>LKEB01000003.1:858117-906994 GCA_003795295.1 Cytospora leucostoma | reverse complement strand
GTCGTTTACTTGGTGTCGAGGTGAAGAGTGGTATGGGTTGGCAATACCCGGCTGCTATCGACCTCTCCGAGGTTGGAAAACGAATTTTGCGACGCCATATCAAGCTCCCTCCCCATGGGCTCAGTTCTTTCTCATGGAGTAACTCTCCCTAGGTGCCCTCATCTGGGCTGACCTCGTGTCTCCTCTAGAACAACCTTCCCCTACAACGGTCTCCTCAAGCGAACCCCTCTCTACTGGCACAGTTTTCCCCGGTATATCGTTCACTGTTCATGGTCTTCAGGTCGCTTGTCTGAAGTCTACCTTCTCTAGAACAACTCTGGGGTGTGCTATGCTAAGAAAAGGTTGGGGGCTTACACCTCAACCTGTCCTGCAACTTAACTCAGACGCGAGATGCTGCCCTGATGCGTGTCTATGTGAGCTCACAATACTCCTCAGTGTCGTTCTGCTCCTTGATATGCACCGGTGAGAATGGCTAGGTATAAATATGAGCTTGTGTTGTGCAAGGCTGTTGCGCCGGCGCCGTAGAAACAGTTGGTGCGAAGCCTGTAGTCAAGGATCCCCCTTCAGCGCCCACATGCTCAGTTTGAAAGATAAGCTTGCAACTACGTCTTTCTCTCGTAGCTACCTAGCCGTGCCAGGCGTAGAGAAGGAACGGGGCCGCCGGAAGCATGACAGCCAAGGGGAGGGGAGGTGGGACGGCATTCCGTAACACCTGGGCTCCTGAGGACCATCACCGAGGGGAGGGGCAAGTGGCAACTTGGTCCTCAAGACAAGCCGATCCACTGGCCTGTCTCGCCGCTTTCATGGGCCTTCTTCACTTCCCAGGAGGCGCAGAACTGCCATGTACCTAGGTACTTACACGATCTACCGTGGCAGGGTAGGTGGATGGCCTAGTGACCAGTTCCTGACACTGAGGTCCTCTACTGTTATTCATGTAGTGTCGACCAAGAGCAGCATACGTTGAGCTCAAACCGTTGGTGCGCTCCATTTCTGTGCAAGGTGCTCTTGCACTTAGTTACATGTATATCCACACTCTGGCTCTCGTTGCTCTACGGAGTACCTACAGCGTCACGCCATCTTTTTCGAAGCCCTGATCACGACGGCTGACGGGAGACAGTTGGGCACTTGAGGGCCGTCACTCGCTTTCTGTGCATGGTTGGTGTCCCCGAGACAGCGGCGTATCGGATCGTGATGCCCAACAATCAAACGCCTGGTTTGGCTCACCTGTGGCTGCGACCGTGTCAAGTATCTGTAGTCAAAAGGTATGTTAGGCCTGGTGTAGCGTGAGAACGAAGATACATGCCCCGACCATCCCTGTACACAACAGCACAGCGTGCATGATAGTTTTTCTTTTGGTCTTCCAAAGTAACGCCGGTAACCTCGATCCGGAATCCACCAAGCAACCAAACATACATTTTCCTTTGAGCGAGTCCAAGAAACAGCATTAGGCGAAGTAGACACAAGACAAACAATCACTTCCCTTTTCCACCTCCTCACAGTGACCTCTCTCGTCCAGACGTCCCTAAGAGACCTCCTCGACCATCTTCTTGGGCGCGGTCAGACCGGTAGGACCAGCACCATTCGGCCGCGTTCCCCCCGCAAACAGTCGGCCCGCGGGGTGCTCCAGGATCTCACCGGGCACAGCGATGCGCTCGCCCTCTTTACTGCTGATCCAGCGGATAAAGACTGGGTTGGGCCGCCTGAAGCCATCGGCGTCCTGCTCTTCCTCGCCGATGGCCTGGAGGTTCTTGCGGTTGGTCTTGCCGGCTTGCTTCTTGAGGAGCTTGTTGATCGTCTCTTGCTAGACGAGGTTGATGATTGCATTAGTAAGTGTCCAACCTGCCCATTCGTACTTGTAGTCGTTGGAAATAAGACGAGACAGTGTGCGTCTACACGTAGCTTACCTTGACTTCCTCATTACGCTTCTCGCTGAGGTTGCGTCGCCGCCGAGCCATCTCGGCACGACGCATGGCCTTCTCCTCTGCCGTGAAGTGCTTCTTGGCTTGTACCTCTGCGGTTGGGTATGTCATCAGTAAGTCTGTTGCCAAACGGTGCACAGGGGTCCAAAAAGGCCTACGTACCGTTCGACAGCGCCTGGTAATGGCTGGAGTCAACCTCTTCGAAGCGCGCTCTCTGTCGCACTGTCATGCGGGAGAAGTCCGGCGTGCCGCCCTCGCTGAGCTCGTCATCGCTATTGCGGTCCTCGCGCCCAGGCGCAGCCCCTGCATCTCGCTCCGGCCCTGCTCCGGCTTCCTGGTTATCCTCGACCTCGACCTCGTCTCCCTCGGCGTCCATGTCATCGTCCTCTTCATCGACCTCTGCGTCATCTTCGCCTTCAATGTCCAACTCCTCATCGCTTTCAAGTTCGCTGAGCTCGTCGTCATCTGAGTCATTCAGTGCCGAGAACTGCACAGTGGCCTTCTGAGGAGTGGCGTTCTTGGTCTTCTTGCTCTCGGGTGACTTCTTGCTTGACTTGGAAAGTTTGATGACGGGGGCAGGCGGAGGAGCCACATCGTCCTCATCACCTTCTGCGTCTTCATCGTCCTCACCGTCCGCATCGACGTCCATCTCGTCTTCCAGACCCTCACCTTCGGCATCGTCGTCGTCGGCGTCGTCCATCTCTTCGTCGTCGTCATCGTCATCCGCGACAGCAGGTGCGCCAACCTGGATCTCGTCCTCGCCTTCCTCCTCGTCATCATCGCTATCTGATTCGACAACGTAGCTCTTCTTGCCACCTCGGGTAGAGCGTTTTGGGGCGGAGTCGCTGTTGACTGCAATGCTGGAGCCTTGCCTGCTGCTTGTTGCCTGGCGTAGCTTGCTAGAAGGCACCTTCACCGTCAAGTACGTGTGATCGTTGCCTCCCTGCGGTCCGCGAGAGACGGAGGCCACGCCGTCCCCCGCACGGCGTGAGCGGGATGATGACATGTTATCTCTGTCGGCCATGTCAGTGATTGCGACAGAGGCCTTCTGGGCTGCGGAACGGCGCGGCCTGGAAGACATAATGACCAGCCGGTGTACAACGTGGGAAAGGTAGGGAGTATCTTGGGGAGTGGTTGTTGTCTCTGATGAGTTCAGAGGCAGCACGGGGTTCTGAAAGACGAAGTGTAATGGGGAACGATAAGGTGTCGTTGGGCAGGTAAGAGCAGACAAGCCAAGAGAAGGATGGCGTTGGATTGATTGGACCGGGAAGCAGTGGGGGCACAGATAGAGTGATCTGCCAGGCCGCTACCAACGGGCCCGATGCGGATGAGGTTCAATCAAGGTCAGGCCAGGGGCGCTTGTTGGCATGTGCAACCTCATGCAGGCGCGATGAGGTAACACTGGGAGGCTAGGGATAAGAAGGCTCGAGGAGAGTCCCGAGAGCAAGTGTGCTTGACAATGGCCCGACCACACTCCTGTACTCCAGTACTCTCCAGATGCTCCAGATGGGCAGGTGGGCAGGTGGGCAGGTGGCCCTGCTCGGAAATAGATGGGGATGGAGACACTCGTGAGTATAGATATGGCAGCCGTGTCCTGTCAAGGGAGGATAATGACCAGCAAGCGCGCTACTGCGGAACTCCTATCCGATGGCCGTGGTCTGGGATCGCGAACGTCTTGAGGGAGATCAAGCAGACCTGTCGAAGATAGAGATGAGTTGTCCGACGAGGGAGGATGGTTGTCGTCAAAAGACTAATGACGTGCCAACGGGCCAGCCTTGTGAGACGGTCCGGGGTGGTTAGACCCGTCTTCTTTGCTCGGTGACTTGCAGGATCGTCCGAGCCAATTTCCACGTGGAGAAGTAGTGGGACCTTAACGGTGAGGATATCCGTGATGGCCGGATAGGCTCATTAGAGTTGACTGGGGGCCGGCCCTTTATGAGTGCCCCAATGTAATGTGCCAGGCCAGCTGTCACCATCAAGACCGCAGGCGCCACTCCGATCACTCGGGTCCAGTCAAATGGCGTCAATCCTCAGCCTGGTCTCTCGGCCCCCAAATTTGGAACGCTCTCCTCCCCTTTTAGGGATCTGATCCATGCCCGTTGAAGCCGTGCTCGGGTATGTGTATGTATGTGTGCTCTTGTGCTTGTGCCCCGTTGCGACCGACCCACTTGGTGGCGACAATGTCACCCCAAACCAGATTGCTCAATGGCGAATAAGAATAAAGAAACAAGAATGCGAGACGGCAGGATCAGTCGCAGAGACTGGTTACAAGAGCCCAAGTATATGGGGAGTATTCAAGGTGTTGCATCCGTCTCCAACATGAAGCGGGTTGGCGCGACGCGGATTGCCGGATGGTAACGGGGTGATGCAGTGCAATGAGGCAGGGTTTGATGGCGCAACTCATATTGACACGGAGGAGATAGCTTCCACTTACGGGTTATATGTAGGAGCAGGAGTACGAGTTGGTTGGTGTGCCTTATCGTTCTTGGTCCTGAAGATCTTCAGGCTTGCTTGTCCGCGGCCGGTTTACCTGGTTGGTCAAGCCCCCTTTCGTCGCTTGAGATGCAAGGTGAGACCACTCCAACAGCTTGATGTCTATCGGCCCTTGGTTCTCACTGGAGGTTCCGCTTTGTCCAAGTTCCTACGGTTACATTTGATTAGATCAACAACTATTGTATAGCCAACATTCTCAAGGACACTCTGCCTTTGACTGACTGACTGACTGACTGACTGCTTTGACTTCACTCAGCAAACATGAGTAGAATCGGCTGCCTACTTACTGTGTATGATCCGCGATCGCTCGGATATCGGTACCTTTTATACAGACCGCTAGACTCTTTACACAAGGATGCTAGAGGCCGTGAGACTTCCAAGGCTCCTTCGTCCAGAGGCAATCCGCAACAGTTGTGTTGTAAGACTGTCGATCCTTGAGTGACGATGCACGTTGCCAGTTCTACCAAGCCGAGGAACGCCGTATGTCGGCAGTAAGGTGTCGGTAGTAGATCCTGGGCGATTGTTGTCCTCAAAGAGATGTAATGAATCTGACAATCATCTAGTTGGCTCAGGCTCAGGCTCAGGTTGAAACTCAGGCTCATGCAAAGGGGTCCTCAATCCAGCCTTCATTCATAGTCTCAAGGTTCTAAGGTTGAGGTCACCACTGGATCTGGACGCTGGTCCGTGCACTGTTCTTATCAAGCTGCCGAGGCTCACTACGCCCACTTGAGTAAGTACCTACTTCCGTGCTGTTTTCAGGTGTTTCGAGTTGTACCGAGGTGTACCAGCCGGCCTCGATGACCTCCAGGGCTCCCAAAGGTTCCGAGGTTGCTACATTAACCGACCTCCAGCTTCGCTCAACAATTATGCAGGTGCCAACCAGAGCTATTTCGTGGAAGCAGACGAGGCTCTATACGTTCCTATACTCTACAATACAACAAACTATCTAATTCACATTCAGAGGATAGCAGTTCCGTACTCATCGCGTCTCCCATAAGGATAACCATAATGGCCGACAGTGACAAGGAGGCAGCTGCTATGATACCCTCATGGCAGCAGGCCGCTCCGACAGCAGCATCAGAAACTGCCGACAACTCGAGCTCCCACACAGCTTCGATGGGGGAGGGTAACATATTGGAGCAGGCAAGGAAGTTCCTACAAGATGATGCAGTCAGATTGTCGAGTAGGGAGAAGAAGGTAGAGTTCCTCAAGTCCAAGGGCATTGAGGAGCCATACATCAACGAACTGCTGGAAAAGGCCGAAACAACAGCAACACCAACCACCGCCAGAGTAGAGGAGCGAGCAGAACCAATTCCTTCAGACAAAAGGACAGTGGCAGCGACACCAGAACCAGAAACAAAACAAGAGCAAGAACCAGAAACAAGGCCGTCCCACCCTCCGATCATCACCTACCCAGAATTCCTGACCAAGCCCGCCAAACCACCACCCCTCATCACCGCCAACGGCCTGCTCAACTCCCTCGGCGTGGTCGCCGGCCTCTCCACCCTCGTCTACGGCGCCACGAGGTACCTCGTCAGCCCCATGGTCGAGACCCTGACCGAGGCGCGCATCGACTTCCACGACAACGCCAACAAGAACCTCTCCCGGCTCGTCGAGAAGCTTGAGCACGCCGTCTCGGAGCTGCCGCCCTCGTACCACGCCGTCGCCGCCGGGAAGCGGACACCCGAGACGCACAAGAGCGAGGGGACCGCCCACCACGCCGACGACAGCAGCAGCAGCAACAACAGCACCAGCCCGTACGACGACCCGACGGAGCTCTTCCACCGCGACGTAGGCGTGCAGACCTCGCGGCCGCCCTCCCCCGACCGATCCAGCGCGGCCTACCCGTGGCCGCCCAGCGGCGAAGATCAGAGCAGACACGACAACGACAGCAGCAATAAGAACACGACGCAGCAGCAGGCCGACAAGCTGAACAAGATGATATCCTCCGTGCGCGGCCTGAGCGGCGACCTGGCGTCGCAGGCCGAGGGCCTCGCCGACACAAAGGGCGTGCTGGACCGGTTCGGCGAGTCCCTGCACGAGCTGACGTACCCGCCCGAGTCCTTCGGCGGGTCCGGGGGCTCGTCGTACGTGTACGGCGCGGCGCGGGTCGAGCCGGACGACGAGATCAGGCGGGTCAAGAACAGCATACGGAGCGTCAAGGGGGTGCTCCTGAGCACGAGGAGCTTCCCTGCTGCGGGGGTGAGGTAGGGGGGCTCTAGGTTTGTGGCGGCATTTTGTCTCTTGCAGTCCTGTGTCCTGATGGGAGGCCCGGGGTGGGGAACTGTTAAAAGCACTCGGGAACAAGGGAACCTGGTAGCTTTTAGTTGGCTGCTTTTATTCGGGCTGTCTAAGAGATGGATTGAGTCGCACGAAGCGAGTGGGCGAAGGAGCCTTGAGGTTTTTGGGCAGGCGATAGGATGAGTATAAGGGATGTTCCAGTTGGGGAGGGGACGGTCTGGAGGCGGCTCGCCCATTTACACAAGCACAACTCGGGTGTATTAAGCGGATGGCAGCTGCAGTGTTCAGTTTTATGCGCAGATGACGACGATGAATCTCACGTATTGATACCCTAAACCACTTCTTACCTCTGTATATGACCGAGTGTTCAAGCTTTTCGTGGTCAGCTTTGTGCAATGGCCTGCTGTCTGGAATACATCACAAGCGAGTGAGCAAGCAGAAGGTTTCATCTCATACTGAGACTTGAAATATCAGCATCAAAATATTGACAGGCCCGAAAGCAACTGCCGCACACGTCATAGTCATCGTTTGTCCTATTCTTGGGCACTAGTATTCCATCAACAAGAGCTATCCGCAGACCCTGTTGGTCGTGTTGGTACTGTATTCCTGATGTATATCCGTTGATTCGTCATAATCTGACACAATAAGAAGCTATACGCTCCCGGCCAAGGGCTCACAACAGACCAAGTACAGTCGACTCTGGACGTGTCTCCAGTTTCTCGTGTCATCGCAAGCCCGCAGTCGTTGCTGATGCTACATCGCCTCCATACGTGATTGATTCCAGATCATCGCAACATGACAGAATGGTCAGTTTTTCAAGTTCGCCCAGCGATGACACTTGTATACACACAGTAAAAAGGTGCTTTCACGCGCCAAGTTTTTGTCGCCCTCCTCACAGTTCCATCATACGTCACAGCCCCTTGCAAAGTTAGACTGGGTTGACATCCATCGAGCTGCTGTGGCTGCTATTCACAGAACCTGTCCTGGTGTGACCATTCTGCCCTGAGGCTGTTGACGCTTTGCTTGGCTTCGGGTGCTGGCTTTTGAATACCCCAAGCTGCGCAAAGACCTTCTCCCATTCATCCACATAAATGTGCTCGTATTGGCGTCCCTCGGCTATCATCTCGTCATACCACTCCATGGTTGGCCGGAACGTAAAGTCCATCTCACGAGCATTGCTGTCACGCAGACGGGCCAGACGGGCCGCCTCGTAAAGGTCATTCTTACATCTGGATGAGCCGCGAGGCCCGATGATTCCAGAACCACGGGGTGGATGGAAGATGATGCGGGTGTCTTCGTCGTTCGCAGCTTGTTCTACTGCGCCGTCCTGCCCGATTGATTGTCTGTTTTTCAAGCGCCGGTTGGGCCCCAATGGCTTGAGCAAAGAAACCTTCCGCCACCCATTTTGTTTCATGTAGCCTTCCGTTGATGGGAGCTTATACTTCAGGTTGGCTAGTGTTGACTCCATCCACTCTGCTGTCATATCGGCGGCCAGTGTGGCCGAACACTCTGCCTGATGACCCTTGAAGCCACCGAGCCAGACATTTTCTAACTGCGATCCCGGATTCTTCTCTGCTCCGTGTGCTTGAACAAAGCTGACCAGCTCGCGCTGCATCCAGGTAAGGTCTTGTAAGCCTAGTGCGAAATCGTCTTCAAGTACGTCCCCTGCGCGAACATCCCAGATGATCAACTCCGTCTTTCCGTGCCTGTAGCCCCCAAATCTATTGTGAGGCTCCGCTGGGCGGTAAAACGCGAGCCAAGGGTGCCGTTTGGGCTTGATTCCCTGCGGGAATTTAGCGGGGTCCCAGTCTTCTTTGATGGTGTAGAAAAACGCAATGTATGTATTAAATGACCCTTCGTTATCTCCAAGCCATGAGAAAGGCCACCGGAACCACTGCGGGATGGTTGCGAACTTGGTATACGTATCGCCGAAATGAACAGCCATTGAGGAGTCAGCCCAACACACGGGGCGATTATAAACTCTCGCATGTCTGGGAGGTACTGGCGGAAAGAACCCGGGAGGTCTATCTATCGCAGAAAGGAAGCCCCCAATCAGGTTCTCGTTGTTTGAAAACATCTCGCTTGGAAACCGTACGCTGGGCATAGCTGGTGGCGCAATGGCCTCTTCGCCTGCCAATTCACCGGCATTTCTCATTGCGATTCGTAATGCTTCATTCGGGTCGTTGACGACGTAGCGTTCGTATCTAGGGATTAAGATTGTACGGCGGGCTCTTGAGAGAAGACTGGGTTGGCTTCGGTTGGTGTCCTTTATCATGGTGCCGGTCCCAAGAACGAAGAACTTGCGATACTCCTCAGCCTTTGCCAAAGACCACCAGCCGAACCAATTAACGAGACTCTGCTCGTCGTTCGGGTCGATCGATCTGTCCGCGAAGATAACGTGATTATCATCGGAGAGAATGCTGTTCCTCTCCATGCTCACGGACAGCCAATTTTCGGCCAGAAGCCATGCCTTTGCTCTTGCATCCAGGTCTTCATCAGTCAGTCCTGCGGCCTTCTTCTCGACTGCGACGTCCAGGCTACTCATAGTCTTCCATTTTGTTTGCTTCAGTTTCGCCTGAAGGGCGTACTTTTCGTCCGTCAAATCGCGGAGAAAGCCAACGATGTTGTATGCAGTCACGAGCTTTATGGACTGCTTGGCCTGGTTCGGTAAATACCAGCGGAGCATATCATATGTTTTTCGAGGCTCTGAAAGGATGAAGCTTGGAATCAAGAGTATTGCCTTACCCCAAGGGAATACTCGTGATAGCTGTGTCGGTATAGGACGGTTGATGCCAGAGACGCAATAGGGAATAGGCTGCATATCCACGGACTCAGAGAAACACCAGTATTGGATATTATGACTTCGTAATGACTCGGCAACACGGGGGATCCTTCGAACGCATGAGACTGCTGTCTCGTGAATGATGACAGCGCCACACTGGTTCCTGGCCTTCTCTAGGAAAGCCGACCAACTACCTGGATCAAAACTCGTGTAGATCTTGCATTCTGGTTTGCAGGCCAACAACCAACAACATAAAGATCTATACCAATCGACCGCTGCGTCAGGAAAGATCAAGTAGAAATGGTGGTCCTTGTCCTCGCAGGGCCCTGCTACAAGTCGTTGATATCGAAGATCAAGAAGTCTGCGGAAAATTGATCTTTGTTCTTGTCCGGCCGGAACATCAGTGGAGTCCTCGATCGTAGCTGAGTTAGATCTGATGAGCCTAGGAATGTTGTGCGACAACCCGAATGCGAAGTACTTCAAAGCGACTTCGTCGGTCTTCGACGGTTCCACACCGAGAAGCTGCATCTGAAAATCATCGCACTTTGTCGGGTATATCACGAAGTTGTAATCCTCATGCGCGATCAACAAGCCAAAGCGGCCGACCCTTAGATGTTCAGCAACAACATCTAGTTGGTTGCCGCTTGTCGAAGTGATTGTTCCGGAGCAAAGGGTATCATATCCACGACCCAATGGATCTGATCTCCGCATTGAGGTTAGTTGAGATACCAACGACTCAGCCAGAATGGTATGGCCAACCCGAAGAAACTCTGAACCGAGGAACTTCGGCAGCCACTGCTGGTCTGGCTCCCGTGAAGCATCCTTGGGTATGCCATTGAAGGTAACATCAAGGCTTTGGTCTTTAGGGGCCAGGATAACCGTCTTGCTCACACTCTGCACCGTTCTGGAGTGATAATCGGCGAGGGAGAGCATAGCCTTTGGCACAGCTGGAGGTGACGGCGACCTGGGAGGAGGGGGTGGCGATCGCATCCTCGATGCTGGTCCTAAAGGCTCGCTAATCTCCATGGGCTCGCTCACGAACGGCTGGTCTTCCTCTCCTGTAAAGCGGACAGACTTAGCTTTCTTCCTGGCCCGATCGCCATCCAGGCCGGAGGACCTTCTCTTGGATAATACGGATTTTGGCTCGTTAGCTGTGGTGCTATCTCGGCGGACACTAGCTGGCATCATTGCATCCGTCTGTACTCTAGGCTCGTCTGCGTTGCTCATAAACAAGCTATCTCCATCGTCGTACGATGGTCTTGAGGTTGGCCTTGGGGGTGGGGGTTGGCTGATGTTGAACAGTAACACCTGGCTTGGATCTGGAGCCCGATCGTCGTTGTCTCTGGATCTCAGTTCCGCCTTGCGGCGAATTCTAGCCTTCGTGAAAAGTTTGGGAGCTTTGTTTGCATCGATCATGGTGCTTCCGAGGTTCTGCCTTTGTTGTCGTTTCCTGCCACCTGTGAAGATGTTAACGGCGGAGATCGGCGCTTGCCCACTCTTCTTGGCGGTGATGTTTTTATGGGCGAAGTTAGAGGCCGTAGTTGTTGCCCCATCAAGAGCATTTCCAGGGCGAGTAGCAGACACACTAGATTTGCGAGGCTTGCTTTTGTCTTGTGAGATGCTAGATCTTCGAGCTGAGCCCTGATACCCAGTCGTCGATGGCCCTTCGCGTGGTCGCTCTGGCAGGCTCGTATGTGATCGCGCTTTTGGCAGACCTGTGGAATCACTCGTCGAAGTCGTCTTGTGAGGTTGATGGAGCGACCGAGTCTCATCAATCCTCGAGCCTGTCTTCGCTTGAGGCTCTGACGCGATATTTGGGTTAGTCTTGAAGATTCTGTTGGGTTGGGTAACAGACTTCTGAGGCTTCGTTTGGGACGACGACTTCAGCGGCAAGAAGCTATCCTTAGCTCCGTGATCAATGCTGTTGTCTTCTTTGGCCTCTTCAGCTCCTTCATCACTAGACGTGTCGGGCTCGTTGTGTGCCTCGTTATTCGCTTCGTCCGTGACTTCCACGTCCAACCCGTCATCAGAGTCAGGATAGTAATGTCCCCGGAACCAAAAGTTGGTCTCGCGCATCCCCTTTCTCCTCCGCTTTGCATTCCTTCTGCGATGCTTCAGACGCCGCTCCTCCAACTTCTCGTTGAAAGCTTCGTTGTACTTCTTCTCGAAGGCGGCGGCGACGCTTGGCTCTTGTTTGGCCTTCTTGGATTCCCACTGATCTCGTAGTTCTTGGGGGAGGCTCTCCCCGGGCTCCCAGGTGCACTCGTCGAGGGGAAAATTTGCCCACTCCACAAGGTATTTCAAGACGCCATCCCTAGGATCAACTCTCTCGCAATGGACATCCTCGACAACAAACTCTGTATCGGCATCATAGTCCTGATCACCTTCTGAAGTCACTGAAATGCTGTCTGAATCATCATCTGCTGGTAAAGGACCAGATCTCTGCTGCATGTTGCCAGTCATGTTTATAGTCAAGCCCGCCAATAGTTGGAGGTTGAGGGTGGCGGAGCAATTGTCTGTTGGTCGCCCTCTCGGCAGCACGCGCAACTGAGAAGGGAAAAGTTATATCCGACAAAATCGACGCGATACCTTAAGGTACCTAGGTAGTAGTACACAGCACCGAGCTCGAGCGCGCAGTTCCCGCGAAGACAAAAGCCAAGAAAGCGGCCGATAGGGTCGAGGTGCTCTCTTGTAAACACAGGAAGTCGTTGGACCGACCATGCGATGGAGAAACGATGGCAAACGGCAGTCCAATGAACTTCCACGGCTGTCCTGCGGCAGTTGCGTTTCTGTTTGGCAGGAACTCTCCAAGTTGTTATGTCCTAATGAGGGAGCAGTTGCGATTGCGACCTACAACAACCTTTTTGGACCTTGGAGCTCATGCAGTACGTACGTACAGGTAGGTACTCTTGAACGTTTCAAGATTGGTGCACAGACCACATGGGCACTTTTGTCTATTTAAGGCCCTTGAGAGTAGGTACCTAGTAGGTACGGGCACTGGGCACTGAGCTTCCATTTGGATCGAGGTCACAAATCAGGCATGTGTTGGCCCTAGATACAGTGCAATGTCGAGGCTGGTGGTAGGTAATGGTACATGCCTACCTAAAAAGGTAAGCAGTCAACCTCACATGATCGATGGATCAAGCCCAACGACGTCTCACCTATAGGTCAACGGGCACGGCGACTCGTCGCCCACTCACCTTACCCAGCATCTGCAGGGCTCAGCTAGCCTAGTACATACCAAGTGTACAAGGTAGCAACCATGTACCCGAGTGAGTATCTACTGTCCTTGACTGGTGCTTACTGCCTCATATGTAGTAAATACCCAATACGACTATCCATAGGTATGGATCACACTCGATCTGCCGGTGATAGATGATCTTCGTCTTTGCACTAGGGTCGTCTAGGTGCCCTAGCTGTGGTTGTCCGTATCAAGCCTTGTATGCCCTTTACACTCCGAGTCCCAAAAGAACGCCTAAGAGCCTATTTGGCGCGTGTGCAAATATCGGCAGCGGCTCCCAGAAGGTCGCGGTCCGGTCTGCTGGTGCGACGCCTACATAGGGAGCCACATCGTGGTCGACAAACATAGGACCAATGGCTTCCTTCGAGGTTCTGACGATGTTTGGGGTCCACGGAGAAGCCAAACGGCCGGCTGTGAGCGTTTCATGTAGTACATCGATCTTGTAAGGGACAGTCAGCTTCTTTGAGTTTGAGTTGGACACCCTCAATAGCCGCTACGTATTGACGGAGCTATTCCCGAGTGTATAGATCCGTACGCTATAGGGCGTCTGCTAGATTAAGAAATGTGGCTTACCTCCTTGCTTCCCCAGTCACACAAGTCCGCATGTCCACTATATTTATTGGTTTGGAAGCGGGTCTTGATGCAGCCAAACAACGGTTTGACACCTTGAAGCTGAGAAGACCCGTGGACCGTGAATCAGACCCCCCCTCCCTGAAATCTAGCACTCGCCTACACTGTACATACCTTACACGCCCAGAATAGGTACCTATAAAATGTCACATTTAGCAGCCGCCCCCCCGCCTCTAGTGTCTAGGTAACGCCCTGTGCACCCACTCCATACCGAACCCCTTTCCGCCTGCGGCTCAATTTTTAGTGTGGACAACTAGATCGCTATCACTCAACCCAAACCGTCAATCGCGGCCTTGCAACTACACCTCCTTTTCCCACCATTACCTGGCATCATTCCAAATCAACACATCTTACGACCGACGACTCCAGACAAGCGACGGCATCTTCTGAATCCAGTCCCGATAACCTCACAACCACAAAGCGCTCGGCTTACTGTTGCTCGAGTATCGTCCTGTCTAGAATACGTCACCGGAGCTTGTCGCAACCATGGCTAACGACGAGTACGATGTCAGTACTCACTGCTCCCCGCCTCACCTCACATCTCCCTCCCATTACAACGAGCTTCTCTTCATTGCCTTGCGCTGACCACGATGTTCTCAAACAGTTTCTTTTCAAGGGTAATATCCGATTCCGCGCGCAACGCTCCCGCCACCTCCCCATCCTCCAGCGATGCAAGCTAACGTTGCCATCCCGCAGTGGTGCTGATCGGAGACTCTGGCGTCGGAAAGTCCAACTTGCTCAGTCGATTCACTCGCAACGAGTTCAACCTTGACTCCAAGTCGACCATTGGTGTCGAGTTCGCCACACGATCCATCCAGGTGGAATCCAAGACCATCAAGGCGCAGATTTGGGACACCGCTGGTCAGGAGCGATACCGTGCAATCACGTCCGCCTACTACCGCGGCGCCGTCGGTGCCCTCCTCGTCTACGATATCAGCAAGCACCAGACATACGAGAACGTTACGCGATGGCTGAAGGAGCTGCGGGATCATGCCGACGCCAACATTGTCATCATGCTGGTGGGCAACAAGAGCGATTTGCGGCATCTGAGGGCCGTGCCTACGGAGGAGGCTAAGGCGTTTGCGAGTGAGTAGCGGCCTGCCGCAATGAAGAACGCAGAATCTGGCGGTTGTTGACGTTTGCATAGGCGAGAACCACTTGTCTTTCATCGAGACCTCTGCTCTCGATGCCAGCAATGTAGAACTTGCATTCCAGAACATCTTGACTGGTATGAGACCCTTCTGTTCGCTTCCCTTCAACGGGTCGACGCTAACCAAGCACCCTGTTCAGAAATCTACCGAATCGTATCGAGCAAGGTTCTCGACAGCGGCGATGGAGCCCAAGCCACCATCGGGGCAGGGACGAACATTTCCCTGAGCAAGCCGGCCGACGATGGCTCGAAGCAGGCGGGCAAATGCTGTTAATTTCGCCGGAGGCCACCACGAACTGCTTGCTCATGGCTACGAACTGATGATGATACATGGCGTCAAATAATTGATGGGAGACATGTTGGCAGAAGAGAATCACTACTGAACTGGCGATGGGATTACGGATCTACGGGTCTCATTGAGGGGGTTTTGACGATTTCATAATTAGGGAGTCATGTTACTCGTTTAACGTTTTCTACTGCGCGTGCGTGCTGTTGTGCGTTTCCTTGGGACTCATGGCTCCCTCACGAGTTACTATGGTGTAATCCAATCAAGGCTAATGATAAGTACGAAAGGAGTTGTCCAGGACGCGTGCGTGCACATAGAACATTTCTTTGTTCCTCTTGGACTCGACATGATGACAGCGAAACAATAGTAAAACTCCATACTTGGATTCTCGGCCTACCTAGATACAAATGGCTGGTGTGGAGGGAGCTCTGACCGCCCCCCAAAATTGGGCGCGGGACGTCCAGTCACATCCCGCCCTCGCCAGCGGACACTCCGATGATCACGTCTGCGAAACACGCCCGCCAGCCCGCCTGGCAGGTGCGGCGTTAAACCCACTTACGGCCGCTTATGGGCGTGGCCCACTTGACCAGTCCTGAGGCCTGGTGCCAGCCATCAATGTATCCTAGTCTATCGTCCACCGCCCAATCTATTGTGGACCCTGAAGCTTCAAGTGTTCTCGGAAAACCCCCGCGCTAAAAACTGGAGGGCCGTTTCTCTTGGTCCAGGCCAACCCTGCTTATCGATAAGCCTGCCGTCGAGAAATTTTGGCCGGCAAGATTTCGAATGCGACTACCCAGGTGAGGACTTCAGGAATCTGCACTCACTCTTTTCCTTGAAGCAAACAACAGACTTCTTTACAAACAGAAGATCTCCACCCCGACACAATGGCCACCGTATACAAGTCGCTATCCAAAGCCAATGGCTCCAAGGATGAGGAGACCACGAGCCGTGGGCCAAAGAAGAACAAGCAGAGGGTCCTGATCCTCTCGTCTCGAGGTGTCACGTACAGGTAAGTTCCCATACCACGCTGGGGACCAATAACTCCCCATCAATAAGTGTGCAGGCTGACCAAGTATAAAACTTGCTTTGCAGACACCGACATCTGCTCAACGACCTCTCGACCATGATACCCCATGGACGGAAAGATGCCAAGTTTGACTCGAAATCGAATCTGTACCAGCTGAACGAGCTGGCGGAGCTGTACAACTGCAACAACGTCCTTTTCTTCGAGGCGCGAAAGGGACAGGACTTGTACATGTGGGCGAGCAAAGTGCCCAACGGCCCGACGGTCAAGATGCACGTTCAGAACTTGCACACAATGGAGGAGCTGCACTTCACAGGAAACTGCCTCAAAGGCTCACGGCCGGTTCTGTCCTTCGACGCGGCATTCGAGAAGGACCCCTACCTCCAGTTGATCAAGGAGCTCTTCACGCACATCTTCGGCGTTCCCCAGGGCGCCAGGAAATCGAAGCCTTTCATCGACCACGTTATGGGTTTCACAGTGGCGGACGGCAAGATCTGGGTCCGCAACTACCAGATCAACGAGGTTGAAAAGACGGCCAAGACAGTAGACGGCGAGGACGAGGCCGAGACCAAGTCAAAGAAGAAGTCAGCTGCAAGCAGGAGTAAAGACACAGACATCAACCTGGTGGAGATTGGCCCGCGGTGCGTCCTCACGCCCATTATCATACAGGAGGGTTCATTCGGCGGCCCCATCATCTACGAGAACAAGCAGTTCGTGTCGCCCAACCAGGTCCGATCAGAGCTGAGGAGGAAGAAGGCCGGAAGGCGTAATGTGAGGGCGGATCAGGCCACGGAGAGCCTGGGCAGGAAGGGCGACCTCGGCCTGCGAACAAATGGCGACCCCCGGAAGGTGGCCCAGGACGCTCTGGCCTCGAAGGCTGTCTTCGCGTAGGTGTGATGGACTCGGCGCTTGGCTTGGAAAATGGGAAAGGTTGTCTGCTATACCCTAATGAAGAAATTCTTGAGAAGCTGTTTGGACTGGCTTCAATCGGTGAATGCACATATCCTTGACGGTGAGCAGTTTCATCCTTGAGTTGAGTCTGCGATGTGACAACAACATCTGGACCTGACTGAGCATTTCGATGGCCGCGATCGCAGTCAACCGCTATTTGCCGTCTCCAGAACAAATCTCAATAGTCACCACGAACCGGGCCCCTCCAGGGGCATATGCGGTAGGCAATGCATGTGAAAGGAGACGTCCCACTTGCCCAATTGATGCAGACCCCGAGTTGTCCCATCGATGATATGTAATCCGTTCAGCCAATCAGTACTAACATGACCAAAGCGAGCATCGCATCGCCCGAATGTGGCCTCGGAGGATCTCAATAGCAACTGTATTCTGTCTCCCGGTGTCATCACTCACGGCGTTGTATCCCCGTGACTTTTCGTCCTACGGTGGTGCTGGACCTGATCCAAATATGCCTCTAAACGCCTCCATTCTTGCTTGATAGGCCCAACACCGGGATTAGCAGAGCCACAGGGCTCCGACCTCGGCTGCTGGGAGGTCTGGGTGTTGATATTGTAGCTGAGGAGAAACCGCAATCTTCGTCGCTGCTTCCGGCTCGGTACTAAGTCGAGGGTTGGCATCCCCTTGAACATCTCTCCCACTCCGCCTCCCGGCGGGCTTGTTAGCCTTTCCAAGACCAGGACCCTTGAACTATGGGTGTGGAACGCGTAGATGAGTATGCTCACTTGTCACCAGCAACATATACAGACTTCGCAGAAGAGGCACATTTCTGATCGTCACCGGGAGCCGATGAAGGCTTATACGTGGTTGCATGTATCAAACACTCATTACGATTATAGCTTTCTGTTAGACGGCTCCTGAAACTTCCGCGATACCACCATTTGGCTTAAATTGAACTGTTCAGGAACACGACCGTCATGGCTTGATTTGGCATAACAGATGTCATACCTCTGCCCAAAAAAGAGCTCTCAGCACTATATTACCGGTCCGATATCAAGCCTGGCATTTAAGGTCCCTCTTGAAAATAATATCGATGGTACTCTAATCATGCGTTTTAAGAATGTAACTAGGATTGGTAAGGCTCCCAAGTGTATCTGTGTGATGCCACTCATGGATATAACATGTCTATTGTCAGGATCGGCCTGGCTCCGTCTGCTGGTCTGCTACGATTGTTGTCTCCCAGCCCGACGACTTGCCAGAGTCCAGTCCTCTGGCGCCCTACCTTGCATAAAAGGAAGTATGCCCTCAGCGAATGTGCTGTGAGATATCCCGAGACTACGCTGAGGCAGACAAGGAGTCATACGCGTCCCCCGCTCGTCCTCACTGACAAGTACTTTGATAGTTCTTCCAAAGTCTTCGTATGATGGAGGTGACTCTTCTCTAGGTACCACTTCGGACTGTACAAAGAGGCACCTTAACGAGGGGGAGATACTTGGAGCTTATAGTTATCGATGGATGTAATATTATCTACATCTTTATGGTGAGCTGGCCAACCCCATCAGATTCGTTCTCCAGGAGTACTCCAAGAGTATCAGATGCAAACGGCTTCGTCTCATCTCAGCTGCCGAAATACATAATTTTCATGGTGGTGGACATGTCAAGGCACTGTCGACGGCCGTGATGAGCTCGGGATTTCGAACCACCGGGGACAAGACTGGACGGCCTTGGAAGAGGAAGCGCAGATTTCTGGCTCTGGATCTTGAGATTCTCGAAATTAACCTCACTCGAGCCTTATCCAGCTAGAACGACTACGCGTCCGTCGACTTAAGAAGGAACGTCAACTCAACGACAGTGGATACCTCCAACTGTTCCGCCTATTCGATAGACACACTCGGCCGGCAGAGCCTTGGGCATGCGCTCTGCTATTGAGGCAGGAGCCGCAATCTGAACGGTCAAGCTCTGGAAAACCTGGCTGCCTTAATATAGTCTCTCGAAGAGTCAAGAATGAGTTCAGCAATAGGGTCCTGGGACGAGAAGCTCAAGTGCGAAGTCGCATGATCATGATTACGGTCGAATAAAGCCATCATCAGGAGGCTTTAAATAGAGGTTGACCCGACTGGGAAACTCCAGCCGACTTATAATGCGCAAGCTTGGCTCTAACTTTCGCCGAAACCAGAGACCAATGACGATCATTGGTGTGGTTTCGTTACAGAAGGTATATCCAACCGTGGTCAAATGCACTCGATGGAAAGCCAGACCGCCGGACAGGTTTCTTGTTAGTCGTCTGTTTGTTATTGCTCGACTTCTTACTTGATAGACGAACATATCGAAAAGGCTCAGGAGGTTGATAGTGCCATGAGATGGCAGTACATGCAGATTGACGGCAGGAGACAGATGATCAAGGGAAGTGTTCTTGTCTGGCAATATGAACAAACATTTCGATATACATACATGTATTCCTGGAGCTTATGTCCTCTATCTCTGGTTATCAGCCTTCTCAAACGCTCAGAATAACAATGAAGTATAGTTCAGCGCTTCCGTTTCGGCCATTGAGTCTGCTATGATGGTGGTGCGATGGTGATTGTACTGTATTGGGGCGGGTCAGGGGCGGTTAGCAGAGGCCACAGCTGCAAGTGCGCACAACAAAGGCCACCTCTAGGAACGGAAGGTTTCCTTATTGTACCTGAAATCATTTTAGACTTTATACAACTATATTCAATTTGCAATCACATTTACTGCATTTGCGAAGGTTAGAAGCCAAGTCGTACTTCAGGAGCTGTTATGCCTGAGCCCTAGCGCCACTGGCCACGGCAGTAAAGCAGAGGGCCCTTCAGACTGCGGCCAAGCAACCACAGCGCGTTGCATTCCATCACTTGATTTCGATCTCATCTTCACAACCACAACCACTTAAAGCGACGACAACGGCGCCCACCGCCCCTCCAGAACCCCTCCCTCTACATCCGGGGTCTAATAGGCCTCCGTCCCTCACTGAGGATATACTGTCCTCATATTTACCGCGGCGCTAAAGGCAGTGGCTGCGAGCGCGCAACGGGCTTCACTGTCTCTAGGCGCAGTCGCTTCCCGAGCGAGCACCGACGACTTACAGCTACACGGCGGGATCTGCGCCCTCGAGATCCTGACACCATTCTGAGGTGAGCCTTTCCTGTCTGAGGTCCAAGTGATCATGGATTGTTCTGGAAGCTCAAGCGAGCAAGATTCCAGCGGCGCAAGGCGAGCTACTGGGGAGACCAATTGCGAAAGCGAAGGAAGGGCAGTCCACCACCTGACAACCTCAACCGTCTTTCAGGGCATATTTGCTTGGATCTGGAAAAGAGTTTCCGGCCTTGCTGGCCAGGAATGATCCTTGACTCAGATTCCTTGCTTTGTAGCCCGGAAGGGTGAATGGCAGGCCGCTCATGGTGCTAGATGGTTTTGACTACGAACATTGTGTCTGAGAGGGCATCGCGAGCACTTCAGATGAAAGTTGTACTAACTCTCCAAAAAAAAAAGCCAATTCTAGCTGGATCATTGCACATCAGCTTCTTTCTCGAGCGAGATTAGGGGCAGGAGGTACGGTGGTTGTCTCGAGAGCATTTCCGGACCTTGAGCCTGACGGCCATGATGGGCGGGTCCGACAACGACATCGTCATGGAGGACGACAGCCATAGCGGTCCAAACAACTTTGGTCATGGCGATCTTGGAAATCCTGCTGCGGGCTTTGTTGACAGTAGTCCTTCCGATGAGCCGGAGGAAGGCGGCGACACGGCAACCCCACCGGACTCACTGGACCAGGAACCTGCGGAGCGAGAAAAGCGCGAAATGCCCACGGGCTGCTGCTACGACGATCGCATGAAGTTGCACGCAAATGCTGACTTCGGCCCGAAGCCACATCATCCAGAGGACCCCGGACGGATAGAGGCCATCATGATGAAATTCAAGAAAGCCGGCCTCATCTTCATGGGTAGTGACTCAGAGTATGTCGAGGTGTTGCGGAAGAACCCGAACAAGTTCATGTGGAGGATTCCAGCCCGCGAAGCTACCAAAGCGGAGATATGCAATGTGCACCTGCCACAGCACTACGACTGGGTTCGAGCTCTGGCGGACAAGTCGACGGAAGAGCTGCGGCAAATCACGAAGATCATGGATGCGGGAAGAGACTCCATATATGTGGGAAGCATGACATTCCAGGCCTCATTGTTTTCGGCCGGTGGCGCTATCGAGACGTGCAAGAGTGTGGTTGCTGGCAATTGCAAGAACGCGTTTGCCGTGATTCGGCCTCCTGGACACCATGCGGAGTATAACTGCCCGATGGGCTTCTGTATGTTCAACAACGTGCCAATCGCGGCCAGATCTTGCCAGCGCGACTTTCCAGAATCGTGCCGAAAGATACTGATCCTGGATTGGGATGTACATCACGGCAACGGAATCCAGAACATCTTCTACGACGACCCGAACGTGCTCTACATCTCCCTTCACGTCTTCCAAAACGGCACTTTCTACCCAGGACAACCTGATGATCCCAGCATACCCGATGGCGGCCCAGACAAATGTGGTTCAGGAGCAGGCATAGGGAAGAACATCAACATAGGGTGGCACGACCAAGGGATGGGCGACGGAGAGTACATGGCAGCGTTCCAGAAGATCGTTATGCCCATCGCGCAGGAGTTCGATCCGGACCTGGTCATAATCTCTGCCGGCTTCGATGCGGCGGACGGCGACGAGCTCGGAGCGTGCTTTGTCACACCGACATGCTACGCCCACATGACGCACATGCTCATGTCGCTCGCCGGCGGCAAGGTTGCTGTCTGTCTAGAGGGTGGCTACAACCTACGTGCTATCTCAGACTCTGCACTGGCCGTTGCTAGGACCCTGATGGGCGAACCACCACCAAGGATGAATCTACCCAAGATCAACAAGGAGGCCGCGAAGGCCCTGGCTCGAGTCCAGGCGTATCAGGCGCCATACTGGGAGTGCATGCGGCCTAACATCGTCAGTATGCCCGAGGTGCTGCATACCGATGGCAAGAGTCTTAATCAAGTCCTGCGAGGTTACCAGCGACACAACTTCTCGCAGAAACACGGCATGTGTCCGCTGTACATACAGAGGGAGGCTCTTTTCAGGACATACGAGAATCAGGTATTGATTACACAGGATATCGATATGGCCAAACACGTCCTGGTCATCATACACGATCCGTGAGTCCCAACGAAGATCGGAACGCTTTGAACGTTGAAAGTTGACAACGATAGGCCTGAACTTCTGGCACAGCCTGACCCTCTGAACAATCAAGTCGAAGCGAGCAACGCTTGGGTTGTAAGTTTGTCCGAGGTCATACTGCTGACTTCACTGCGTGTGCTAACATCGTCGTTGCAGGTGGATGGCGTAACGAGATATATCGACTGGGCCGCGTCCAACAACTTCGGTATAATGGACATCAATGTCCCACGTAATCCAGAGGTGTGTACAAGTCACATCTTCAGTGCACATGACCTCGAATGCTGACACCCTCATAGGGCACGACGCCTTACACCCCAGAGTTGAGCGAGAGACAACTAGAGGCGCAGGTCCAGGAGCTGATGTGCTACCTCTGGGACAACTATCTACAGCTTTACGACGACGCGGAAGAGGTGTACATCATGGGAGTAGGCTATGCCTACATCGGAGTCAAGATGCTGCTTCTCAACAGGGGTGAGTCACCCCGTCCTGCCAGCTTCCTTGGAGGTATCGACACCGGAAGTGCGGTGACTTACTAACACGCACTATTGTGTTAGACTGCAAATCCAAAGTCTCTGGCGTCATTAATTTCGTCAACGGCACGCTCAGGCCCATCAGGTCCGACGTTGACGAGCGCCTGTCGGCCTGGTATAAGGATAATTCGCAGGTGTACGTTACCAGCGACCACGCGTGCTGGTCGGACGCGAAGCTGCAGGGCAAGGTCAAGAAGAAGCGCTTCGGCACTGTCATCCAGAGCCCGCAGCTCACGCTCAACGGCATGATGAAGGAGCACGCCAAGGAGGTGCAAGAATGGATCGGAAGCCGCAGCATCGACGCCGCCGGAGGGAAGGCGGGCGACACGACCGAGGACGACAAGATGACCTAGGAGGCAGGGCAGCATGACTGCTTGGAGGCAGATGCTGCTGCGCCATTGCAGTCTGCTCGCCCAAGACGTCGTCGTGGAACAGTGTGGAAGTAGCCGTGGTGTCGGAAGCTCAGGAATGAGGATTTGAAGATCATTGATTCTGGACAGTGATGGGAAATAGTATCAAGAGTAAGGGTAGTGCCATGGTTTGAGCCTCCCACATAGAGTGCCCTCAGTGGTACCTACCTGAGCCTCAGGGTTCTGTTCACGGATAGGGTTGATAAGGTAGAAGGTGATAGAGACGTAATGCATTATGGTGCTTTCCTAAACATCTTGACTATATCTTCCAGGCATGTGCATTTCATGGCTCGTAATGTTTCGTATCGCCACTGGTCAGGACAGTACACGGGTTACTACCCTTATTCATCAGATCGTGGCCGTGGCGCTGGCGCATGTCCTGGGACTTGACCAGCTCGGTACTTTTACTTTTGGAACCACACCCCGGGGTGAGTCAATGAAAAACGGCAGCGTTATCGATAAGAACCCCCCCTGCAGCCAAATTTCCAAGACGACAGACGACAGCGCCTTGCGACAGGACAAGACATGACGGCGCCGTTTAGAATCCATCTTTAACACCAAGAAACCCTGACAGAGGAGGTAACTCGGACCTTCTTCACATCCACCGCACCGCAGAAATATCTGAGCACTACCTAATTTAGTGCTTACACTTGGACCTCGGCTCTCACGGGACTAGAAACCTCCCAGCTCGGACTATCGCGAGAAAATTGAAGGAAAATAGCAGGCGAGCAGGCCGGCCAGCGCAACATGGATCGAGGCAGTGCTCCCACCAGAAGGTTAGTGAACAGTGAAATCCGCTTTTGATTTGCGTGTATTTGCATCTTTACCGTGTATGTACGTGCCTGGTTGGACTACAATGTCCTTGCTGTCTATTGTGCTTCGCCGTGATAGACAACGTGGTCGTCGCTCAAAGTTGAGTTAGACAATAGGTTGTGTTTGAGTTTGAATAGGGCTCATATGAGAGGGGGAGAGGCATCAACCTCGGAGAGGATATTTGGAACACTTTACACTTCATACACCGAGCTCATGTCGAGCATCTTCATTCGTTTCTCTCTGTCTCTGCTCTCTTTCTTCCTTCCCACCCTTCACAGCAGACAGTTCGTTCATTCCCTTGCTCTACATCACCTCACTTGTCAAGATGGCGTCCTCTGAAGGGAGTCGCGCTCGCATGTGCATCGGCTTCCTCCTCAACCCATCTGAATCCGAGGAGGCGGACTACTCAGCCTACCCTGGCCACCCTCGCTTCTCCAACGGCTCGAAGCCCATGACGACGCTGCTCGCGGCAACGGCCAATCCCCCCATTGCCAACGCGTGGGCACTTTGGTGGGAGCAAAGATATCCGTCTCCTGAATACCAACCACCGAGCCCTTCGCCTTTGACAGGCACGTTTGTGGGGACGGCGCATGTGGCAGCATCCCATTCGGCTTCTGTTGTTTCGACTCTTCCGGGGTTGACTCCGGACAGCTTGCCGAGAATTCGTCCATTACACTCTCTTGATGGACGCTGTCTTCACTCAGACCCACCATGTTCAGAACCTATGCTATCTCCTTCTTCCCAGATCGCCCAGTCAAGTCAACTTCTGATACCATCACTGTGGCCGGACGAAGTGTCATATACAACAAGCAAGGAGACTGACCCGATTAATACCAGGTACGAGGATGGAGAGGTGTTGCGGTATGGAGCAGGAGAATCATACAGGCCGTTCAACAATGGCAATAGAGATCGGTCACCACGCAGAGTTCGTAGTCCCCCAAGGGACAGAGATAGGGAGAGGGATCAACGACCGAGAACACCACCTGTTGCAAGCGATAGCTACGTTCCTGGCAGGTCTCCACGGCGCCGCTCCCGAAGTCCCGATCGGTACAGGGGACCAGATCGAGCTCGTGACAATGGCGGCGAGAGTTGGCGACGTCGGGATAGCAGTCGCGGCAGGGTGCGAAGCCCACTTAGGCGGCCTTCACCTCCAGCACGAAGGAGCCCCCGGCGGTCCCCACCACGCTATTCCCCAGCCCCGAGACGGGATGATCGATTCGACCGTGCACGCTCGCCCCGCCGAGACTTCGATAACAGGGATATCAGGTGAGCCTTGCCTTTCTGTCTTCTTCTCACACCATTCACCGGCATCGCAACGACAGCCAAAATGGTTCCTATTGATAGATACTTACCATCACGGTGGCATCCTAGGCGAAGATCACGATCGCCATTCGATCGCGACCGACGCGACCGTCCTCGGTCTCCGTTCCGTCGCTCTCCCCCAGTAGGTCCCCGCGGCGACAGATCTTATCGACCTCGATCTCGCTCCCCAGATCGCCCAGACCGTCGCGACGACCGATATGGCCCCAGCAATGGCTTCAGACAACGCTCTCCTCCACGAGAGCGAGAGTCGGCAATTCCATCTGCCATCACCTCGCGCTCGAATTCTGGCATCTCGTCACCCCGCCCAGGCTCACGCGGTCGCGACAATCGTTCTCGCCAACACTCACCTGTGGCGCGCTCACCAGCTGGCTTAAGCGGCGCCAACGCCATCCCTGTGCCCTTCCGCACAACGACGCCCAGGATATCTTCAGAACTATCTCAGCCGCCTCTCAAGTCACCACCGCGCGCAAGGTCACCACCACGCGTTAGGTCACCGCCCCGTGTCAGGTCACCACCACCTCGTGTCAGGTCGCCTTTGCGTGCCAGATCTCCACCTCGTGTTAGGTCTCCACCCCGCGGCCCTGCAGCTCTGAGAGCACCACCTACAGGACCCAGCGCGACACGAAACAGCAACTTCGCAACGACCAACGCGACGCAGGCGACGCCGCGGGCGAACCCCGGATCTTCATACTCGCGCGCGGAAACCGTCAGCCCCACGGTTCCGCCTTCAGGACCTCGTGGTTATGTCTCTGCACGCGGGGGTGGCTACAACTCCCGCGGACGAGGAGGATGGGGCGCACCACCCCCGCGTTCCCACTTCGCACCGGCACCCGTCTCCTCGCCGGCAACCCCACCCACCGGACCCAGCGCCGTCGTGCCCACGGGCCCACGGGCATCAATCTCCTCGGTACCATCCCCCCTGAGCGCCGCCGCTTCTTCGTCGAAGCCCTTTAACCCGCCAACGGGCCCAGCCGCCCAAGGCGGCCAGCGCATGACGCTCGCGCAGAACCTCATCAACTCGATGCCGCCCATCATCCCCGGCGGCAAGGCCGACCCGGCCTCGACGCCCCTCAGCACCGGCGTGACCAGGGACCTCGAGGCCCACCACCGCCGCCTCAAGGAGGAGGAGGAGCGCATCCGCGAGGAGCTGCGGGCCAAGGACGAGAAGCTGCGCAGGAGCCTCCGCATGTGGGAGCGCCTGGAGCGCGAGTCCAAGGCCTTCGAGCTCAAGAGCGACCTGAGCGAGAGGTCGCTCAAGACCATCGCCGGGGAGGGCCTGGGAGGTGCTGCTTTCTAGCTTGTGGGGTGGCGGAAGGGGGGGACGCGCGAGTCCCCCTCAAGGAGGAGTTTGTGGCATCATTGCTGGCGTTGGCTTCCCATTGTACACGTGGTCTTCAGCATGGACGGTTGTTTGTTTCGCAGGAAGGGCCCTTCGAAAATCGACATCATAATTTCACTATGGGGAAAGGGATGCAATGGAGATGGTCGGCATTCGCGCTTTTACGATAACAACACAATGCATTATGGTACTTTATTCGGCTGCCTCCTTCATGTCGACGCCGCGACGGTGGTGTTTGCTTTTTATTCTTTACGGGTGAATAGAGGACATAAAAGAGGGTCCTGTCCCTTCTGGTTTTCATGTTTTCGACGTATCGGTTGCTTTGGCAATGGCAGGATGGATCCTCGCGATCTAGTTGGTAAGACGTTTGGTCTTCAGGCCGAGTGCAGGTTGTGTGGTTTGGCCCTGTCCAGGTGGTTCTCTACGAAGGGTTGCTACAAGTCCCACCGAATCGAATCCTAGGTACAGAGTCTTAAGTGCCCAGCAGATATTCCAAGGTTGGCACGGATAGCAAAAGCGTAACACCCGCAAACGGGGCATGTGTTACACGGCCCACGGTAGCAATATGAATTTCATGTCTGATGTTCAAATATAACGACTTGGGAAATACAACGACGAGGGGATATATGTCATGTTATTAAATTTCTTTTCATTTTTCGTTCCTGTAGTAGAGTTGCGTAGCTACGAAATGCACTATCGCTACTTATTTCTCCCGAGGTCACCTATCTGACCAAAGCAGTCGTTTCGACGTTACCGACTTTTGTTACTTTCCCAGATTTTAGCTCCCCGGACTTTTTGAGTTCAGAATATCCTGCAGGACATGTCTGACGCCTTCTTGCAGGGTATCATTCTTCTCAACATTGACCCCGAATTAAGCCGCGTAAACGAATCGATCGATTTACTGGGCACCGTCGACCTTGGCGACGTAGGAGATGAGGTCCAGGACACGGCGGGAGTATCCCCACTCGTTGTCGTACCAGGCGACAAGCTTGACGAAGTGGTCGTTCAGGGAGATACCGGCCTTGGCGTCGAAGATGGAGGAGTTGTTGTTGCCGTTCAGGTCAGTGGAGACAACATCGTCCTCAGTGTAGCCCAGGACGCCTAGTTACATATTCAGTCAGTCAAGTGTTCCATACAACGTAGTAGGCCTGAGTGGGATCGTAAACTTACCCTTGAGGGGACCCTCAGAAGCGGCCTTGACGACGGCCTTGATGTCGTCGTAGGTAGCAGCCTTCTCGAGGCGGACAGTCAGGTCCACGACGGAGACGTTGGGGGTGGGGACACGCAGGGACATTCCAGTGAGCTTGCCGTTAAGCTCGGGGATGACCTTGCCGACAGCCTTGGCGGCACCGGTGGAGGAAGGAATGATGTTCTGGGCGGCGGTACGGCCTCCCCTCCAGTCCTTGGCGGAAGGACCGTCGACGGTCTTCTGGGTGGCAGTGTAGGAGTGGACGGTGGTCATGAGACCCTCAATGATTCCGAACTTGTCGTTGATGACCTTGGCCAGGGGAGCCAGGCAGTTGGTGGTGCAAGAGGCGTTGGAGATGACGTCGGACTTGCCGTCGTAGGTCTTCTCGTTGACACCGACGACGTACATGGGTGCGTCGGCGGAGGGGGCAGAGATGATGACCTTCTTGGCACCACCCTTCAAGTGAGCGGAAGCCTTCTCGGTGGTGGTGAAGACACCGGTGGACTCGACGACGTAGTGGACGCCAGTCTCGCCCCAGGGGATGCTGGCGGGGTCACGCTCGGTGTAGAACTTGACCTTCTTGCCGTTGACAACCAGGTCGGAACCCTCGACAGCGATGTCACCCTTGAAGTTGCCGTGGGTGGAGTCGTACTTGAGCATGTAGGCCTGCAGTGGGGGGTGGGGTTGGTTAGCTTCCGGTTGTCTTATATGACGACGACGCCACTATCAAAGCTGTCCGGGAACACCCAGAGACACTGCTGTGGCCAGGGAAGAGGTAGGCTCGGTTGCTAGGAAGCTGGTAGTACTTACAGCGTACTTGGGCTCAATGAAGGGGTCGTTGACAGCGACGATCTCGACGTCGTCGTGCTCGATGGCATTGCGGAAGACGATACGGCCGATACGACCGAATCCGTTGATGCCGACCTTGATCGCCATGTTGACTGTTTGTTGTTTTGGTTGGTTGGGTTGGTGAAAGTGAGTTTCGTCTGTTAGATTCTTGGGAATCTAGGGATGTGTTGATGATTGTTTGCTTGGTGATGAGGAATGGAGAGGAAGAGAGTCAGATCGATGAGGAGGAGGGCGAGGCAGAGATTTAAAGCCCTCAGCATCAGTAGGCAGGAGGGGGGGGGAGGAGGGGGAAGGAGGGGCAGAGGCAATGGGCCGACTATGGCAGCAGCTCGTACTGTGCATGTGTGTACCTAGGTACCCCAACAACAGGAGAGCACTTACGCGGTACCGGTAGCTTAGTTGGAGGGGGGAGAGCTCCGACTCAGGACGGGGGTCTCGATGTCGGCGGGGCAATTCTGCATCATAATCTGGATGGAGGAGCTACGTTATGCGCTGACCGGCCTCGATCTACAGCATGCTCACCTGCTTACCTGGCAAAATAGGTGGAAAGACAGGTGATCCCATTTGAGGATTCCTTACTTCTCATCAGTCTCACAATCGTACAGTATGGCAGTAGGCCGAAGGTGGGTTTGTCTACGTTGTCTGAATCTGATGACGATTTGCTCAGATGTTGATTATGGTATGACGATGGAGGGGCCAAAAAGGCAGTTTTGAGTTCTGGATGAAGCGGGGTGGAGGGAGGGGTAACATTGAAATTCGCCCACAACACCACAACACCACACTCCCGCCTACGCCCGCCTACGACACATGTGCAGGCACAACCTACCGCATGCTTACACTACTGTAGCAGTTTCCAAGTATCTACATAATGCGGTACCGGGTAGCTGCGACAAGATGAATCTACTACCTAACAGCCTAAGTAAGTTACAGTGTCACATATGGCAGAGGACCCCACCATGCCATCTGGGCACTTCTCGAATCATCCCACAACCCATAACCCATAACCCATAACCCACTCGCCCAAGGCTTGGGTTTAGGTACCCACATAGAGCTCCCGGCTTTCCCTACCGACCCTGGCCCAGCTGCTTCCCCTGCTTCCCCTGCTGCCACCCTGTCTGTTGTCTCCAAAAAGGAAAGGCCCGTGCATTAACGTCTTCAATGTCCGGTTAGCGGGCGCTGCTGTGGCTTGATCTGCAATTGGTCTCATCAAGTTGTCATCGACTTTTGTTAACCAATCCTCCTACCCAGGTGCCCTCCCCTCGGTGTCGACACGGATATCCCGCCCGGGTAACTGTCAGAGCATGGCATGGATCACCGTACGCACACGGCAAACCTAAGCCGTCAAGTCGGCCTGTAATGCACAGGGCGCGCATTTGGAGAAACCGACGGACACCGTTCGAACGCCGTGCGACGCCGTTGGATGCCCCGACGTTCGCCCGATAATATTCGCTCATCAGGTCTATCAGAAATGTCAGGGTCCGTATAACGGGCAATAATTGCCACAGCATCATGATCCAGCCCTGCGGCTCGGTCAAATAAGGCTGGCGCCTATGATACCACTCTGGCCTGCATGCCAGCATATGTGCTAACAAGAACCCTCACCGTCACATCCCAATCAAACACCGGTGGGTCTCTCTCGGCCGGAAACGTTACTATACAGGCATAGTATGGTATCAGCCTCGAGTTGACTCGTAAGGGCATGTTACTCCATCAACGACATCTACTATGGTACCTGACGGCCGCCTTCTAACCTACCTACCCATGCCTATCCAGCTACCTAGGTAGCTACATTCATGATGCTTGATCCTCCATACAATACAGTACAGTCAGGTATACAACCAAGGAAGGGGTTGATAGCCCTCCATCATCAGTCTCCATGGATTCCGCCCGAGCTGCGCATAGGAGGTATAGCAATTATTCTCGCTGTAACAGAAATCTGCGCCACATAGCTTGTTAGACTCTTGGCTCCCGTCTGTTCATGTTTTTAGATTTCAAATTCAGATTCAGGGACCTCTCAGCCAAGGCCTGACACCCGTGGATCGGACCATGAAAATTTTCTAAATCGCTCCGTCTCACGCAACTCAACTCAGCCTGGCAGCCTGGTTGGGAAAAAAAAACATGCGCTGGAAACCATCAGGTCGGGGAACATGCCATGCGCTCATGCCACTCCATCGTGTTCTGGCACTTTCCGCCACATCCGCTATGAGATGAGCTCTTTAACCCGGACCCAGAACGAGCCTCTCGGGCCCTTGGCTCACGGCCAGACTCCGTGATTGAAAGCGCATGTCGTCAGACCAGATTACCTCATTCCTTTGCTTCCGAGAGCCACTCCTTGACCTCCTTGACCAGCTCCTTGCATCAGAAATTCCAAATTTGGCATGCTGCATAGACGGGCGGCAAATCCCTCTGCGGGAGGCGCAAGGCGGAGTCCTGCAAGCATCAACTGATGTTTGCTTGCTCTCGATAGGCAGTGCCTGATCTCCTTTAAAGCCTCAACTACCAGCTTCCCCTTGCCGAAGATCCAGCCTACACAGTACGGGATCGGGTTTATTCAAGCACGGCATCTAGACCAACGCATATCTTTGGTGTCAGACACGATACCGCGGACAACTTCCATGACCGGGGTTTACCTTCCTCAACAGTCATATAGTCTTTATTGCCTCATTCGGTGCTGGCACCTCTTAGAGGTCCAAGCTAGCTGATGTCTGTACGAGAATGTCTTGTCATTATCGTTTGTCCATTTCGGACACCGGCGACGACGATGCTTGAAAATCTACATAACCATGGTCTCTTCTCACAGCCGCCAGCAGGGTGTGCATTTGGTCAAAGTTGCAGCGACTCGCGCTTTTTTGGGCTCTCGACACCACCTGCGGATCACTGTACCGAGACATAATCTGTCTTCGTTGGCTAAGCCAAACCAATAGCGCCCCTGATGCGGGTCCTCTGAAATGGTCATGGTCGGCCGTGGTCGCGTTGTATGAATTTGCAACAGAGATGCGTGCTTCTGAGTTCAAGTGTGCCAACTCGTCATCACGTACGCACCACAAGCGCCCAACCTGTACGCTCGACCACGTGTGTTCGTTGTTGGCCGACAACTTAAAGCCGACTGTTTAGCCAGCGGGACCGATGATCCGAGGAACAATACAGGCGGGCTGACCACCTCAACTTCTTCAGGCGAACGGATGCTGGCGACTGCCCCATTAGCCGTGAGCCAATATCGACGGTATTGCATTGCTCCAGTTCTCGTCTCCACGATTCAGGTACAATCCGTTATCATCTCTCACGTATTGCTGCTGGGTCAAGCCGAGGCTGGGAGCATGTCTAGAAGCTTACTTTAGCCTTAAAAGTCCACAGCGAGCAGACGATAGGTAGATTGCCCGCCGCTACTTTGGTTAATGATCTGCAAACGAATCGGGCCGTCAAAAGCGAGGGGTCACAACCATGGGCACTGGGGGCACTATCAGATTTCACAATATCTTGTAAGTGAACTCCTGATTTTGCTCCTGTACTGGCGGGGATAACCATAATAGTGTTAGCGACAGCGTCAAGATTGGCAGCTATCATCGAATCAGAAACCGCATAGTTCCTGAGATGATCGTGTACACACCAGCTTGCGCTGAGTAGCGTGGTACAAGGGCCCGAATGCTCCGTCCGGCCCGGTGTAGTACACCGGGATCGATGAGCTTTCGTTACAACGGTAAATACCGGTCTGGGGCACCATCGCTTCCTTCGTGGCACCGGCAATGATGATTTAGTGCGCAGCGGTACTATGATATACTCTAGGGAAGCACTTCAGGAACGCCTGGCAATGTGTTGGGATGCGACGAGTCTGTCGATCAATCGGCAGCACGACACGTCAAATCCGGACTCGTTGTCAATTGTCCATGGTGGTGATTGCATGGCGGTGCTATGGCGGTCTCACGGCGCCGGATGCCTCGGTATCTCTCACATGCAAGCTGGGCGATAACCCAGCCATTTCAAGGTCGCTATACACAGTCTGGGTGTTCGCGCAGAGGTTCGCCGCCACTTCACCGTCCCAGGAGCAGTATTTCTGGTCTTTTCTGATGGCATCGACGCGGTAGTCGTGGCCGTTGACGAGCTGCTCTGCTTCATACTCATCGTTCCCAGGATACCACCATGCACAGCGCCGACTACTGCGTTGAATGAGAAGTCCGATGCATATCCCGGTTACCTGCCTACTCGGACTGCACCTGGTACTCTTCCTGAGTGTCTTTTTAAAGATTGGCGGCGGTCGTTTGCCATCCTACACCTCTTGGCACCGGACTCGCTGCGTATGTTGATGTGGGCTCGAGTTTCATCCCGGCCATTGCCCATCCTGCTGCAATGGGACTCACGACAGAACTTTACGCTGGGTCCACGCGAGCGTGTAATGACGGAGCTCATTGTCGTAGCCCTTCATTGCTACGAGACTGGCGCCTAGTAAGTGGTGAAGTGATCCATCGGGACCAGACTGTTCGTGCTCCCACGACGCCGTAGGGAGCTGCGGTATGCCTTGGCTAGCGATGGGACATTCCTCTTCAGCTCTGCGGCGCAAGCGAGTGGATCATATTGTCAATCAAGGCGAATATACGCTAGAAGCTATGCTGGGTGCGTGTTGTGCTAGAGAACTCGGAGGTCGAAGCTCAGTGGAAGTTCAAGACTGCCATGAACCCTCTCGACTCAACCAGCAACGTAGGTTAGTCGCGCCATAGCGACATGGCCATAGTTCCGTCGACATAGCCTGCCAGGTATCACTTTTGGAACAATGTCAAGAAGTTTTTTCTCTCCTTTTCTTTTCCCTTTTTCTTTCCTGCCTTGTACCTAGGTAGTTAATCAATGACGCCCGGTGCCCCATGCTTTATGCTGCGCCTTTTTATCATACGTCAAGATACACGGTGCTTCGTGGCATGTTGGTTTGCCAACTTAGGGCTTCAAGACTGACGTGCAGACGAGACTGTAGATTGGCATCTTTCTGTAGGAGACGGACGTAGTTTGCGAACAAGGGACGAGATACTTGGAAAGACTTTTGCCGGACACAGTCAAGACAATCCACCATGGCTTATACTAGAAGGCATATCAAGTTATTATCTATAAAGTATAGGATATATCGACAGGCCCTTTCTTCTGTCCGGCAGTTGTTTTCGAGTAGCTACTGGTAATGACCAGGGCAAAGCAGTTCACCGAATATAGGAACGGTATTTGCCAACTTGTTAAACGGCACTTGTCCTATTGAAATATCCGCAAGACCGAGTATATACTTTCCTGCAAGTTCAAAATACTACTGCTCCATGAGAGCCGAGGTGCTAGAACCGCCGAGCAGGTTTGGAGGCCGTGTGTCCAACGAGCTCCCAGCGATAATTCATGTATCAATGACTTCTTCATTAATTTCTAAACCTAGTGGCATTATCGATACACCATGACTATGAGCTGATGCCGGGTTATGAGGGGCGACGGCAATGTTGGATCACGAAGTTGGGTGGAACGATCTGTTTGACACGAAGGACGATTCTCGTCAATGGCGCCTTCTTCGTGAGAAGTGCTGGAAGTATGACAAATACCATTGTCGTACAGTGCCTGTTCAATCAAGTGGTATCTCTGATCACTATCCGGCGGTACAAAGATGGCTACCAGGAGCTCGTAGAAGCGGCCGTAATATCGAATTCGGAAGTATCAAGACTCTCAGCCTTTTCTGCTAGTCGCCAAAGAACCCTAACCACATCCCCCCTTCTCCAACCTTGCCTAGGAGTGACCATCTTCCTTAAAGTGTACAATTTGCCCCCTAAACGCCATCGCTATGCCTATCGGTAAACCAATCCCTAATCGCATTCACCATTCGTCCCCTTGCTGAAGGTGACCCGTCGCTGCTTGACCCGCCGGCGCCCCTTCGGGGCCTTCTAAGCCCTCCGGTTCCCGGCACCAACGAGCTCCGCATCATCAACGTCGTCCATCTCGCCCAGCTCCTCCTCGTCGACATCAACACCGGCCCCGCGAGGTGCACCGTCCTGGCCCGAGCCGTTCGCACCCCCACCCTCGGAACCAGCAGCACCGCCGGCGCCGGCAGCAGCACGCTTACGGCCCCTACCCCCGGCCGCAGAGGATGCGCCCCCGGCGCCGGCGCCGCCGACGTCCTCCTTGATCATCTCGTCCTCGTTGAAGACCCGCCTCTGCTTGTCGATGATCTCGCGGAGCTCCTTGTTCTCGGCGGCCTTGCCGAGGAAGACGGGGTTCTTGCGCATGGCGAACTGGAAGTCCTCGTACTTGACCTTCTGGCGGCCGGCGAGCTGCGCCACGCGCGTCGCCTCGAAGGAGACACCCTGTATGAACTCGGTGAGAATCTCGTCCAGCACGCGGATCGTATCGGGGAGGGGCTGGCGGGAGTCGCCGTGGGCGATGAGGAACTGGGTCACTGTTATGGTGGCCAGGGCTGGGGTCAGCAAAGGGCCACAGGCTGGAGTGACATAGGGGGTAACTTGGGAGGTGGGGATGCATACGCTCTTGGTAGCTGAAGTTCATCTTGCCGACATTCTTGCCGGCTCGCGCGCGTGGCTCCATCTTTGCGACGGCCCTCTTGGGCTGTGAGGAATCTCCAGTGGCGGGTCCGTGAACCAGATTGACGGAGTGTGACGGCCGATGACTAGACTCTCAGCTTTACTATCGGGTGTGCCGATAACAGAGACTCTCAGCTCCGGCTCTGTGAGGGTGGAGTGTTGAAGTATCAAGGTGTCGTCGTTGTCACATGTAAAATAGGGCAGGCGTTCAGTCGAGACAAGGCTGAACACTTGCACCTGCACTTGCTTGGGCGGCCTTCAGTGGGACCGTGCGCTGGGGTACTGCGGTACTTACAGGGGCTGCTGTATCAGTGAGTGGACCAGCGGGGCCAGCCGCAACCTTTGGTTCACCAGTGGCAGGCGCAGGTCCAAAGTCAGGAACGACCTAAGCCCTATCTACCTACTCTACGTACCTACCTACATATTCAAAGTGACTTGCGGCTGCCCAGTTTCCTTTCCAAAACACTCTGTCCAGTATTCACGGTATCCCGAAACAACCACGAACAAGCTTCAACCTTTCACGGACACAACGAGCGCACAGAGCTTGACTTGGTACGGATTGCGCAAATAGAGACTGTTCCTTGTTCCCAGTGACATCAATCCATCATCATGGTAAGTCTGTCTGTCTGTCCGACTTCCAGTTTCTATCGCGAACGAAAACGATTACACCCCTTATGTATCCCTTCGCTAACACGGTGCCCCGTTGCGTCGCAAATATAGTCTGCACTCTTCAACTTCCAATCTCTCCTCCTCGTCATCCTCCTCCTCATCTGCACGTGTGCCTACGTGCACGACCTGTTCCCGAGTATACTCGACAGGAAAAAGGACGGCGTTCTGGGCGTTTTCTGGAAGTGCGCACGGGTAGGGGAGCGTCTGAGCCCGTGGATAAGCATATGCTGCGTCGGCATGGCTGTACGTTGGAGGCCCTTCTACTTCTGGACTACCTTATCCCCCTCCACCCATACCTCCTAACGAAACTTCATTGGATGAGTAGCAACGATACTGACACTTCAAAGCTGTCTCTGATGTTCTAGTAAGCCGAGAGGCGAGACGGCGCCGGCGTCTGGGCACATAATCGATTGGCGATACCATCTGTTGTTTCACGGCATATTATACGGCGTTTCAAGGGCGTTTGTTGGATTCTCTACAGCCGGCCGGGGGCGGGGTGGCTGGCACAGGCCTCAGTTGTTTGCTGGGGAGTTGTCCTTGGGCCTCACTCCGAGGCTGCCTTGTCAGTGCACTGATGAGAAGGGTGCATATATGAGGATGGAGCTTTGGGAAACCACGAGGCCAGACGCGACATCTGCTCAGATCTGATTTCGAGGCGGCTTCCGGGCAAGTGCCGGGGTCCTGGGTACATAGGTACCAAGGGAACAGTCCGCGGGCCAAGGCATTGAAGAGTTGAGGCTGAAGGAGGCAGAGTGCTGTCCTCCTCATACACGGGTTCTGACGCTATGTTGACCATTTCTGTCCTCCATGTCGGGTAGCTTTGTCGCCTCGTCAACCCTACCTAGCTCTTGCATCTGGTGGCGCCCCTGCAGCTTTGCGTGGCATGCGACATCACTACTGGTGCCCAATACACCCATTTCTGCGCCCGGCATACTTGAGTCCTCCGATGGGCTGAATTGAGGTGTGTCATTCATCGCTGCGAGGGCCTGAATTTGAGTGCGACCTGTGTGCGTGGGACTTCATACCAGTGATCTCACCATAGCGCCGATACCTCGACTTATGATCAATGCTTCTGCCGAGCGTTCTATCACCCGCGAGCTATCTCTACACCACATATGCTGTTGTGTCGCACCTCCTGAGCCATACGTGGGCACAATGTACAGCCCAGCTCAAGGGGACGCCCAACAATGAGGCTTGGCCGAAGTCATTGGCCAGCAGGAGTTGGGCATCACAACACCCACAATCCACTGTACTACACACCAAGTCGGCATGGCATGCACGACATGCAGGATATGCATTCCAGACCTATCCTACCTTGGACCACGCGGGACAGCACCTGGTCAAGACTTTTCCGACGTCGAGTATTTCGTGGCCGTTCTCTCTGAAGAGGCAATCTACCTCGATATCCCCCTCGGCGGTCCCCTTTTCTTAGGCACGGTTCGGTAATACTGAGATCGCGGACCAGTTCGTACCCTAAGCTATGGCGCCCATGATGGAACGATCATCTGATGTTATGGCGAGGCGCCCTCGACCAACAGACTTGACTTGCGGACAAGTTCACAGCCGCACTTCCATGACACCGTCCAGTCCTGTGCCTGAGGCGACGGACAAAGTTGGAGGTTGCCTTGCGCATGTCGATAATCCCATACTTCAGCGCAACCCTTACCGTTGCTCCGCGTCTCATGTCTGCTCCTGATCCTTTGTCGTCCGATGTAACTACAAGTGATGATAGGTACCAGAATGTTCCTTCTTGCCAACAAATGGCACCCCTCACTCGCGCCTTGTGAGAAGCACAGGCAAGTACGAATGCATGGAAAAGGCTTCAGCTACGACATCGTGTCCGGAGGTGTGATTTTCAATGTACATAGTATACGAATCTTTGTTCAGGTCCTCTTGGGACTCCGTCTCTCCTCACTGAGCTACCGCACATCCATATCGTTGCCTGATATGAGAGCGCAGTGATAACCGACATGACAGAAGTACCGCAGTTGTAGACTATATCTGTATATCTACTGAAGGAAGGTATCCAGGCAACGAGCGTACGACCCTATCCAACGTCGCCGTGAAGCTGACCGCCTGCTATTCTCGTGCGGAACATCAGAGCCCCATAGCGAAGGTCGCGTATATGAGGTGGTCCTCAAGACGACAGTGAACCTGGCTGGCCGATGCGTGCGCCCCGAAGAGCACGCACGCACGCACACGCATTGCGACCAGCATCGTCCCTGCACAGCTCCGGTTATAGCACCTAGCCCCAAATAACATGAGGCAAAGCGAGCCGCCCGTAATGTTGCTGCTAGCCCTGATGCCTCGCCCGCTACGACGTCGTAATATGTAATTCTCGGGTCATCTTGTCAGTGCCAACCATGTGTATAGCATAGTACACAGTAGGAGAGTAACCATTATGCGAATCCCTACCACCCCCTCCACCTTCCTCATCCTCCATCGCATTACCTTACCACCCCCCCCCCTCGGTCTCTGCCCGCATGAATGTATGTTTGCATGAAGGTATAAATTGAGAAGCGCATTATCGAACGGTGTGGTGGTGGTGGTTTTTCGGCCCTCGCTCCTCTGGAACGAAGAGCGGTCGACAATGCAAGACGCAGGAGGTGGTGTGGATCATCTAAGTAACCTAGCGAGCTTGCACACCGTTCGCTCCCGAGGAAGAACTTCGTGGGGGGGGGGGGTGGCATGTGGAATGGCTGGGTGGCGACCCCATCGAGACAACCTTCCAGAAGCTGGAATCGAAGGGTGAAACCCGATGTGGAAATCTTTCTCGAAGGTGAAGTGAAGGACTCTCTCTGGTGGGGGCGTATGGGGAGAGGGGTCTGCAAGAAGACATCGGCACCCACAAGCCATCTTTCGACCACGGCCCGCCGCGGCCCCATGGCTTCTGGTCTTTTTGATTGCTCATCTCACACACCACACTCCCATGACCTTGCTCTTGACCTTGGCAGTCCTCGACTGGGGGCCGACCGCGAGGCGAAGGTGAAGGTGGCTCCGGGGCCTTCCGTTCCGGGAACGCCGTGACCGACTCCTCCGGGGCAAAAGACTAAAGTACCGTCTTCCCGAAGCCTCGGGGAAGGTGGCTTGTTAGCGCTCGTGGGAGCTTATCCCTTCCAATATGGTATTATATTGTCCATATGGTTCCTGCGGCCAATCTCAGCTCATAAGCAGACTGGCCGATGCCTTCATCTGCCATGATTGCGGTCGCCCCTCGAGAGAAGATCGCTGAACATGAAACATCCATCCATACGCAGACCCCCGCCGGTTTTGGAACCTGCACAGACGAGTCAGGGCATTGACGGTGGTCGCACTCCCGCCTGGCATGCTGGGCATGTTCATCGGCGTGCGGCGTCCGACGGCATTTTGCTCTCTCAAGAGCCAAGTCAAAGCAATTGAAAGAGCTAAGTGAAGTGGCATCAATTTGCTGGCATAGAGCGAAGGTGCTACGTTGTACCGCTCCGTCGTGCCATCTTATGGACAAGTCTGTGAATCGTGGGACGGGAGATGCTCCTCATTGAATACTTATTGTCCTTTTTCTCCCTCGCTGTCTTTCTTAGCCGGTCCCACCTGCTGCTCTCTTCTGTTATACATAGTAAATCGCGAAGGCGTCCGTGGGGCGGTGCAGACAGATCGGCCGATTCATGTGCATTACCACGTGCCTTCACGAGTTTGATCCAAGCCAGAGAACACTGGGTGGTGGTGTCAAAGCCTAGCTTCGAATTCAAGAGGCTGTAGAATCCCACAGTCACCGATGATGCGGGACCGAGAAGGTAGGATCTATGATGGAGTAGATACTCTAGTACTGTGTGGGCAATGTGACGGTCGACGGCTCCCAGCATCAACATCGGGTCCCATCACGCCGTGACCAGAGCCACGATGCATCGTAGCCGGGGAGATGGAATGCAACGATTCGTCGTCAAGAACGCCGACGCAAGCACCAGGAGTCATAGACGGGCAGGTTGAGGAAGCAGCAGGATGACTAGCCTTCAAACAACTCAAGAGGTTGGGGGCGTAACATTGTCTCGCCAGCTGCCCTGCTTACCATTGTCGTCCTGATTCGAGAGTTGGGCGACGATGCTTGACTGTTTGTGGCTCAGCCAGCCCTCGTAAAGTTGCATACGCACAGCAAACCAAGGAGTGGGAGGGGTCGCATATATCAGGCCCTAAACACACGGGCCCTCCTCAAAGATGATTACTGTAGTCTGTGCCAGGCATCGCAGGTGCCGACTGGCTGACTGGTCCCTTGACCCCTTGAGTAGGTGGTGTGGTCACACAAGATATGCGAAGTGCGATCCGGGTACTGCGTCCTTCCGGATTACATGCGGCCTGCCGGCGCCACCTGCGTGACTGGACGGCCATCTTGGTAGTCCAATTCCGCCGTCGCCGCCGCCGCCACGGGCTGCCCTAGGAAGGGCTGGAGGATAGGAGAGGTAGGTAGGTTATGTATCATTATTTACCTGTCGCAGGGGACTGCATCACTCTCGTATCGCCGCCTGCATGCTCATAGTGCTTTGACTGTGCTCGATCAAGCGACCTACCTGCTGCACATCCTGCTGGTGACATGGCATGGCACTTTCATGGCGAGACATGGAATGTTATCGATGTCCGGCGGCGGAGAAAGTCGACTCTCCGCAGGTGTGCTGTGTTGGGAGGCCGCCGCAAAGTTGGTCATGTGCGATGATGTGTCTGTCGCTGCTGGCGTTACTTCGTATGAGGTGACTTGCAATTTGCAGCTGCCAAGCTGCAAGCCAGGTTTGACCTTCCTCGCTCATGCCAATCAATCTCTCACACAGTCCCTGGATAGTCCGTTTTTGGTATCGGACGCAAAGGTCCAAACGGCAGTATCGCCGAGGAGCGGTATTACCGACGACCATGATATGATGACCCTGCAGGGCCACATGGCTGCTGCTGGGATGTTCGGGCTTTGTACTGCGGGATTGATGATCGCCGAGTCCCCACAATATGTATGAACGAGGCGGTATCAATCTCAGCTGTGGTGTTGAGGCTGGTGGGAAGGTGGGTAGATGTGTTGCAGATGGTCACCAGCAGGAAATCGTTTCGTATTCGACGTACAGTGAGTGATTGATGAGACGATAGTGATGTTGTTGGTCTGACGACGCATCAGTACGATGCTTTGGATGTGCCGGTATCGTGGCAACTCGTGGATTTTGTATGTACTTTGGCATGGTGACTCGTGATGCTTGACTCGCTCGGATGCACCGTCATCGTCACCTCGCCTCGCCTCGCCTCGCTATCTGGAGTCGGAGCAGAGCCAGTGGGCAGTCTGTCGCCACGACAGCAGACGGACGACATCTTTCCGCTCTCATCTTCATCTGTGGGACGGACTTCGCGCAATACCCTTTGGGGAAGTTGGTGCAGATGGTATGGAGTATCGTGGGACGTGGGTAAGGATAGCCGCATGTTGGGGTCTCACAGCCGGCGCATTGCCCCCAACTCTCCTGAGTCTTTGCGTGGCTTACATACATACCATGTTATCTGACTAGTCCATGCAGAAGTAGATGCAATGCAACAGCCCCCGTACAGCTGTGTGAATTCCTGCAGTGGCGGGGGTGACTGGTCGAACCATCCTTCTCTTGTACAGAGCATCATCAAAACCCTTCAGGGCGCTCAGGAGGATTCTGAGAAGGAGCAGCGGAACAGAAGCGCCTACCTAGGTTAGCGTTAGGTCGAATTTAGTGTCAACCACTTGCGCGACGCCCGTCTCGGAGAGTGGAGAGATCAACCATGGTTCATCTTCAAATAGTCAACAACTCGGGCTGGGACTGGACAAGCAAAAAATAGACCAGACAACGGCTCAAGGTCCAGGGCACTCTCTTGTTGGATCGAAACGCAGACATTCCCTACTACCTAGGTAGATAGGAACAACCCTTGTCATATCCATGTGCTACTGATTGTGAAAATACTGTGTAGACCCACAGCCGATTTCATCACAACCGCCAAGTCCCATACATAACTTCCGGCTTGGTGAATACTGTAACTCAGCAGCCTTGTCACTCCAGCAAAATCAAGGGGCCATACCAAGAGAGCTCAACCCAGTGATTGGTGATGTTGGAAGTGGTGGAAGTGGCGGCGGCGAGGCTGTGGTCTGCACAGCACCACAGAGAATGTCCTGTGTCATCAGCTGTCCGGAGCCGGCCACGGCTTGGTTGTACCCAAGTAACATTTCGTGGACCATCACAGATGTCATATTGGATCTGGATCGTTACTTCAAGCTCCGATGTCCCTAAAGACACGAGTATCATATATCAACATCATGCTGCGCCAGATGTGACCGTCGTCGCCCGACGCCTTCCTTTGGTGACATGATGTTCTACCGCGAGCGCTGATGCGGCGTTGGGCTTCCATCTGGAAGGGCTTCGGCCAGGGATTATAGACCTTGTTGTCATGAAAACTGCAAGCTATATGCTCTATTGGGCATATATGCCTCCGTGCTGGCTGCACGGTTGCACGCTCACCGGTCTTTTGCGGTCTTCTGCATGGCCTCCGAGCCTAAAGCTGCGAGCCTCAGGCTTCAGCGATTACCGCACTGGGAAGGTGAAGCACTGAAATGCAAGCTGTCGTGTTCAACTCCTGTTATGAGAACTCGTGATGACCTCACATGTAATGAGTTTCGGTTCGGTTCTGGCCCTACCTCCCTTCCCGTCGGTTTGAGGCGCGACCCCATTTTCGATAATACCATAATGCAGCGTACTGTGTACTATAGTAATCGCAAACGACGTGTGCCTGTGGCCGCATGAAGGATTGTGGCCAGCAAACATTAGATCGGCGGGTTCCAAGGTCGCTTTCATCCGTACCAGGCATGATTCGAGGGCCCCGCGGAAATGGTCCAACAGTGTGTCGTACTCCAGGGCTGTAGCGCACTGGCGTAGTGACCGAGTGGCCTGGAGTGGGACAGGCGGGAGACCGGCGTAGGCGCTACCACAGAAACCCCGTCCATGTTCTCCGTGGGCCGTCCCAGGTTTCAGGTACCTAGACCCGGCGCTGATGTGGATAGTAATGATTGAGGGCTCAGACGGTGCGATTTCGAGACTTGAGACTTGAGACCTGAGACTTGAGCTGTTCAGATGCTGAGCTCGATGAAGGGGGCCCTGCGATCCCACTATATGCAGTTATGCGGACCAGGCGCTCCAGGAGGAATCAGGCAACAGGAAACAACCCACTGATTACGGAGGTAAGCAGAACTTCTTTTCTTGTCGTTGGAGCTCATGCAGAGATGTATGTTGTCGGGGAAGAATATGGTCTTTGCAATCTGATGGATTGCATGCTGGGTTTCTGACTTTGGACAAGAGGGAGGAGGGGAATGATAGTTGGGGAGTGGGTGAGGAGTACCTAGGTAGACTAGGGGTCTTGGGGGTGGGCAGATAGATAGATAGATAGATACCTAGGTAGATTGATTGATTGATAGGGGAAGAAGAAGATACCTAGGTAGTAAGTGATTATAGCCTTGAATTGGTATAACATGACATCAATATGCCGATAGCTCTTTCTAAAGCGAATCAATACCATCAAAAGACCGATTCATCATTTGGGCAGGACCGGACCAAGGACCACAGACCAGAGACGACTGATTCGGAAGTCACCCAGCACCTACACTATAGCACTTTGGCAACTCCCTACCTACCTAGGTAGGTATTTAGGAGGTATCTATCAGTAGATACCTATCTTGTGTGGCTCAATGCATCGTGCCATGGGCATGTCGCACTTTCCCCTTCCCTTCCCAATGTTCTATTTCCAATTTCCATTTCCCCGTTTCCCTATTTACATTCCCTTCCAAAGGGCGTCATCTGTCGCCAGCCACCCGAGATCTGGGATCTGGGAAATCCTTCACACAAATATGTACGGTCGTCCGCTCATACCCCATATCCTAGTCGTGGCCTGGCCTGGATGGTCAAGGGATTCCTTATTCCTCCTATCCTTTCACCAATCTGAAGCCCCGTTCGAGACCTCAGCTGAGGAAGTCGCCGTCCCACGACTGCTGTTCTGTTCTCTGTTCCGTCCTGTCCTGTGCTTTGCCTTACCTTGCCTGTGCTGTACAGCGTGCCACAGCACAGAAGAACGAGCCCGTCCCATCGAGCCCGAGACCGAGACTTCGAATGAGAAAGTGAGACCAACTTTTGCTGGACGAAGTCTGTTCCTGGAAGGCCCCTGCTTTCCCCAGTTTGTTGTTTCTTCTTCCCGCCAACGAGGCCGCCCCAAGTGCCTGGACCTGACTTCGGATTCAGGTTAGCCTCGATCAGGGACGGGCTGACGGGGCGGGTGAGGCGACAGAGCGTTGCATCCAGACTGGGGCATTCAGACTGGGGCATCAAGACTGGGGCATCAAGACTGGGGCATCAAGACTGGGGCCCCCTTCAGGTCCGTCGGGTGGGTACTTTCTCTGGGACTCTCAAGGGGGGGGAGGGTGTGCGCTCATTGACAACACAACGCAACGCAGCCCAGCCCAGCGCAGCAGCAATCCGTTTTTCTTTCTTTCAGTACCCTCGGCCCCCCGGCCGGACGTTCAAGCCAGCTGGACCAGGTAGGTCGGACATGATATTCCTGGGTCGTCATTTACAGAGTACGTGTAGATCCAATACGTGCGGGTACACGGTACATGGTACATGGCAACATCTCCACACCAGATCCAGTCAAGCACATGCTGTTGTAATAGACGAATCTCCAAGCCATTGTGTACGGAGTACTCCTCCCGGCTTCATCCTTGCCCTGCCCTGCCCTGCCCTGCCATGCCCTGTCCTGCCCTTTGCCATCCTGGATCCGTTATTTTCTAATTCCATGGCTGCCAGTGCCAGTGGGATAGTCAGGTATGTATGTTGGTATATGGTGCGTGGTGTGTGATGTGTGGTGTGTGTATGTACTGTCAGTACTTGAATCCGCTCAACAATGGGTTGCAGGTTGGGCAGGGCAGGGTAGGGAATCCATTCATCGATTCAAACATTCTACCATTCATTCCACATCCCCTTGCTATTACTTACTACCCAGTACGATGGTATGCAATGCACTCTTGCACCACCTCTGCATCTGCATCTGCATCTCCATCTCCATCCCTTTCTTCCTCCTCTTTCGCATTGTCACTCTCTCCCCCATATTGCCTTCCATACCTATGTACCTTGAGATTTTCATTCGACTCCTTTTCCTTTCCGCCCTTTCCTTGTATTCTCCGCTTACTACGCATCTTATAACTCACGGATACCCGAATCCACTCACTCCACCCGTGTCACCCTCTTCTGCTGATTTCCTCTCTCTTGCTTCCCTCTTCTTCCCGCTTGCCTGTTCCTACTGTAGTTTCAGCATCTACAATACACATAACTTACGCTACCTGACACACATACGCCTCTCTCGCCTCTGCCTTGCCCCGTCCGGCCCTCCCACACACCTCTCCTCCTGTTCAGAAGCTTGCGTGTTAGTGAGTCTGTCGTACTGTACTTTACTGTACTGTACTCTACTGGCAGTCTGCTACTGGTACTCTCGTTGTCCTCAGCCCTCGTCCGAGATCAAATACAAACTACGCCGTGCCGTACTCTGTGACATACGTCCGTCCGGTCTCAATAGTCACAATCACTCGACTCAAACCGCCCTACCTTTGCCCCTAGAGACACTCAAGGGGGGAACTAACCACCATCTCCGGGCCGCATTGTTGGATTCATATCAAAACCATCAGAACCCCGGACGGGTATTGTCCTGATAAGTCGGCCGACGTGACTCTTTAAAAGAAGTAGCGTTCCGATCTGTCCGATTCCGGGATTTCCTTGCTTCATTCTCAACGCTATTTCACTTCAGCACATCGTCGCTACTTCTGTTACACCGCGATCGAAGCCTGTCCCCGTCTTGCGTCCGTTCCTTCCGCCGGAACCTCTGAGGAACTTCTAGCAGCCAGAAGACGGGCATCCCACCTCCTTGACTAGGCTGCTCTTCCGGGCACCTTACAAAGTTGCTACGCCAATCTGGTTGGGTATTTCGTACCTCTTGTGCCTCTTGCGCCGTGACGAAGCAAGGCTCCAAGTCACGAAACACACAGCTCAATACGATTTCATCTTGCCAACGATTGCTTCACATAAGAGGTCAGTAACCAGCTTTGTCGCTTCCCCTCGCTTCTCATCAGAGAACACAAGGCCAGCCTGCTTCTTATCGAGACCTATGAGAGTGGGCTGCACGTTCCCACGTACAACCTTGGAAGAGGACAGGATCTGCAGCCAGCCGACGCAGGAGCGCACGAGACCTCGATAGACTGGCTGGCAGGAGGAGGCCCTGTGTGTGTCTTCCACTTTGCTCATCAGAAATAATTGTGCTGACCTGCGTGCCACTGGCCCCATAGCCACGGTTCTCTGTGATCCAGGTCTGCATTGGTTCTCGTCTTCGAACCTCTCACACCTCGGCGTCGATCTTCCCATCTTGGCCAACCCAGAAGGGTCGACTATCTCTATTACTGACACGAGAGTCTACCACTTGGTGGGCCTCAACCCCTGTGTGATACCACGGGCAAACTGAGAAAGACAGGACCAGCTGGACTGGCGTGAGACACAGCAGAGATGAACGACCAAGGTGCCGGCGGGCACATATCGCAACACTCCCGATCAGAATCTCAAAACGAGACCGCGGCAGCAGCAATGGAGACGAGGAGTCCGACATCAACCGAGCCAGAGGAACACGTACAAGAGCACCCACGATCAGAGTCAGAGACATCACAGTCGTCAACCACCTCGGTGGCCTCGGCCTCTTCGGCCTCATCATGCCCTTTAATAGTGCCCGACAATACACCAACGCGTCACTTCGCGCCTGCGGCGACGCCTGAACCCAGGAGTAATCTATTCCACCCTCCTCGACCACTGGAGCCACCGGTGACCAAGGCGACGTTGAGTGAACTGGATGTCACCAAGATAATACATAATCCTAAACTGCGCCATGATATCAACTTCGATCCGGAGCTTCACTTTCGACCAAATCTGGACGGCGAGAAGGGGCGGAGGAAGCAGGAAAAGGCGAATCAGTTCTGGACAACGCTGCAGGACCAGTTACTCCTGTTCGTGGTGGACAGAGAAGCGTTCAGGAGGCAGTATTCCGATGGAGATGATTGGTGTCTACCAACCCTGCTGAGAGCTGTGAAGGAGATCATTCAGACTCTGGTACCGCAAAGAGACCGGGAATTCTTGCATGACGGCTTTAATGTGGACCTTTTGATGCAGCAGTTCAACCGCGGGATCGCAGACTTGGAGAAGGTGGCTTTGTGGCTGTCGGGCGTTCTGAAACTTCACTGCGCTCCCATGCGAGATGAATGGGTGGACGAGATGTACACTGAGCTCTCCAACGGCAACCAGAACAACGACATGGCTGAGCTTGTTAAGGGCATGCGCAGCCTCCTCTGCGTACTGGAGGCGATGAAGCTGGATGTCGCAAACCACCAGATCCGGTGTCTCAGGCCAATGCTTATCGAGGATACAGTGCATTTCGAGCAGCGCTTCTTCTATAAGAAGATCACGGCCAACAGGTTGGACGTCAGCGGGGCACGGCTGTGGTACGCGGAGGCGATGCGGTGCTACTCAGGAGCGTCCCGAGATCCACGGGCCTTTGGTGAGACAGCTGCGTTCTTCGAGGCCCTGGCAAAGTTGATCCTCCCCACTACGGCTAAAGAGACGATCCCGAACACTTTCCTCTTTGACGAGGAGCGCATCGTCAAGTTGAGGTCCGACATGCTGGATGCCATCAACTTGGAGGTTTGTATGAGGCTCTACGAGGATCTGGACCGGGTATCGCGGGTTAACTCGGTATCGCCTTCATTCCGGGCGTCCGTTCCCACCTCAGTCCCCACATACGTGGTGGACGATGAAGCCAGCGTACACAGCAACAGGAATTCGGGTGACTTCAACTTCTTCAACGCGCCAACCTCTCGACCCTCCAGCCTCGCACTATCAGCCTGTAGCTCCGCAAACTCGTCGCCCCGGAGCTCGGGCTACATCACTCTCCAGCCGCCTACCTCGGCCGACACATCCGACTCGGTGGCGGCAAAGGCCAACACCGTTTACGACTCCCTCGTAGCCCTGCTCAACACGGCGCCATCACACCAGAGGCCTCGCCAACGGTGGGAGGGTCTCGTCCCGAGCATCGCGATCCAGATCTTCCGGTACACGAATGCTCCGCAGGACTTCCTACCCCAGTTCGAAGCCAAGCTGGCTCAGCACCTCGGCGAGATGCGCAGTGACCTGTACCAGGCCGTGGAGCAGAACTTCTACACCAAGGTGATGGTGGAGCTCGAAAGACGTGTTAAGGACTTCAGGAACCTGAGTGGCGTCGCACTCTTCTCCGTCGCCACAGGCGGACGGGTAGGCGGGCCAGGGTCCGGACGCTGGGAAGATGCCTCTGGCTGCCATATAGGAGACGCAGGTGTGAGCCAGGAGTCTAGGGATGAGGGTGCCGTGGAGGATATGGCTGTGCGTTTAGCCCACCTGGGTGTGCTGCATTGGAGGGTATGGGGTCAGATGGTGTACCTCGACGGCATGGATGAGATGGTCGTTGACTAAGGTGAGACGAGAACGTCTTACTGGACAGTATCGGCCATCACCCATTCCCGCGGTCAAAAACACCAAACACAAGACAAAAAACACAAGACACAAAGCACTGAAAGAGGACCTTTGAGAGAGACGGAGCTTTGGCAGGGGGGCCTAATACTACCGCGAGGATGGATACAAAGGGAGGGGGACCAACGGTGTCTCATCCTCTCGTCCTCGCACCCGCCGGTGTCATGGGGGTCTCCTGTTCGATTTTCTTCTCTTGCGTTTCCCTTTTTCGGGCTCCAGAAATACCCCAGCATTGTGATGCTCGCATTTTCTCTATTATTTCTAAAGTCTCTGCATACTGTTCCACCTCAGAGTTGGAACCAGGCAACAGTACAGTACCTTCATGCGCAGTGCAAAAGGGGTGGAAAGGCGGCAAGTTTAGATGGGGCCGGGAAACAGCGATGTCAGAGAACACGGCGTTTAACGGTGGGGGCGGTTACTTTGCAGATATTTATTGTTGTGTTTCGAGCTCTCTGAAACGGAAAGGGCTCTTCATCTTATTTTTCTTTTGCCGTTTTTGAATTGCGTGTTTGTGTTCCGCGTTGCATTTGCAGGCTCAAAGCAAAGTGCGCCCGGTCTGTTTTTCTCGGGGTCGTATTAGAGAGGTCTGTACTGCACATTGCTTCTACTTGCTTCCTGGTTTGGTCCTGCTGAGTCCTTGGCCATGGACTAACATGCCTACTGAATTGGGCATGATTCTCACCGTTGTGGAAGTGGAGGATATACCATAAACCCCCTTCCCCCCC
>LKEB01000003.1:835063-858098 GCA_003795295.1 Cytospora leucostoma | reverse complement strand
TGCCAAACCACGGCAAAAGGACATAGAAATAGTATCACCACACTGGTCTTTTGGAAATTAATCTACTGTGCCTTGTATATATAATCATCTCGTACCCCTTTCATGTTCCAGAGGAAGAAGGACCGGGCATATGAATGGGCATCTAGGCCAAGAGAAATGACAAGCAATCAATGAACGTACCTACTAGATATAGTATCTATACCCAAGCTGGTACTTGGACAATCAGTGGTCAGATGCTGACTGGACCCAGCAGTCTGGGTCAGGCCTGGCTGACGTTGTTACAGTTACTTATGTATGTACAGTAAGTAAGTACCTTGGTAGCTTGTCAGCCACAGTTATGTCGATGAGGCTCCTGAGGCTGTTGAGGCTTCCGCCTCCGAGGTTGGCTGATGATCGGGTCCTTAGGTACTCTGTACTTTTGGCGATTGAGCTGAGCCGCGGAGAAGTGCCTACCTACAGCCAAGTGCGGATGTACCAGGTACTTCACATCCGGGAATGCTCAACTACAACTACAACTACAACTACAACTACATCTGCATATCAAAGGTCCAGACCTCAGAGATATAGGATAAAATAGTGCATACATGACAAGTATGAGAACAGAGGTCATATGGGTGCTCAATCAGGTGGATCCTATCATTGATACAGTTCACTTTCGTATCATATCGAGATATTCTCTCTTTCGCGATAAGGCGTGGTTCTAGAAATCTCACCCCCACTACACAGTACTTACTCACCTACCTACAGTAGATGCCTACTCAAGTACCTAGTCATCTACCATCTACAACCGCCCTGACGTCTTTTATGAAGCAAACCCAACAATTCACAAATCTTCTTCCTTTCCCTTAGTCTCACTCACCACTCCGATCTGAAGCTCGTTGATACTGCGACGCTGTTCCTGAGAACACTCACCCTCTCAGCCTATCGTAAAGTCTTCTTACCTCAACCCCAAATCAGACATGGGTGAGGCAGAGATGAAGGTAGACCCCGTCAGAGCCAAGGCGCTCATCTCACAACTCCAAGAGGTGCAGCAGAAAGTCGCCGCCGCCGCAAATGGCCGAAATGTTAGTTTCTCTCAACCAACCAGTCACCTGATAGCAAGCATAGATCTCTCTGACCAGCAGAGGATAAAAAAACAACAGGTAAGGCTGGTAGCCGTGTCGAAACTCAAGCCCGCGAACGACATCCTCGCCCTGCACCGGGAGCCGGCGCGCCAGGTCCACTTCGGCGAGAACTACGCCCAGGAGCTCGGGCAGAAGGCCGAGCTCCTGCCCCGGTCCATCCGGTGGCACTTCATCGGCGGCCTCCAGTCGACGCACTGCAAGGCCATCGCCAGGATCCCCAACCTCTTCGCCGTCTCGAGCGTCGACACGGCCAAGAAGGCGCAGCTGCTCAACAAGGCACGCGGCGACCTCATCCTCGGATGGTCGTCGTCGCCGTCGCCGCCGTCATCGACAGGGAAGGAGGAGGACGGCGGCGGGGACAAGCCCGAGCGCCTCGGCGTCCACGTCCAGGTCAACACGTCGGGCGAGGGGGCCAAGTCCGGGTGCGCCCCGGGGCCCGACGCCGTGGCCCTCTGCCGGTACGTCCTGGCCGAGTGCCCGCACCTGAGGCTCCTCGGGCTCATGACCATCGGGGCCATCGCGCGGAGCGTGGCGACGGCGCCGGGCGGCGAGAACGAGGACTTCGAGCTGCTGCGGGCCCAGCGGGACCTGGTGGCCGGGGAGCTGGCCGGGCTGCTGGCCGGAGGGGGCGGGGGGCTGGAGCTGAGCATGGGCATGAGCGAGGACTTCGAGGGCGCCATCGCCATGGGGAGCGGCGAGGTCAGGGTCGGGAGCACCATCTTTGGGACCAGGGGCCCCAAGGCCGAGGCCAAGCTTGTCGTATGAGGATGGAGGGATGGGCTGGTCAAAGAGCGGGCGCTGATATCAGGGGGAATCTTGTCGAGGGATAAACAAGACTTTGGGGGTCTAGACAAAAAGGGAATGCATATAGGGAACGAGACCAGCTGCTACCACCTTCGCGCCCATGAACAAGTTCTGCTACATCACACAGCCGACCAGCCTCAGAGCTCTTAGCCAGCATGACGACCGCTCTACCAAGAGGATGACTAGGTCCATTTCTCGGACGAAGCACGGCATGCCTACGGGTGATAGGTGTCAGTCTCATCTTGTCTCGTCTCCACACACACACACACACACACACACACACACACACACACACACGAAGCCGCGCACTTCCCAACTTATGCAATAGGATGTCAAGGAAGTATCGCCATGGGCGACGGGCATTATGATATTTGATATCCGCTATATACTATATGCAACAATCCATCAATCCCCCTCCCAACCATCTTCACCATTCGACCCTTCGGCAGATTGACTGCATCATACCGCAAGCACAGGCAAGGATTTGGACGATATGTGAATACAATACAGGGCACGCGGAGCGACGCATTCGTCCAAAGGCGGTACCGATGGAGTCCCAGCTGGCCAATCGGCGGCGAGGAGGGATGCCGATTGAATAGAGCCCCGTCCCGTGATGCTTTTCGAATGAGGAGAAAAACGCCATTTGCTTGACTGATTGCAGTCGGATCTCTCGTATAACCACAAGACGAGAAGAAGGCTCTGTCCGCGCCCACACGAAAAAAGACGATTATGTACCTAACCCACTGCGTATGTCCAGGGGCCTTTAGATTTCTTTCTCTATATTAGTCCCGCACCATGATGTTGGCAAAGGTATCTGATATCTCCCTCGGCGTGGGCCGGAAATCGTCCTGCAGGGTCGACATCCCAGCCGCGATCCTCTCTTCCATCAGCTGCAGTAGAACACTGGGGACACTTTCGTCCGTAGCCCGGATTGTGACGCGTACCATCTGAACACGCGAGTTAGTTTCGACACGTCTCGCTAATGATTGATAAGTGGCCGGGTTGAAGTGGCTTACCTGGGTACCGTAGTTGGGCTCCAGCCTCATCAGACAACCAAACTTGCCACCCTCCGAGGTGTGCAGGACACTCGCACCGACAAAGTTCTTCCTGTTCGGATCGACACCCTCGAGGATGCCCCACCTGAAACCGGAGACAACTTGCCGTATATATCCCTCGCTGATCTCCCTATCGCGGCTGCCAGGGGCGAGTCCAACAATTTTCTGGGCTTCTCGCGGCGCTCCGCCGATTTGCTTCCACCTCTTGAAGAAGTCCTCCCCGGTGAGGTCTGCAGGGTCCATAAATTTATGTGCCGTGACAGGTAGCTTGAGAGTGAGCGCCTGCAAGGCTCCAGCAAGGTAGCTGACCCTCATCGTCGGGCTCTTCGTCATCACCTTCTTGGCCTCGAACATGATGACTTGCTGGCATTGGGCCCCCTGAGTGACGGTGGTCTCTGGCATTGCCTTAACATCCCACGTCAGGTTGCCCCTCTCGCTCTCGTCGAGGTCCAATGTAGTGGTGAAAGAGCTCATAATGGCAGGGGTCTTGTTTTGGAAGTACATGATGAGACATGCCATCTGACCACGGTACTCAGACCGCACGCCAATTTGGATCTGCCCATCCTCGAAAAGGATGCCATCAGCCTTGAGAAGTAACCGGTTGAAGCCTTTCTCCCATCCTGGCGACAAGTGAGCCGCACTGGCAAGATTTGGAGCTTTTGTTTTCGGCTCGGCGGGGCCGATATTCGCCATATCGAGGCCGGCCAGGTCGCTAATCGCCTTGTTACCGTTGGTCCCGTTCGTGCCATTAGCGTGCCCGTTGCCGGTGCCGTTGGCCAGGACCTGGGTACTGAATGACCGCTTGAGTCCTGGGTTCTTAACCATGTTGAGCTCATGGGCATCAGTATTTGCGGATTTCCCGCCTACGATCCAAGTGCGCTTATCACTAGTATTCGCATGCTTTTGGTGCAGGCGGGACAGTAAAGCTGATTCCCTCTCTGGGAACGGCGGCATCTCGTCGCAGACCGTGCGCAGGAGGTCGTCCGTAGGCATGGTGGCCATGGTAAGGTATTCGCAAGCCCGCTGCTGGAGTTCTGAGTCGAGGGTATGGCTGTAGACTTCGAAGACGTGTAGGAGTTGGGGCTTGATCTCGGGGAACAGATTGACGTATTTGATGAAGCAAGAGAGGATCATGGCACGTGTGCTAGAAGAACATGCCGGCAGTTTGCTGTGCAGTCCCATGAACTGCTCAATCGGACTGCAGCCTTTGTCTTCAGCAATGAGATGCCCGAACTCTCCAAGTATGTAAGCCCCTATTTTGACGAGTGTCTCGTGGCAATGGTCCTGCTTGACGTATTGTAGCGAGTTCTTCGCAGCATATACCTGCAGCTCCTCGTTGTTCGATACGATCTGGATCACACGTTGCCAGACCTCGTCGCTGACATGATCACCCGCCATGGCAATCAGCCGCAGGGAGATGTCGACGTACCACTGGACATCCGTGGCATACTTCTCAGTCAGAATGGCGATCTTGAGTACCATCTCTTCCCTAATCGCGAAGTCGGCGTTTTGCAGATAGTGTAGGAGCTCTGCGACGATTGGCCGGGCATTGGACGCATCACACATGCTGTAGAGAAGGTCGAGTCCCTTTCGCCGAACACTGATGTCACGATCCTTGAGCGAGCCGATGATGATCTCCTGGTGTTGTTTGATAGGATCCAACGTATCTGCTCGTGCTGCAAGATGCGTCATGGCTTCCAGGCCAAGGTAGCGAACATTGGTCTCTCTAGACTGAATAAACTTGCCAAGCCTCTGTGAGATCTGTGTCATGAGCGAATGCTCTGTATCCAGGTGAATGATAAGGTTGATAGCCTCAAACAAAACCGCGTTCTGCGCATTGTTCTGCTGGACATTTTTATTGGTCTCCATGGCGAGATCCAAGATCTTCTGCAGAGATAGCCTGATCATCTCACGCACGTGGCTGTCCTCTGCGATGACTGTTAGTTTCTGACCAAGTGACGTCCGACGGGGCTACACACCTGATGGCGGGAAGTACTGGAGGAGCCTCAGGAGCTTAACCTGAATCCAAGGGCAGGGGACCTTGTAGTAGAGGTAGTCGGCGGCATAGTCTCCATCGATCAGTATCTTCTTCAACCGCCCGGCGGCCTTTGCGTAGGCTCCCTTGTATTGCTCCTGATCGTCTTGCGCCAATGCCATTACGAGAGAGGTGACGGACAGAGCGACTCCAAGATCCAGGTCATCCATCAGAGAGACGATTCGCTCGGCCCACTGCGGTTGGATTATGCCTGGGTATTTTCGGTATAATCGAAGTAGTGTAAGAGCCGCCTTTTTCTTGACGAATGACTTCGATGTCCTGCGCCCAAGATTAGCTTCAGCCAGTACGGTCGAATAAGGGGTACCCTACGGAGATATCAATAGCCGGTGTACCTCTCCGCTCAGGGCCTCTCCCATCTCTCTTCCACCAACATTTGCGATGGCATGCAGGGCCAGACAGTTGAAGAGCTCATTATGGTCGAGGAGATCCTTTCTTATGCTGTTGACCACCAGGTGTAGAAGTTCGTGCTGCTCGTGGAGGAACAGGGTCATAGCAAGGTATCCAATCTGTTTTTCGGAGTACTTGTTCGCAGAAATGAGGTTGACAGCTTCGAGGTGTCCGAATCCGATGTCCCAGCCAAGGATGTATATGTACAGGAGCTATGGTCTCATGTCAGTGGTTTCGGTCCTCTTCCGTCCAGGTTGTTTCCAGCACCGCGCACCTTGCAGACATATTTCTTCTTGTGGTATCCGCTGAGGTTTCCATCTGGTCCCAAGTTAGTCCTGTGATCGCGTAAAGTTCACCGTCGACGCCGAGGTTCGCAAACCTTTGAACTTTTGTCTGCCAGAAATGATGAATGTCAGCAAGCGGTCGAAGGCAGGAAGGGGGTGGGATGTGGAATCGCGCCCAGGGCCGCACCCCGTCGCGTGCTCTCCCTTACCGGATGTTGGCCAATTCCTTGTTTATGCGCTTCTCCTCCAGCTCACGAGCTCTGGCATTTCTCAGGTCTGCAATGAACTGGACGAGACCGCGCATGTTCGAGTTATTATTACTCGAACGCCCGAGGAACCCGGCCGATGACATCTTGAATTTGAAGTCGCTAAGTCGCCTTGGATGTCGTTACGTGATAACTATTCGGGTTGTATGCCACGAGACAAGTCGATGGTCAGAAGAACTCGCGATGCGACGGAGTGGATAGTCGAGCTGATCCGGGTTCAATGCGAAAGCCGTATTACCCATCAGGGATCGCCGCAACACAGCAACCGGAACAGGGGATCGATGCGCAGTGTTGGATTTCCAGGTTTCAGAAGTTGGTCGACATGTTCGGTAGATTCGGTAGAGACCTGGAGCTGCGAAGTGAAATTGCTGTTCGGCAGAAGGAGGAGGGGTGGGTGAGGCGAGACTGGGAAAGGACGTGATGTCCTCAACCTCAAAAGGGGATGGTGGTCGGGTTGTATGGATGAGATGGTGGAGTTGAGCTGTTATGCGGGCCGCCCGTCTCTCGAGGCGAGGCTCTTGTCGATGCACGGACCCGCCGGACTTGGTAGGTATATAGAAGTACTTACTCAGGTACCGGACATAGGTGAAGTACCTACGAGACTAGGTACAGTGTGCAGTCTACCATCCATGGATATCATGTAAGTACCTAGGTACATATCATGAGGACGTTGCGGTTGTCCTCGTCCTGAGACCTTCTGCTTCTTCTTGCGGATCGAACAACTTGCGATATTCTCATGTATTTTTGGCGTCTTTGTGCGAGCTCATAGTCAAAGCAAATGAATTTGTTCGGTAACAAGTTGAGTAACATGTTGAAAGCACGGTCTCACAACCTTTTGCGCCGGTCATCCATGGATGGATTGTAATCAAATTCGATCAGCCTACTACAGTCTGCGGCTAGGGGCCTCGGTACAGTAGCTTTAGTGGGCGCAACCCGAAGTACGGTGGGCGCCTACGCTACTGTAACCCTGCTGTACCTAGGTAAGTCATGACGTTTTCAGACAGCTGCTCCGGCTGCTGAAGCACCCCCACGAGCGCGACAGAAGCTCCAGTCTACAGCTCCAGCTCCCGCCCCATTGGGAGCCTCGGAACACCAGAATCCTTGTCCAACAATGTGAATCTCTATATGATGAATACGGCCCTACGAAGAGTCCGCATATCCCCCTCCGCCAGGGCAGCGGCCCCTTGGACTTGCCGGACATATGCGTCCCAGGCCTCTGGGGCTCCCATCTTCGAGGTCTTCAACCGGCGCACGAAATGGATGCAGAAGGAGAGGGCGGCCACCAACGTCGAGGGCAGCCGACAGGCAGATTACCTCAAGGACGAGGTTGCCATTAGGCTCTGCGAGCGACTACTGGTCAGTGATATATAGACACGGAGAGGCCCTTACCCCCTGGACCCTCGCGACCGACCGATCCTATACCATTCGGCGCTTTCAGGGCACGACTGATCGATTTCCATGAATAGGATATAAAACGACACTTCCCCCGGGTCCTCGACCTCGGCGCCAACACCTGCAACGTCGCGCGCGCCCTCACCCGCGAGAACCCGGACCCGGACCCGGCCCGGCCCATCTCCCCGCCGCTGGCGGCGCGCATCACGGAGCTCGTCGCCGCGGACCCCTCGTACGCGCAGCTGCACCGCGACGCCGACCTGCCCTTCAACAAGGACCTGGCCATCACGCGCCAGGTCCTGGCCGACGAGGAGAGCCTGCCCTACGGCCCCGGCTCCTTCGACCTGGTCCTCAGCAGCATGAGCCTGCACTGGATCAACGACCTGCCGGGCATCCTCACCCAGATCAACCACATCCTCAGGCCGGACTGCCCCTTCATCGGGGCCATGCTGGGCGGGGACACGCTGTTCGAGCTGCGGACGTCGCTCCAGCTGGCGGAGCAGGAGCGCAGGGGTGGGCTGTCGCCCCGCGTGTCGCCGCTGGCCGACGTGCGTGACGTCGGCGGGCTGATGCAGAGGGCCGGCTTCAAGATGCTGACGGTGGACATTGACGACATCGTGGTGGACTACCCGAACACGTTCGAGCTGATGCAGGACCTGCAGCTCATGGGCGAGAGCAATGCCGTCCTGGGCCGGGAGATGGGCTCCATCGGCAAGGACGTCCTGCTGGCGAACGAGGCTATCTATCGTGAGCTGCACGGCAACGAGGACGGTACATTACCGGCCACGTTCAGGATTATCTACATGATTGGGTGGCACGACTCTCCTGACCAGCCAAGCCCCTTGCCTCGCGGCAGTGGCGAGCTCAACTTGAAGGATATACTTGAAAGCAAATAGAGGGCTGTTATAGGAGCTGCTGGCTGTAATCAACTCTCAGACTTCGTTCGCTCTTCCAACTAAATTCGTAGAGGAGGCAAACAAGTGTTGTGGTTGTGAAGTCGGTACCGCGGGCGGATATGGACTTATTGAATTCGCTTGTGTCCATTTCTAAAATATGCATCTGCCTCCTTATAGATGTGTCGTTAAAGCTTGCTATAGGAGTATCACATTGGTCCTGGGTCAGGTCCCTCGTCCTTCTAATCTGCCGGTGGGAAACTATCGCCAGCATATAGCAGCTATCTCGGGCCTCCCAGGACACCTTTCATCACGTCGCCCGATCCTGTCTAAGCCGTGACTTCTTACACCTTGCGCCAGTCCGTCATCGTCCGTACGATAGATCCCAGCCCTGCAACATCCACCACCTTCTCGTGCCAGCTCAGCAGAACACTCATGGCCGCACCCGACGACTCGTTGGCGGCACCTGGTCGGCCGCCGGCTTGGCTGAAACCGGTTGGCTGTGGGGTTATCTTGCTGGGCGTCCGGGGGGCGCTGGATCCAGATGAGGATGAAATCGATGCCATGCCCTTGTACCTGGGTAGAAGAAAGAGTCCATGTCAGTTCCACGGTTAAACCTATGGCATGAAAGTATAGATGTCGGAACGTCCGACTGGGATTTTGGTCACCCACAGGTACTTCGTGAGCACATCCAGCAGCTCGCTTCCGCCCTCGGTCCCGTATATGCGCTGGAGCATGGGTGTCATCTCGCTCGCCTTGATCGACTGCAAGACCTCGACGACAGTCTGCAGGTGTGCGTCCTGTACATCCACGAGTTCCACATCAGCTCCATGTCAATCATTTCTTGGGCGTTCGCCAACTCTGTTCTCCTGCTCTGAGCCGACCCAACTTGCCCTCAGAACCCCCTCAACCTATTTGCATGTCCATCCACTCATCCTCGTGGGTATCGATGTATCCATACCTTCGCCTGCTCAGTCCCGTTGTAGACCGGGAACTCCAGGGAGCCCCTCAGAGCACCCTCCGCGTCTCCGCCGCGCAGCAGCTGCCTGACCTGCCCGGCGAGAGCGCGCACCTCGGCCTCGCTGATCTCGGGCAGTGGGGGGTGCAATGTTGACGTGTCAAAGTTGACAGACGAGTCCTCGACCAATGCATCGATATCGATTGTACGCCAGGCGTCCGTCAGCGAGGCCGATGTGTGTTGCTGGATGATAGACATATTGGCTGGCGGGTATGGTGACGAATGGCGGGTTCAGGATAGGGGGAGGCGGAACTGTTATCGGATGTGTCTCGTTCGTTGCGCCTTTTCAGGGTCGTGATCGCTCGACAACTTGGATTCTCGTCTTTCGATTGTGCACTTTGATCTGAATTAAGAGACTCCCGTTCACCTGCTTAGACTGTTGATTAGGTGGCAGTGATCGTTGTCGGTCGTTGCAACTGGAGCTTCCTGATCGATGCGGTAAGCTGTCAGAAGCACAGCAGGCGTCACCGGCAGGCGGAAGCATCAGCCTCGCTAGGTGGGGCACTGTGGCTGGGCTGCACTTATAACTTATAGATGCCATCACTTCCTTGCCATACGATTTCCCTCATCAACGCTCTCTCGTCATCAAGGTAAGCCTCTCTATATCACGGCATGCTGATTGACTTCAGGAACACTATTCATATCAAGTATACTCTGGTATTGACTTTCGACTTGGCACATGTCGACGGGTAACTAGTCGCTACTTCTGATCCAAGTATCTGCCACAGTAACATTGATCTTACCAAAGTCAGTTCGCAAAGCGGCGTATTGACCAACTCTTAACTCTATGAGCATCGGATTCACTTCAGCGGTTGGCTCCCGAAAAGACTAAGTTGCTCGTAAGCAATGGCTCGCCATACGCCATCTTTGACGGAAAGCCCGGGTGCGGTACAGCCTACCTTGACTACACAATATTCTCGTCAGGTAGAGCCTCGAGGTGATCTGCTGTCTTTACCTGTGTTCTATACCTCAAGTCGTACCGTCTCTGTGCCACATCAACCGAGACGTAGGCACCGGCGACGAACCTATCCCGTAGCACGATTTGCCATGAGGCAGCATACATAGATTCACATAATGGTACCTGCGCATAAATTGGTCAAGAGTCTGGAAGCACCGAAAGTCACGGTGTAGCGTTTTCGTGGACGGAGAGGGTCTCATCAGGTCCCTCTGGCCTCTGGGTTGCCACTGTGCTTCGTGTACCTTCCTCTGAATCGATATGCGGTTGTAAGATATCCGCCACCAATTTTTGGTGTTATGCACAAGCTGCAATCGTCTCAGGCGCCGGCGATGCCAGGGGAGGGCCGGGGGCGCAAATAATTCAAGCAAGAGCATCCGGGTACCTAACCCAGCGTCCCAATGCGATCTGGTGGCTGGCGACGATCGTCCCTGCAGCACCGTGTCGACCGGCCGCCTGCAATGCAACTATTGGAAGCCACGTGTGGTGTGCATGACGGCCAATAGTATTGTAGCCTTCAGTGGAGTGCTGTTGACTCGCAACACATCTCTCCTGGCCAGCACGGTGTTGGCTTTGGGGCCATTAACGTGTGAGCATTAGCAAGCATCAAGCTTTCAAGCTAGTGTAAGTCTCATGCTCGATTGGGATCTCCATATTAGTCGCGACTGCGTCCCACATAATTGAGACTCCGTCAATCCATCGAAATTGGCAACCTTCGAGAAAAGATCCCTAGAAAAGACAACGAACCGCAATGCGGCAAGTGGAGTGATGCGACAACGGAATGGCTCCCCGGTATCTCGCGAGTCGGACAACGACAGGGATTTCCATGCATCCTTGGGGGCGGCAAGCTTTTTTGGAAGCGCCGGTCTCTAGGCTGCAATCTTGATCTTCTCAGTGGATGCTCATTGTCAGAGTAATGTCGAAAACCGGTGTTGTTCAACCTATATAGACATATGATATGCTCAGGACTGACGCGCTGGCGTTCGGGCTGTTTCGAAAGCCCGCGAAAGCTGGGTCATGACCAGGCCCAGGCCATGATGTCGGCAAGGACGAAGGGCACGGCGTGCGCTATTCGACTTCCGAAGCATATGCGAGGCATGCAATATTGCTCAAGCGACCGTGAGCTCTGTCCCAGATCTCATACTCACACCCCACCGCAAGGGGCCTGTCGCGCTTCAAAACCCAGTAGGTAACAGCTCGGTAGCAATGGGGGAAGGATAGCCTGTCGATGACCAGCAATTCCCTTTTTAGGGTCAACGATAAGTATAGGGCATCTCAAGCTTGGTCGTGGTCTGCTGCGTTGGCCAACAGGCTGCGATGACAGGGGGACAAGGCTGACTTTCGAGCGCTTACCCGAACCAGAAGGCTGGGAGAAACGCCGCTGTTGAAAACAGCCTGCCTCGTCCCCTCGTCGGCAGTGCCGTTGCGCCGTTCACGCTGGGCAGGGTGATGGCTGGATCTGCTCCACCATCTTGCATTGCAGTCGCGTGGGTAGTGGGCCTGCATGTGACTTCGTGCGAATATTGTGAGATTGTCTCCTATAGTATCAGTCTCGCAGGGCTGTTGCTCGGGTGTGACTACCTTTTCAGAGGCTTCCATGGCCCACTCAAGAGCACGGATGAAAGTCTGACGGGCCTGGACGCAGTTGCGTGTACGTACTCACGGGGGAGCCCCACATTGCTTTCGTCTTCGCCGAAGATGTTCACTTAGCCCACTACAAGCCCCGGATCGCCAGAGCTTGCTGGCCGTATGGACGCCGTGCGGTTCCTTATTGCGTCGCCGATGGAGCTCCCAGGGCTGAGGACCGAGCCCCGTTGATGTTTAAGGACCCCTCGAAGTTTGAATCCTTCGGGCCCTCCTTGCCGTGGTTACGTTGTAAAGGGATTACCGAACTCCTCGGTGGAATCCAACGGCTGGGAATTCATGCATCGGGGTATATTTGCTGTGAGCCCCTTCTGCCACGTGCGGTAGTCATAACTACTGTGTAGATCATGGACTCCATGCTTCTCTTGAACTTGGAACCCAAGCGGAGCCCAGCCGGAGCCACCCTCACACTGATGTCCTCTGCATTGGACAACCCCTGATTCCGCATGGATGAACTCCTCGGAATCCTTCACACTTTGCGTAATAACCGGTGAGAGCCCGCGATTTCACCGAGGCGCAACCTGGGGTTTCACCTTGAAGCCCCGGGCATCAATACGGGCTGTGGTCGTGGGTTAAACTTCCAGGAGGAGGGGATACTGGGAAACTCGGCAGCAAAGCATGTTCATGCCTTATTGAGTTAGCATTGTAAGCCCCATCGGATTACGGGCTTATTGGAAGCCAGATGCGGAGGCGCGACGTCGATCCTAGAAGACGTGCTGTTGAGGCTATAGCAATATGCCAGGTTGATGGTTGATGTGGGACTCTGGAGAGGCTGCCAGGACTGGTCCCGTAAACAACTGATCCGGTTGGATGGGCCGTGTACTGTTGTAGACTGGTGAATTGGGATCACTTCCGAGCCGCTGTCATTGTTGGCATCGGCAGACGAGAAAAGCCTAAGCGAGAGGTTGGCCAATTGCCTTTGACGACTTCAGATTTATAACTGGGCTGCCGGGAGTAGTGGGCGTTCCGTTTGGCTGGCTTCCTTTAGTACAATGCCACTTCGTATCTCCTGTTTCAAGAGCCAGCTGGGCGGGCAGTGGCTTATTGACGATACTCTGGCGTTTGGGGCAAGCGGACGGGTGCGACCACGGACGGAGGGACAACGAAGCACACAAGCAAGGCAGGACGACGGAAGAACCAAGCAATAACGACCACTTCTCGGAAGGCTGGCAAGGAAGTGCGCCGCCTCAGTGACATCGTTGTGCGATCATCGGAAACCAACACAGTCATTACGTCTGCTCGTAGCTCTGGGCAAGAAGAGACTCGGGCTTGCCCCATCGTTCATGTCGTCGAGATTCAAACTACCTAGGTACCTGCCTTAGGTAAGTACTTAGGTACCCAGGTAGTCAAGGCACACCCTTGTTGGAACCTTGAAGTCATAAAGGCACCCAAGATGGGGCCAGGGGATACCAGGGGATACGGCACTGTCCCGGCGTGCTAATGCAGGAACGCCTTCCGTTTAGGTATAGCGTCGTTCTAGGCTGCACCCCACTTGGGGCAGGTCCTCCATGTGGCCGAAGGGTCCGGATGCAACAAGCCCTGGGGATCGGGTGGCCGATGTATGTACCTTCGCGGATAGGTAAGTACAAGAAGTACCTCTAGCCCCCGATCAGGTATCTGTGGGCCAGGGGCTAAAGTACCTACTCAGGTACCCGTTGACCTCTGGACAAGCCGGGAATACCGCCAACCCTTTATGACATGCCGAAGCCAAATTAGGAAAAGGGTGTGATGGTCGACCTTTATCTGGCCCATTAAGATGAGAGTGGATTTTCGGTGGACTCGGTCAAGACACCATCCGGTGTCGATGTACAACCACAGTTCGCTTCGCCTTCAAATGGCATCCTCTGACGAGCTTGTTCCTGTCGAATCGCGGCATGACCATGAGTAGTTAAATTGACTTCGCCTGTTCTGATGTATGAATGGGACGTTGGTGGCTGAGGTTGCTGTGCTGGCGGATGACTCCCGGGATGCACACACAACTGAGACAACACAGCACCGCCGAGTATGGTTACTGACAGCTAAGAGGCTCCCATATCAAAGACTGCGTAGTTTTAATTCAAGACACATGGAGCCTCACCATCCGACACGGATTATACGCTACCTGCAACCCGACGCTCAGCTATCTATGATGGATGGTTCAGCCTTCTTCTCTGCCATGTAACATCGACCGCAGCTAGAGCCCTAAGCCTGCCAATGCTGTGGACCCTTGCACCCGATTTGCTTGCTCCAAATGTCTCGAGGAGCCAGCCTTTCATCCCTATAAAACTTGCAATGCAATGCAGTCTGCGCTGCGGATGATGTCAGATGGTGGTGGCAACCACGGAACATCCGCCTCGGCCCTGACATAGCCGTCTGCCTGCATGGCTACACAGCAGCATCTATTCTGAGAAACAGCCCTTTCCGCTGTGCCCAGGTGCATATTCGTGGCCCGGATTACGATTATTGAACGACATTATAGGCTATCTCGTTCCGTATCGCCGACCAGAGCAACCCAACATACATGTAGACACATGAATTTCGGATTTCGACAACGCGCCCACCCACGTCCCCCCCCCCCCACCTCCTTGTCACAGTACTTATGAGACCTTAAGTCTGATGAAATGGTTGCGAAGATACTTTGCCTTCCGGGGATATTGTATTTCAGGACTTCGTCGTGGGTCCTGCCATACGATTTTATGGGGCGATCATCGGAAGCGAGAGAATTGTTCTAGAAGGAACAGGGTGGGTGGATTGCCAACTGCAGCTTTAGTGCGCCGACTAGGCAGGCTCAGCAGTTTCCAAGACGGACCTCGGGAGTGATCACAACCCAGATGGGTTCTTGTTTAAGATTGTTATTTCGTCCACACGGCACAAGGTCCCGGTCACCGTTTAATTGCCTAGTCCTGAATCCACACTGGGCTGATCATCTCCCCGAGCAGCAACGAAAGTGACCGATACGCGAGGATGTAGAAGATTTCCAGAATCATGAGGGGCCTATAACAAACAGCCCCGCCCGCCCAGCCGCAATGGGGGTCTATGTTGGCTGCTCGGGACTTCAGACATATCATAATTGAATTGTTGAGTTTGCAGTCTCATCTGAGGCAGCGTCACACGACAAACAAAACCCATCAAACAGGTCAAAGCGATTTACACAGATGGCCGCTCTGGGGGCTGACTCTCCACAGGTACCGCCGAACTATTGAGGCTGTTTCGGGAGCCCATCAGAAGCTCGCTACTCGGCACCAAGCCACAGTGAGGAGAGTAAAAAAAACACCACCAAAATAAGCAAGGCTCAACGGTACTTGTCGTAATTTGATGGGTTGACAGGCTGACAGGTTAGACGAATTGTCTTGTCCGCAAGCCAGACAGCCAAAGTCTTAGCCCCGGGCCTCCCATCGAGTCCCAACACCCAAGTCCCTGGCTGTACCGCTGCCCGCTGTTACACCGCGGCAGCGGACCGAGAATGTCGTTTCCGACTGTTTGGGAATCAAGATAGGAAAAACGAAAAAGAAAGAAAAAAGGGGGCCCGGGATTTCGTGGGAATGACGGGGGTTGGTAACGGGATCAAATGATGCTGTACCTACCGCCCGTGTATGCAGAAGGCGAGCCGGGTGACATGTTATCTCATCGCCCAATTGCCAGTCATTTGATCAACTAGCAATGAATCATCAGTGAACCATTCAAGAACGAACTCGGTACCTTGCAATCCAAGAGTAGCTTCCCTGGCTGAGCTCCATTCTCGTGCATCTCATGCGCTGCGGTAAATGTGCTTTTCAGCGGGAGCCCGGGAGACAAACAAGGAGTTTCCTTCCACCCACGATTACAACAACTACAACACCACCACCACCACCAATAACAACACCGACAACACCAACACCACAACACCTCGCATACGGAGTGTGGCTACTGTTGAGAGGCGACCCACGTTTTAGTTTTGCGTCCTTGTTCTCGCTCGGGCTCAGGCCCTTGGGTAGCATTCATTTTTCCTGGATTTGTCTACCACGATTATATGTAGGAGATGATTCAGGGAGTATGAAGGCTAGCACTACCTCAAGCTGGTTCCGCCGACGAGAGCTTAGGCCCTTGAACAGTGCTCTTGAACAAACACGAAGGCCATGTTGACGGGCCATGCCCAGGTGTTGACGGACGGCTCCGACAGCACAGGTAGAGGTTAACTTGCCAAGTCGATACGTCTCGCTCGCAAGCCTTTCCGAGTTCCCCGTCTCACAAATCACATCTGACAGCCATCTCTCGCTTGGGTCTGAAACAGTCTTATCGCGGTGATCTTATCCACCACAGACCGGCATCACACCCACCTTCTTTCTCTCAAGGGGTTGTAGATTGATTGTCGACAACCAATGTGTCATCATCGGCGAAGAGGAGTAGCATCTCTTCGGCCTCTTTTCGGCGGGCGGTTGTCAAATTCGGAACGTCATGGATCGCCAGGGCTGAAGCAAGGGAGTACTGACATATCAAGCCTGGAGCTTAAGTAAGACGCGCATACACAGCCCAGGTACACACACACACACACGTCTTACAGACACGGCCGTATCTTGAAGCTTTTTTTATACATGATCAATCTCTCTCCTAAGCACCACCATCATCACCGGCTGCCCAACACCCCTGTTACGCCGGTGCAACGTTAGATCCCCCGACTTACCAGGCTTGCTTCTTCATCAGTGGTCTTTGTCTCTAGTGACTCATCGGGTTCAGGCATCTCCTTCCGCGTAATCGTGTAAGGCGAGATCTCTACGCGATTGATCACTCAGTATATGTGCTGGTTGGTTACACAAGCGTTGTCGCCGCTGTATGGCTGACTATGTCCTGCCGGAAGACTAAGCATGTTCCGCGGGTGCTCCTACTTCTTTTCTGTTTCTTTCTAATTAAAACCCAGTGGGAGAGGCTGTGTCAGTTCTCAACTCGGCGGCCAGAAGTAACATGGGCCTGCAGACTGCAAGCCCCAAAGCATATGCAGATTGCGGGACTGCGCAGTACCGATCTGGAACAGCAACCCGAGAATTCGGGTAACAAGTTCATTAGCCACAAGCCAATTCGCATTTCCAGCGAATTGCAGCCCTGATGCAGAACACCACCAAGAATAGATGAGAGATACCTAGATGACTAGCTGGCCGCTGCTGTGCACCAGAGTACAATAACTCCAACATACCACCTTCAATGGCGCGGTCCTACCGAAAGCTGTCCCAGACGCCCTAACAGTGGCTTGCGAGAGCTCTATGATGTCGTGCATGTGTGTTTGAGACCATTCAAGCTTGATCTGTTGAGTTTTGGTCCCGGCAACGTCAATTGGTAGTCACCTCACCAGTCCCGTAAGCATAGATCACAGGCTTTCCCTCTTTTGCCAAGCCTCGGTATTGGTATTGTGGTCACGATACCCACGAATAGAGTTCGTGATTTGATAGATGGACGCTCGGACGGAGCACCACCCCTCTTTCTGTACTTGCTCTCCGGGTGATTTTTTTGGGGGACAGAAGGAAAGCACTGGTCATCTTTCGAAAACACCATGTATCATCGCTTTGATTGGGAACCACTCGGCAGCCATGTCAGCCAGAAACAGAGGCGATGCTCTCCGTCCTTGCCGCGCCTCGCCTCCCCTTGCTGCCCACGTTTTCACCCCATGCCCATGCCCTGCAACCTGCAGCCTGCTTGCTGACCTGAGATCGGTTCCTTACCCGTATCACACTCGGTCAACACCAGAGAAGGCATATGGCACCCCCCTAATCCGCCCCCTCGGGTCCTCTGGCGTGGGATTCTTGAGGATGCTGTGCAACCCGTCCAATCGGACTGAACGCCCGCGACCGAAGGTTCTTTTGTTCGCTAGCTAAGCCTTGTATTCATCTGACTCTCGTAGACTGTTGCATCCATGCCGCACGATGATGCCCTTCTTTTTCCGGGATTGTCCCCCCCCAAATGCCCCGGAACACACATACCTCCTCCCTTCTTCTTCGTCCAATATGTATGGCCCAAGCGCAAGATGATCGGGCGCCGGGTGAGTCTCCCGGGAGAAAGAAGAAGTAAAGAGCCATCACATCGCGGTCAAAGTAGGGCCGCAATATGATACGCACATGTCTGAAGGGAGGACAAAAGAATGGGTATCGTTTTGAGTTTGACTGCTTTGAGATGACGGGTACCTACGTTTTTCTGGGGCGGACGGGTGACCCCGTTTCCCGCTGGATTAGGGGAGTATGAGCATATAAGACATATACCTACCTAGGTAGCTACATACAGTACCTACCTGGTCATTAGGTACCTGGGTAGAGAGATGAGACAGATGCACTCATATGCGCTTTGTTGTCTGATTGATTCGATTGATCTCATGTTCGCTGTTATCGCAAGATCCACCTGTACGGCGACGGGAGCCATGCAAAGCAAAGCCCACGCTTTTGCAGTGGACTGATGAACTGTCACTTATTACGAGTCTTCAGAGGCCGACAAGGTGACACTGCACGGCCTTGCAAAGACCGGGCCGTCTCTATGCGGCATCAACACGGGCAATGACATCCAACAAGATTCCATGGCGAAACTCCATGGGGGGTTTCGCCGCGGCCATCATGTTCATCATTCAGCAATGCCCCCACGCATACCCTCATTTGCCGCCATATGCCAGTGATAGTCGCGTGCCAGCAAGGTACCCGGACGCCGGGATATTCGGGTACATACAGTACATACTGTATAGGGTCCCCCCTGTTGCTTCAGGACCCCCGAAAGGAAGGCAGTACCCACCTGCGAAAAATTCTGGAAAATTACCCAAAGCTCATAAGCGAGAAAGGGTACAATACGAAATGATCCAAATGATCTTGAAGCTATTCCCTCCAAGACGCAGCCCATCTTTCCGGGCAGGGACTCAGGACAGAGGTGCTATTCTCATGAGGCGGGTTTCACAAAGCTGCGAGCGGTATGACCTGCCTCTCAAGTGTCCAGGTGTATCAGGCTTGTTGATAGAAGCAAAAAGGTTGGGCCTGACTTTGCTGATGCGCTGATACGCATTGAAGGTACCTAGGTATCTAGGTATCTAGGTATCTAGGTATCTAGGTATCTAGGTACCCAGGTAGCAGCCTCAGCTTAAGCTTCAGACGTTTCACGGAGGATACGTACATTAGTGGAGCCCAACACTCAACTGAACTTCCAGGTACCGAAGTACCTTCTGGATGTGGTGGACCCATGCAGGTACGTATTCGGGTGGGCGTTGGGTACCTACTCTGTAACTCTGATACATGGAACCGTTCCTTCTCTCGCGTAAGGGGAGTCTGTCCTTCCGGGCGACAGTACCTGGGACATGGCGCGTACCATGTACCAGGTATGGCACCGGAATCAGCAGGTATCCAATGACGCCGAAAGTGTGTTCGTGTTGGAAGGGCAAAGCAGGCACACCTGTACACTCAGGCCTGAATTGCGCCCTATGTTGTTGTTGTCGTTGGCCTATGGCCCCCCACACCTCCCTTGCTGCGCTGCACTGCGCTGCGTTGCGTTGCGTTGTGTCGCGCTGGCCTTCAGGGCTAACGTACACACTCACACACTGTCCCTGCTGAGAGTATTCCTGCACCCGAAAGAGTCCACTCCTTCCACGTCAATCGCCCATCCTAATCCCCATCGTCATCCCTTCCCCTGGTTCCCCGTTCCCCGTTCCCCGTTCGCCGTGGCCCCCTGCTCATCTATGGATCGTGGGCCCTGGCCCTGGCCCTGGCACTGGCACTGGCACTGGCACTGGCATTGCCTTGTGATCCCAGCACAGCGCACGGCAGCTGCAGGGAGGGCAAGAGCTGTTGTACTGCATGGTACCTCCATGGCTTGTTCGGAGTAATCAACCATCACTTCCATTCTCGCACCACCGCGCAGGCTCGCACGCTGAACACTGCGCTCTTGCCTCTTGAAGTCTCCCAGCTATTATAAGACACAGACGGGCCCCCTTCCCACATTGACTTTCCGAAACGCCCTCCCTTCTTGATTTCCCTCCAATTTACTAAATCACCCTGTCTTCTTTCTCCTGTAAAGTAGCAGAACGCTTCTTCTCTCTACAGACAGACGCATCTTCATATCTATTTTTCTCTATCTCTCTTCTCCTCTCCAACTGTATTGCGTATTGCAACCCGCGTCTCCAATACCACAAACGTTCCCGAATTGCGACCACTGCTCCTACTGCTGCTGTACCACCGTTTCTTTTTAGCGATCCACTCAGCCTGCAAGCAGACCATCCTTCTAGAAAACCGACCCTGCAACACCTGCAGCGTACCTGACATCCACGACATTCGTGGGATAACCAGAGAAAGGGAGGATCGGTCGCCGACAGATTCAAAAACGCCCAGATTCGCCTGCATACCGACGACATAAAGGCTTTACTGCTCTTGTCTTGCATCCCTTGCAACTCTAGAACCCCGGCGTTCATTGTTTGCTACCTGCCGTCTCACCACGACCATTATTACTACCACCACCGCGAAATTCGACGGACGATACATCAGCGTGCATAAGAGTGGCCCATAAATAATTCAGCGTCATTATAAACGCTGTCGGTGCCATCTCCAGTCCTCTTGAGGTCCCACGCATCCGCTTTTCGCACGAGGCTTGACTTCACTGGCGACACGTCTGCTACGCTCCTCCACGACCCTGCAGTACCCCGGCGCATCCTGCATCCTCGCCCCCATCGCCATTCACCAATCCGGCGCTGCACCATTTGCGACCAGCTTCGTGGCTTCTAAAACCTAGAAAGCCTCACTCATCACCAGCCCGACATCTCGCTCTTATTTGTGAGTCATTGATGCTTCGCCATCTTCTTTACCATAGTTATCTATTGGATTGCACCGGGTGTCTGTCATCTACTTCGTCTTGCAACTGCTGCTGCCTTGCATGCAACCTGACTAGAACCCGCCCTGCCCTTGCCTTGCCCCTGACCCTGCACCCCTGCTGCAATCTTGTCTCTTTATTTTAATGAGCGCAATTCCACATGTATATATACAATAGCCATTCTTCCCACCACGCCCACGACTCCCTCATTTGCACGGAATATCATGGCTAATACTGGTTCTTGGGCAGCAGCGTCGTCATTCCCGTCACACATTCTCGCATAGCCAAAATGGTCACCAGGGAGACACCAATCTTCGCCAACCAGGGCCGGGGCGCCTATGATACTACTGGCGTGCCAAAACCACCACCACAACCGAAGCCGCGGTAAATCGCCCGGCCGCACTGCCATCCCTTGATCCGCGCTACCAAGTACCAGCCGAAACAACGGCTGCGGGCACAGGCTAGTCCCGCGATGAGAAACAAAACCTTGTGGCGCCGAACCGCTCAATTATCAGCTCCGCGGTCATGCCATCGACCTTGAACTCCCGAGCTGAGAGTACAGCCCTTACCTGTTCGGAGGAAGCACCGACCCCTTTGCTTCTTGGACCTACACTACTTCACGACCTACAACGATTTAATCGCTGCGCCGCCGACGCGCACATCTACCGTGTACCAACAATCTGTTTTTTCACTAGCGACCGGATGGCCCCTCAAGGGCCAATGTCTTGGATTGATCGATTGCATTCCGACACATTACACCATTTAATACGCATTCCTCCCAAAGAGGAGATACACACTTCTCGGCTCGCTGCCACCTATTTCTCCAACCAACCGAGGCCGGGGATAATTATTCCAACGTAGGAGGGTTTCACATGGGCGAGATTTCCTTTACCGGGCTGCACAAGGCGTTCAACTAGATCGGAATCGGGTTTTAGATCTGGGCAAGTCACCTTGCCTCGGTCTTTTTGTCTGTCACACACCACTTTTTCTTTTCGCGTCTTCGAGCACACCATTGGCGAGGATGCCGCGAATCGACAACCCCCCACCCCCAGGAATTACTTACGACCGGACGATATGATCCTCAGGACCACAACAAGAACCTACGAGATCGACAACCCCATGTGGACAACAACTCCTGGGTTCAAGACGGGGACCCTCTCCCACATTTCTCTAATTCTAGCATGATTGTGGTTGGGATACAGAAAAAGAAATGACCTGGGGGTCTCTGCGCTTTTTTCTTATTTTTGTTTTGCTGCTTTTTCAAGGTGCTTTGGTAAAGAGATGGGACGGACTACAAAAAAAGGATTTGTGAGGGTTGGGAAACAGGGAAAAGGGATGGGATGCATATAGACTTGTTCCTCGGCTTCATTGCCACCACCAGTGTTTCCCCGGTCATTGACCTCGGCTCTCATTGTTTTTTGTTTTCATTTTCACTCCGGAGCGTTGTTTCTCAAACACACTTCTGTTTTACGTCTGTACACATACTACGAAGCTCGACGATGGAGGAGACCGTTGTTCTGGCCAGCTGCGCTCTGGGCTGGCACCAGGAGGAGATAGAAGATACCCCTCGGTTTTAGATTGCCTGTATACACACTACGGCAGCGAGAGAGAAGAGCTCCATCAGCTAGCTAGATAGCAACGAGCGACGAGCGTTTTTTGCTTTTGACGATTCAGAGGAAATACTTGGTTCCAACACATCCGAGATGATCATTGAGCGGTGTTTTGAGATAAGTTTTCACAGTGCTGTCTCTTTGTCTGTCACATGAGAGACGAGAGACATGAGAAAAAGCATATGTCGACCAGGATGTTCAGGGTCGCATGCAGGCCGGGCAGATTCGCGAGAAAACGAAGGCTCACTATGTATGCAAGGCCCAAGCCACAAAGCCAGATGCGGACTTATTCCTTCTTCTCCCAAACTAACTAGTGATGCTGCAGGCTGGCAGGTTACATCACACCCGCGGCCGCCCGGTACGAGGGGATCGGCTGGTGCTTTGCGGCGCTGTGCGGCGCTGCAAATAGGGTCCGGGTGGCTTGATGCAGGACAGGAACAAGCGACGGGCTGATGGCCCGATTAACGGACGGGGGAGAGAGGGCGGGGGAGGGGGGGGGGCGGCAGCTCATATCCTCCCTTGCACAAGCACCACTGTGGATGTCCAGTCCAGACACACACTTTACAACCGCCCACTTGTTATCTTTTGAGACTTCCGATCTCGTCGTCAAGATCGGGGGCGGGAGGCCTGTTTTGGAACGCCCGGCTGCCTTTGCGATCTCAGACATGCGCACAATGCGGCCCGATACAACGTCATGGAGACCTTGTTCTGGTCTTTTGGTAGGGTATTCCTGTTGCTTCGTTTGGACGCGAACGCTGTTGTCGCTGTTTTT
>LKEB01000003.1:765749-835038 GCA_003795295.1 Cytospora leucostoma | reverse complement strand
CGTGGTTTCGTGTTAGTCGTGTCTCTCTGCACGGTGATGACTCGGACGCGTTTGACGTATGTTTTCTTGAGGTTTGTTTGTATGTATGTATGCACGCATGCATGCATGCATGTACGTATGTTGTTGTTGTTGTTGTATGTACGCACATACCTACACACATACATACATGTGCATACTCTGTTACATAACTTACTTGCTCACTTACTTACTGTTTGACTGACTGACGTACGATGGGGACTCCGGGCTTCACCGGACTGTTTAGACTAATGCACGGCTAAAGGAGTGTGTATGTATGCAGTGCCCGTAGCTTCTGTACATACCTAAGTACACTTACGAACCTACTGCGATGCCAGCTGGCAGTACATACATAAGTGCGTGCATCTGCGTGGGGACCCGTCGTCCTGGGACACACCAGCGAGGGACTGCAGCCGGCCAGTCGGCCTGAGCCGTGGTGGGCTCCTGTGGGACCATTTCTCCCCAACTTCCAGCCCATTCAGTGGTCGGCTGTGGGCGGGTGGAGGAGGAGGAGGAAGAGGGAGTGTGGCCCACAAGCGCTCATGACATCCTGTCTGCAGCAAGCCCCGACGGTGCATCGCTGATGGGGTGCACACTACGGTGGTCCACTGCTTCTGGAAGGACTTGGTCAGATGGGTGGGTGGGTGGATGGGATCATCGTGGAGGTTCTGGTTCGTTTCCAGGCTCATCTGGTCACGTCCCAATGCCCCGCCCATTGGAGAGGAGAAAAGTTAAAAGGAAGAAGGAAATAAGGGGGGGGAGTGGGCAGCCACATGCGATTGGGGGAGGCTGGGAACGGCGACATATCCACTGCCCGGCTTCGGCGTTATGCCCATTTCGATCATCAGTGTGTTTTCTCCCCCATATGGCCCCACAGAGCCACCGATGGGCAGTAGTCCTTCTTCGTCGTGGTCGTGTTGTTATTGATTGTTTGTTGTTGTTGGTTTTGTTGTTGTTTGTGATCAGGTGCTCGGTTTCTTCCGGGACATCTACACTATATGCTGTGTACGAGATGAGATCATGCAGTCTCTCATGTTCCGTCTCCTATCCGAGACACGATATGGGAACTACCGTAGTGGGTCGTCACTTGGGTACGTAGTACGGACATACATGAATACTTATCCTAGTAGGCGGTTGAGTAGAGTCAAGTAGTCCAGATGTGAACGATCGGCAAGGACCCGGACGGACGGGCTGACGACGTACAAACGAAGAAAAAACAAAAATGGTAATAATGATCAGCCAATGGCTGGTGACTATCAAGAAGGGGTCATCTTCTCAGCCCTCCAGAGAGAGTGGCGCCCATCATGCTCTGCCAGGTGAAGACAAGATACTGTAGTGTGAAGACATGACATGGAGGAAAACACTGGACTGGGCTGTCATTGAGTAGCAATGTTTAGGAGTTTCGATAGGCGAACGCCGTGGCGGTAAGCCCACGCATTATTGGTCTCGGTTTCTACGTATGTGACTTACCCATAGGGAGATTTTTGCCGAACCCAGGTGACGTTGTTCCTGAGGTTATTCCCATCGGTACGACAGAGGAGGCTGGCTTGATTGCTCGAACCCCTTCTTTATTCCCGGAAAGTGATCAACAACATGACAAGATGGGCTCATGTAGGTGGCGTCTATCACTGTCACGTAAGTCATATTGACGAATAACTTCGTATCGAACAGACATACCACAATTGGTAATCTCAGATACATCGTTAGGCCCTATCAGCAACAGATGGGCAGACCTGATCAAAGACAAGGCTGGGGATCCAGGTCTTGTGGGGTACACCGTTTATGTGTGTTCGTGTTCAAGGCTGGCCATGTAGCAAATCATATCTCAGGATAGACGTCCCTAATACAGGTCAGTCCAACGATGCTTCTGACATGGTGCAAGTATCGCGTGAGTAAACAAGCGGTAGGCGCAGGTTTTGTCGAGCTGAAAACCCAGGCTAGTCCGAAGCATCTGTGTCTTGCAATTGTGACGATCGCACTTGCGAAGGACGTGGGGCCAGATCAGAAAGAACAAAAAAAAGACGATGAGTGGCGTGAAAGGAAATGCGATATCGGGGTAGATGACAGGAAAAGATAGCGGAAAAAGAAGGAAGCCAAAAGAAAGCGGCGGGAGGGGGACTGTGAGGGGGTCGGATAATGAAGCCGACAAGGAAAAAGTAAACAAAAAAACAAACTCACGTCCTTCGAACCAGCGGCATCCTCTCCCTCACACCCTCCCACCTGGCCGAATCGATCTCGACCAGCCCCAACGCCCCGACCGCGCCCTCGGGCACCACCACCACCTCCTCCTCACCCCCCGCCCCGTCCTTCCGCACCTCGGCGGCGGGCAGCGAACACTTCACCTCCCCCCACGGGTCGATGACCAGGCTCCCGCCGTAGCTCACCCTCCCCTCCCCCGTCCCCTCCCCGCCCCCCTTCTCCCCGCCGGCATGCCACCCGGCCTGCGCCGCAGCGACGACCCAGCACTGGGCCTCGACGGCCCGCGCCCGCAGGAGGACCTCCCAGTGCGCCCTCCCCGTGGGCACCGTGAACGCCGACGGGTAGGTGAGCACCTGCGCGGGCTGGCCCGCCCAGCGGGAGCCGGCGCCCGGGTGCGCGAGCGCCGTGGCCGCCTCGGGGAACCGGAGGTCGAAGCAGATCAGGCTGCCTACGCGGCCGACGGGCGTGTCGAAGGGCGGCGTCAGGGCGGCGCCGGCCTGCGTGTGGGCCGACTCGCGCAGGTTGCCGTAGTCGAAGAGGTGCAGCTTGTCGTAGTTCCTGGACGGGTCGATGTCACCCGTGGGGAGGATCCAGATGGAGCGGTTTAGTAGCTTGGTGGTGGTGGGTGCTATCGCTGGTTGCGTTGTTGATGATTGTGGTGAGTCTCTCGCCTGGACAGGCACGTGGATGCCCACGTTGACGTGGACGTTGTGCTGCTTTGCTGCGGCCTGCAGGCCTTGGACAAAGGGCGATTCGGATTCTGGCTTGGCGAGTGAGAGAGACTCTTGTGGTGACGAGGCTATATAGTCTGATGCCTCGGGGAAGAAGATGACCTAGAACGGGGTGGCTGCGCGTGAGCTCGTGTCTTTGTCATTTCGATATACCTGTCCGGTACGATGCTCCTGGCGTGGCAGAAGATCATAGAGATGAGTTATTCCGTCCCTTCGACACAACTTGCTTGGTTCGGACATGGACATCGAGGCTCTAGACCTTGTAGACTCTGTCGTCGTCTTCTCAAGCGTCTTGAAGTGTGCCCAAGTCTCAAACTCATCTCATTGCCCATACATCCACTATCATCGCCCTCGCAAAGCCTTCATCCCAGGCCCTATCATAACAACAATATGGCCTGGACACATAGAAGAAAGGAAAAACCACACGCACCTCTGCTCCAGCCTCAGCGGCCTTGCTCAAGAGCTTGAGACACTGGCCGAGGTTGTGCGCCATCGACGACGTAGAGCATATCTGACCGATTGCCTAAAGCCCAGCCTCCACACGTCAGCAAACACAATCTTCCACCTCCACGTAGATACACATAACATTGGTCTGTCGGTCCTTACGGCGATCGCCATATTCGGAGTGGTGGCGCAAAAGCCTCGCTGCTGAAGCCTGCGGCCAGTCCGCCGGACGTTGAAGATGAGGTGAGGTGCGAGTCGTGTTGCCGCACGTGGAGATATCAGCAGCATCAAGCTGTAGGCAACTCCTGATTACACAGTCCCTGGGCGAGCGCTTCCTTGTCAGGTAGTGCCTATGTATAGACGTGGGGATCTCACTGAGTACATGGGGAGGAGAGGTGCACTGAGGAAAGCCACAATAGCCTTGTGTGATCAGCAATGGTAGTTGTTGCGTCACTTATCGGTTGAGCCTCCATATGCGCGTACTCTTATCTCCGAAGCCCCTTTGTGCGCACATCACACTTCGGAAGCTGTGTATACATATATCACACCATGGGACGATATCATCGACATGTTTCTCATCGCATCCAATTGCTTGCACTGTTCGTGCCCCTGGGCCTTCGCCGTCGAGGCAAACTTCTGCACTAATCTAAGAACGCAGGTACACAGCACTGTGGTCCATCCATCCATCCATCCATCCATCCAGTTCCAATCCATCCCATCCTCAAAGCGCACTTGGAAGCTCATCTACTCCTGGGCATCTCCTTCTCCCTGATACCGCTCGGGGGCCAAAAGCATCGAATATGAAAAAGACTCCTTTTTGGTGTAATCTCCCGAATCGTATCGAATGCGTGCCTTCCCTATACCGAATGCCCTTTCATGTAACGCCAGGCTGAAATCAGAAAACAATACAATGCGAGTTATTAGTCTCATTGGGCAGAGAGATCTCCCTGATCTACTGCCAGTCTTGCTCACGGGTCACCCGGCTCTGACCATCCCCGGATCTGTGTCCGGTCCTTGTTTCCTCTGCTCCCGGCCTCACCTCGTAGAGTCGGTTGAATACCCTCTTCCTCCTCTTAGGCTACTGGAGTTACTGCCGAAACGTCCACACCCCCTTCTTATCGTGTTACGGACACCGCCAACTCACAGTCGTGCCGTGCAGTGCCGTAGAAGACGGCCCAGAACCTCCATGTCGAGCTTGCGTATTGAACTGATTCTTGTGGTGACTCAAGTGACGCTTAGGTTGCCACGTGTGCTCAGGCGTGCCGCAGCTGCGCCTATCGAGGCTCGGACTCGTCGAGCTTGAGGTATGCTTTTTGAAGGGCCAGTTTTTCCCTCCCATCACGCTCCAGAACGGTGACCCAATCACGCAGCTGGATATTCTTGCCCTTCTCACTATACTCTCGCCAACTGCCGAGTTTATATCGGCCTTCCTGGGTCAGCGACTTGTTTTCTGGCGCCTTTGGTGCCGTAGCGGACACGGGCGTGCCAGCAGTACTTGCCCCAGCCGCTCGGGTGGGCGTGCTGGGGGTATTTCCTCCCATGGACATCCAAGAATACTTCTTTTTGCCGCCGCCCAGGAACTTCATCGTCGTCTTATTGACGCTCTCAGCCGAGGCATCGTGTTTCTGCGCAGCGATCTTTTTCTGCTCTTTCTTGGTTGGTGCCTTCTCGGGCTCGGGCGCCGTAGATCCCGGGGTTCCAGGTGCCACAGACCCAGCGCGAGATCCGTTCGCCGTGGTGTCTCCATTCAGCCGTTTTTGACGTTTCCGCAGCCGTTGCTCCTCCGCTTCCCTCTCGGCCCTGCCCATCTCCCGTAATACCTGGGCCAGGTGATTCGTCGGCGGTACACCCGGTTTACCGGGGGCATTGCTCGCATCGAAAGAGCCTGTACATACACATTAGCACATGCAGAACGGAAAACCAAGCAAGGTCAATCCGCTCACGCTTGCGGTGGATGGTACTGCCATTAGCACCATTCTCGACCCCTCCATTGGATGATGTTTCGTTGTCCTTGACAGGATTACCGGCGCCATTCAGAGGCACGGCCGAGTCCAACCACTCTGCGGGAATCTGGCCATGAGATGTCTGCTGTCGCGTCGTAGCAACCTTGTCCGCATCCTCAAGGAGCTCCCGGACTCGGTGTTTGGTAGCAATGGACAGGAGCGCAAGTTGGTCAATCAGGTAGCTGTCATGCGGCAGTACTGAGCCGTGAACAGAGACAAGCGCACCATCAGGACCGGTCTTTGTAGTGACGGTAACCTTGGGTTCGGGATAATCTGCTGGGTTTCTGGACTTCTGGAGTGGTTGAGTCTTGTTATCGAGATTCAGGTCCAGATTGTATTGCCTCGCAATCTTCTCTGCCCTGGCATGGAGGTTTGCGAACTGCAGGAACGGATCGCTGTGCTCCACCGCGCGTGCTGCCGAAAGACGAGCCGCAGACTCATTCCACCTGCGCTCTGCTAGAGCTGTCTCAAACTCCTTCTGATCAACTGTGGCGCGGTCGCCTGGCTGATTGGCGGGGCCTGCGCCGAAGAATGATGACTGACTGCCAGGCGTATTAGCAGGGAAGCCTGTTCTAGAGTCCTGCCCAAAGGATCCAGCATAGTATTCAGCAAGGGCGTGCTCCTCCTCGCGAATGTCCACTCCTGTGCCCAAAAGACTGTCCGTCACTTCGTATTCGTAAGTACGCTGTGGTCGATCCTTCGCTGGCGGTGGGCCCATTGCACCAGCACCAGGAGTTTGCGGTCCGGAAGGCGCGAAACCTAGGTTGAGATAGGGGGCGCCGCCCGGAGTGCCTGGGCCCGTATTCGGGGTGGGAGGTGCACTGACGATAGGAGTGGGAGCGGCGCCGACAGGGTGATGGTTCTGATGGGTCTGATGGTTTTGATGGTTCTGATGGTTCTGATGGCCCTGGTGAGCCTGGTGGTTCTGATGGCCCTGGTGTCCCTGGTGTCCCTGGTGGCTTTGGTGGCTCTGGTGGCTCTGGTAGGTTGGACGGACGTAAGCATTGTTCGGAGCCGCATGGCCGTTGGTGTAGGACGGCGGAGCGTAGCTCGGTACTTGATGAGTTGGAGCGGGTTGCAGATTGGCGTAGGAAGGCGAAGCTACGGATGATGTGGGTGTTCCTGGATTCGGACTCGCGGGGTATGATGCCGAGTATGGTGAACCGGGGTTGGATTGCGCGGTTGGCGAATACAAGGGCTGCGGTCGCTTGTTCACGTTCTGGTTAGGCAAGGCGAAACCGGGTTGTGTTGCAGCAGGTGATGGTGAGTGCTGAGGAGGCGAGAATGCCCGCTGGGGGGGCATCTGCTGGGTTGGTTGAGCCATGGTGACAAGTCGCGGTAGTAGTCGCGTTGTCGTTGCTTGATGCGTATTATGGTGATGCGCCGAGCAAGAACGACGGGGAATCCAGCACGGTGACGGCAACCATGTGACGGCGACCGGTCTCTTTGCGTATCACCGAAGGATGTCGTTCAGTTGACTCCCGGGCGTATCCACTATCCACACGATCCGGAGATGTGGTCTGGCGCAGACTCAGGCAGAGCCTGCCTAGTCTTTCAAAGTCCCTATGCCGACGCCCATCCGAGGCCCTGAGCTCGTCGCAATCAATCTCCTGGGACTATCCGTAGCACCGTATGCCGAAGACCCAGTTGCGTAATGGACGCAATCGTCGTTGTTGGCGGGGGAGGTGACGGGGTGATTCGGTTCGTCGCGTCGTTGGGGTGTGAAGGGCGGAAGTTGCACGCCTCCGCTTTGGAAAGCTCCTCAGAATCGGCAGATCTGATCACGTGGAGCACGGAGCGCGGAGCACGGAGCTTAAAGCAGTCAACAGGTAGCAACTTGAACGCGCTCAGACGCTCTAGCGCACAATGGCTCGTGCACGCTATTGACCCACTCTTACTTTCACTTTATTGTAGCTACTTCAACTTGATCATCACCGTGACTGGTTGACTGGGGGGCTTCTCACCGATTCGGAACTCGCCCATCTTCAATCTTGACTTTCGAAATATTGCCTGGCCTCTGCCCTACCTACCTCTCAACCGCTTCCCATCGACTGCATCACATTCATTTCTCCCAGGGCTTTGAGGTAAGCCATTATCGCAAGATCAGCAAGGCAGCGTAGACGAATCGCCCTACGGAGGAGATAGTGTCGTGGGCAACAGACAGACAGAGACAGGTTCCCCCTGGTCCTCCTGATCCCCATTCTGATCTGCCATCAACACTTTATTCGCCGACGCCAACGCGAGGCCACTTCTGTCCGTTGCTGGTCGTTGCTGTCCATACATCTGTGGGGTCTTGCAGCGCATAACTCACTCCCGCTCACTCGTCATTGACCGTATCTATTCTACTGTAACGAGGAGAACATCAGAGCTGCCTGGACCGAGCAACGAGGAATCTGACAGACCATCATCATCATGGCTTCTAAACGCAAGGCCTCCGCCATGGCCAATGCAGCCAGCGAGGAGCCTGTTGATCCCGCCGATGAGCTCAAGTTCCTCTGCCTGGGAGGTGGTAACGAAGTGGGCCGGTCATGCCATATCATACAATACAAGGGCAAAACTGTCATGGTAGCTTCCCCGTCAACTCCCTCCTTGCGACCTATGATGATAGCCGATTAACTGACATGTGCTATAGCTGGATGCGGGTCAACATCCTGCATATGACGGACTGGCCGCGCTTCCCTTCTTCGACGACTTCGATCTTAGCACTGTTGATGTGCTTCTTGTTAGCCAGTAAGCAAAGCATCCCCCTCCCCCTTTCAGAAGCTTTGGGCGTAAGCCTTGGTGGACTTTCTTGGGTATGGGTAAGGGCTGGATACGTCGCACGCTGGTTCAAGTGCTATACCGTACGGGCGAATATTCCCGTGATAGGATGTCTTGTTCGCCTCATGTCCTCCTCCATTACCTCTCAGTGTACCCAGAGACCAATACAATCAACATCATTTTTGCCTGCCAACCTTCTACCGCTATTGTATTTGAACCTCAGCGTTGTGACCCAGAGCCATCTGCCTTCCCGCCTTGTAGCTAGGCCATACGCGCTTCCATCTATCAACCCTATATGGTAACATGGTTACTGACTACGTCCAGCTTCCACGTTGACCATGCCGCCTCACTACCATACGTTCTGGCCAAGACCAACTTCAGGGGCCGCGTGTTCATGACACATCCAACCAAGGCCATCTACAAGTGGCTCATCCAGGACAGCGTGCGCGTCGGCAACAGCTCTTCGAACGAGACGTCTCAGCCTGTGTATACCGAACAGGACCATCTCAACACGTTCCCCATGATCGAGGCCATCGACTACCACACCACTCACACCATCTCCTCCATCCGAATCACACCCTACCCGGCAGGTCATGTCCTCGGCGCTGCCATGTTCCTCATCGAGATCGCAGGACTCAACATCTTCTTCACCGGCGACTATTCCCGAGAACACGATCGCCATCTTGTCTCAGCCGAGGTGCCTCGCGGCATCAAGATCGACGTGCTGATCACGGAGTCCACATATGGCGTTGCTTCTCACGTACCTCGCCTTGAGAGGGAGCAGGCCCTCATGAAATCCATCACCGGTATCCTGAATCGCGGTGGCCGAGCTCTTCTCCCAGTATTCGCCCTCGGCAGAGCTCAGGAGCTGCTTCTTATCCTTGACGAGTACTGGGTCAAACATCCCGAATTTCAGAAAGTTCCCATTTATTATGCCAGTAATCTGGCTCGGAAGTGTATGGTAGTATACCAGACTTATATCGGAGCCATGAACGACAATATCAAACGCTTGTTCCGAGAACGCATGGCGGAAGCCGAGGCTAGTGGTGATGGCGCTGGCAAGGGAGGCCCTTGGGACTTCAAATACATCCGGTCTTTGAAGAGCTTGGATAGGTTCGAGGATGTCGGCAGTTGTGTCATGCTCGCTAGTCCAGGTATGCTTCAGAGTGGTGTGAGCAGGGAACTCCTCGAGAGGTGGGCACCAAGCGAGAAGAACGGTGTTGTCATCACCGGCTACAGTGTCGAGGGCACAATGGCAAGACAGATCATGCAGGAACCCGAGCAGATTCAGGCAGTTGTCACCCGAAATTCCGCCAACGCTCGGAGGGCACCTGGTGGTGAAGCTGAGAAGGTGATGATCCCGCGAAGGTGTAGCGTTCAAGAGTTCTCCTTTGCTGCACACGTGGACGGAAATGAAAACAGAGAGTTTATCGAAGAGGTGGCAGCACCGGTGGTGGTAAGTTCTCCGTACCGGGTTTCCTTAACTTCCGTAAGGTTTTAACACCTTCCAGATCCTCGTGCATGGAGAACAGCATAACATGATGCGACTGAAGTCAAAGCTTCTATCTCTGAACAGCAACAAGACCGTCAAGGTCAAAGTATACAGTCCCAAGAACTGCGAGGAGCTCCGCATACCATTCAGGCAAGACAAGATCGCCAAGGTCGTCGGCAAACTCGCATCGATTCCGCCCCCGACTCACCTTCCCGCACCAGGTGACGAGACCCAACTCGTCACGGGTGTTCTGGTTCAGAACGACTTCAAGCTGTCACTGATGGCCCCTGAGGATCTACGAGAGTACGCCGGCCTCACCACAACGACCATGACGTGCAAGGAGCGTATCCAGCTCAGCGCCGCGGGCATCGACCTCATCAAGTGGGGCCTCGAGGGCACCTTCGGCAAGATCGAGGAGCTACCCGAGATGAAGCCTACCCTCGAGGACGGCAATGGAGACTCCAACGGCGACGTGGAGCAAGCCGACGAGGAAGTCCACCAGCTCGTCGCCGCATACCGCATCATGGGCTGCGTGACGGTGCGGTACCGCAGCAACGGCGAGTGCGAGCTCGAGTGGGAGGGCAACCTGCTCAACGACGGCATCGCCGACTCGGTCCTCTCGGTGCTCCTCTCGGTCGAGAGCAGCCCCGCAGCCGTCAAGCGGTCAGCGCAGAAGCACTCCCACTCGCACACCCACAGCCCCCCAGCCGACCTCCCGGCCCGCAACCCCCACGCCAACCTCACGCCCGAGGAGCGCCTCGAGCGGCTCTTCATGTTCCTCGAGGCCCAGTTCGGCGCCGACAACGTCGCGCCCATCGCGGAGCCCAGGCTCCCGCCCCTGCTCAGCGACCCGGGCAAGAAGGCCATCAAGAACGGCGAGGGCGAGGAGGAGGACGGGGAGGACGCCCCGATGGAGGGGCCGTCCGACGAGGAGCAGGAGGAGCGCGAGCTCGAGGCGCGCAGGAGGGCGGAGCTGGAGCGGCTGCACCGCCTCGGCATCCCCGTGCCCGGCGTGGCCATCAAGGTCGACAAGATGGCCGCCAAGGTGTGGCTGGAGGACCTGGAGGTCGAGTGTGCGCACAAGGCGTTTGGCGACAGGGTGAGGACGGTGGTGGACCGGGCCATCGAGGTCACGGCGCCTCTCTGGTGCTAGATAGTTGGTGAGGTGGGGGGTTCCGGAGTGGTCTGGTGTGAGGAGATAAAATGACTAAAGATCGATTCGTGGCCCTGGCTTCATCGGGGGGCAGTATCTGGTATAGAACAAGGTCTCATATGGTCCTCTACGGCATCGCATCATGCTCCTTGTATTTTTGCAGGTAGATGCTCCGTGCATACACATTCAAGTTCATCCTCCAGACATGTGTTTTGCAGCAGATCTGGCCTTCCATTGTACAGGCGCGAATGTATATCATGGCCTATTCAATCAGTAGCTACAGCGCGCTTTATTACAGTCAAGGGCACCACGCCACGCTGACGGCAGGAGGCCGTGGCTCTCCGGGCTGATGGGCAATCCGCAGAGAACCCGGCCCAGGGCCTGTATCCCGCCTCTGGATGCTGCCGAACCAGTCGCCTCATGCTCAGAGATGAAGTAGCCGTGGGCACAGTCGAACCGTACCCCTCAATGCATCGCCCCCCAAGACGTTCGTTCGTTTCCAACAATCAGACAAGACGAGGCGCTCCCTTTAGTCCCTCAAGCCTTCCCCTTCCCCTTCTTGTCCTTCTTCGCCTTCTTCCCGCCCCCGTCCTCGCTCGCGTTCCCGCTCCCCGCCGGGCCCGGGCCCGCCCCCGCCCCACCGAGCAGGCTCGCCATGTCCCCGCCGCCGCCGCCGCCCATCTCCTTCATCATGTCCTTGAACAGGTTCTCGCTGACGCCCCCGCCCGTCATGGCCGGGCTGTAGTACGGCACGAACTCGCCAACCTTCCAGCCCCTCGGCACCGCGGGGCGCGGGTACGGCTTCCCGGCCTCGGGCGCCGGCACGCCGGGCAGCCTCTCCCAGAGGGCCGGGCTCCTGTCCGTCACGGGGTTGTTCCTCAGGTGCTGCGCGATGAGCACGTAGAGCTGGTGCTTGTTCTTGACGGCACCGCCGCTACCACCACCGCTGGTCTTGCTGTTGCTGCCGTTCTTGAGCTGCACCCTCACCCGACCCGGGTTCGCCCAGTCCTTGGGGTGCATCTTGTCCGGCTCGAAGACGGTCTGCAGGCGCAGGTCGCGGCACGCGTTGACGATCTCCCTGGCGAGGGGGCTCGCGACCGCCAGGCTGCTGGGCACGCGGCGGCCCTCGGCCCGCGTGCGCGTCGCGTCGAAGTAGACGGGGTACAGGCACTGGTAGGCGGCGTAGGCCTTGCGGTCGGCCGTGGTCGGGATAGATGCTTGGGGAGAGGAGGAGGAGGATGTGGGGTACTGTGGCGGCCCGTTCGATATGGTGGGTATCTGCGACGGGTTGAGGATGTGTGACTTCGCCGTCGAGTGTGTGGTGGACTTCGCGATCGCCGCTGCCTGCTTCGCCGATGCTGCTCTCGATGCTGCCGTCGAGGGTGGCATCCGTATGGGGAAGGACTTGGAGGCGAAGGCGTCTGGTTGGTTGCGCGCGCGTATGATGTCGGACTCGACGAAGTCGTCAATGTCGCCCTCTGAGGGGTCCGACATATCGACGTCGCTCTCCTCGACCTCTTCTATCCTCGGGTGCGACATTGCGGGCTGGGCTGGGCTTTGGCTGGGCTTGGCTGATTATGGCTGAGCTGGGCGGGCTGTTGTTATGGGGGGAGGGTGTGAGGTCGGAGAAATGGTGACTGTGTGTGTCTTGTGTTCCAGGTCAAGCCCAATACAAAACAGGTCGAATTATCGCAGGTCAATCGATTGTGGATGACGGTTCGGGTGACGGTTCGGGTTCCACGTGGGGTCTTTCTTTTTGCTACGTACTGCAGTACTGAGGATAAGCTAGGAAGGCCTGTGCTCAGACGAGCTCCCCTGTCAGTGTGGGGAAGCCGGGGCAAGGGTACCTAGGTACCTCATCTCATCTACCTAGGTACTTCAAGTAGGTACAACGACAGGTGCAATATATATATATATAACTACAATTCACTCCTACTTGATCAGTATAACCTAATATAAGCGGTACTGTAGTATATACGAGACCGGCCTTCTCTGCTTGAACTACCTGAGTACTTGAACACATAAGTTATAGGATTACCTAGGAAGCTATCACATGGCATTTTATGGCCTAGGGCAAAGTCGCATGAAGCCTTACAGCACATGCGAAGAGGAAAGGAGTAAGCACCCTGGTAATTCGGCTAGTATATTTCAAGGTACGAGGTAGTCCTCACCTATCATCGTACTCGTTCATAAATTCATAAAAATATTGATGTCTCAGAGTAGAGCTGGGGAGTGGTGTGTGTGTGCTGTTGAGTAGCAGCCCGCTATTGCTTATTGCCAAACTGGGGGCTGTCCACCGAAGAAAGAAAGGCGAATGTCGAAAAAGAGACACAAACCATGTAACTTAGAAGAGGCAAGAGATAGAGACGAGTGCCAAAGTAGTCGGGAGAAGACTACCGAGACGAGACCAGCAGACCAGACGCAGGCTGATCCCCACAGATATGGTCGACGGCAGTGATGAGGAGCAATCGGGTGGAGAAAAGTCCCGGAATGGAGGCACGGAGGCCTCAACTCCGCCCTGCACTACCCTGCCCTGTACTCAGCCATATATGTCCCCCAAACCACATCTCGATGCGGAGTCCTACTCCTCGTCCAGCCACTGATACGTCGGCCTAAACTTCGTATTTGGCGGGTGCTCCCACGGCTTGAACTTGCAGTACGGATGCATACACTGCCCGTCTTGTGTGCTTGGACACTGAAGCAATGCTCAGTCAACATCACCTCAGAAGCTCAGGGTTCTAGGGACAGGATACTTACATGATGACCGTAGATGCAGTCTTCGACATCACAGTCCTGGCCGTTTGTACACGGATTCAGCCTTGCCAAAAAGGCTATTGCCGTCTTTTCGTTCTCATTGGGCCGATATTTGTGTTCAAAACAACAGGCATCTCCCTTGGCACACGGGCCTCTTAGGTAGTGGTTATTGCACAATTTGTTGCTATCCTTTCGTTTCTTTATGTTTTCCAAAGCTGTCTGATTAACAGTCAAGGGCGGGTCCAGACCACGGAGGCCGGGGTTCCAGGCCGCAGCCTTCTCTCGCCGCACGATCGGTGATTTGACTGCTTTTGGCTGGAATGGTAGAGTGATTTGCGGGGCCGGGCTCGCCCTCTTGATGGCAGTAGCATAAGAAGACGGCCCGTTGCCATTCACGGTAGTATCAACAGGGGTTGCCGATGGCGGGGGTAGCGGCGACATGCCGGCGACAGTAGATGTAGGAGAGGTGGTGACTATTGGCGCCGTTTCGCGGTTGGTCTTGTCGACAAGCTTCTCGGAACGGAATAGTTCGTCGTTGAGGTTCAAGAGATTCAGTCCCGAGTTGGCCAGGTCTCTGACCGCAGGTGTTCCCTCGAGGATTGTGATGCGCCGCCGGCTCGCTTCGTCCCGTAGGAATTCGTCCAAGAAGGGGGCATATCCAGCATCATGAGAAACTCCAAGCACGATCTGCTTACAATTGTGGTTACGAAGGTTCCACCTTATAGCCTCTGTTCCCGGAAACCAGCGTCTTGTTAGTAAGATTTGGCCCCATAGGAATGGTTTCCGGAGGGCTTGCCTTTAATTTTGGTATCTGTTCGCTCTTTTCCGTGGCCAACATCGACAAAGTCAAATGAGGCCATGCCTTGGCTAAATCCTAACGTGAAGTCTTTCAATGTGTTTTCATTCGCTAAACAGCCATCTCTTCTCATGGCCTTTGCGAGACCCGAGAGGTTGGCGACAACCTTGGCGATGACCTCGACCTCGCCGGCAAGGCTGTGGCACTCGGTTAGAATGGCACTCCTGAGAGCATACGCGGCTTGTTTCCCGCCGTCGATGCCCCTGTTGACGAATTCTTGTTTAAACTGAAGCCAGTGTGAGTGGTTGAGAGAGACGAGCGCGGTTGGGGTATAGGTTCCGGGGTCACTTACGTGACAGCCATCGCCATCTATCAACACGACGACATATGGATTGTAATTCTGCTTCTCTTCAGCCCCAGTTCACCACATTGGCGCAAGCAATTACCTTTAGATGGTCATTGGCCGTAGACATAAATCCAACCTGATGCTCCAGCTCTTTCACGCGCTGCTGTAGTTCTCTTCTGGACTTGGTCGCATCGGCAAGATCTAGGTTCGCGTCGCTGATCTGTCCTCGTAGATGTTGGTTCTCCTGTCGTAGGCTGGACTCGACATGCTCGCAATAGATCAAGAGGTCCTAAACATATGCGTTACGACGATTAGCTCCTGCGTGGCTTGAGGCGATAGCAAATGTAGGGGGAGGGGGCGACGGAAGGAGGCAGGAGTAGGGTAAGAGAGCATGACGGGAAGCGACGTGCCTTGATCAAGTCGGCGCTTATGTCTCGCTGGATTTGCAGCTGTTGAAAACGCTGGACAAAGTCCAGTATGCCGCCACCGGCGCCGTTAACTTCCATGACATCCATCTTGCGGTTCCCGTTCATCCCTCACAGCAAATCCACTCGGTGTTGGGAATGGGGTATCCGTTCGAGGTGAGGATTGTCTCAACCAGTGCTCCTTCAGCCGATGGTTGAGAGAGAAGAAAGAGGGTGTAAGACAATGGGTGGGTAATCGGGGAGATTTGGTGTGCTTGTTGGACGGTGGGAGATGTAAGCCTGAGTGTAGTAGGTTCAGTTCAGTAAGTACAAACAAAGTCTCTGGGATCGAATTGCTCCAGTTCACGATTTAGTGGCGGTTCCTAGCCTCCCTCAGCCAGGCAGAAAGCAAGGTCCGAGACTCCAATAAATAAGGATTGCTTGGACGTGAGGGGATGAGGAAGGGATGTGAGAGAAGTTGGGAGAGAGGTAGGCTTGGAAGGTAGGGCAGGTAAGGTAAATGCAGTCGAGGTAGGCAGGCGTGCATGTGGTATTCCGTCCCCTCAAATGGTCTTACCTACCCTGTGCTCCTTCTCCCATTTATAGCTTCCAAGGTTGTAATAGGTAAGGTTGTACAGTGTGTAGCTCTACAGTACCAAGGTGTAAAATAGGCCGGTTCAATTTAACCTTTAGCATTTGAGCAGAGAAGACGGCGCACGATCACCCCGGTCTTCCTTCCACGTGCATGCGGGAGGGGTCGGCCCAGTCTAGGTCAGTTCAGTTCAATTCAATCCAGGTTATTCTTGACCAGTTTCTGTCGATGCGACATTCAGAAAATAAATGATCCAAGAAGCCTAAAGGAAAAGGAGCAAAGAGAAGAGACTAAATGGTGGATTGCGAAGCTTCGTCTCCTCCACGTCTTCAAGGGCCAAGGCTCGTAAAATAATAATAGTGGAGACCTGCGATACGATACGATTCGATTAGCAGGACATTTGATCTACAGTACATATACCTAGGTACATATCTCAAAAAGTAAATACCGGTAGGTATATGACCGGTCGGGACATGGGTACATACCTAGGTGGTAAGAAAGAGGAAGTATCAACAACAACGGCCGGGCTGCCGATCTGCCGGTCGAGCTGCCGGTCTGCCGGTCTGTCGGTCTCTGAGGTGAGTGAAAGAGTGAGGGAGATGGAGATGGAGATGGAGATTGAAAAATCAAAAATAAAAACCGTTCAGCTCATATCATCCATGGCATTGGGATTGAATAGATCAACGCAATATAGCGTGTAGCGCAGACTGATCAGGCCTGGTCTACCTAGTTCAGATGTCTGGTGTGTGGTATGTGATGTGTGGTGTGCGTGCGTGCGTGCGTGCGTGCGTGTGTTGTGTCCTCAGGTGGGTCATTGGCTGCTATAAGTCAGTGTGACCAATCACAGGGCATCGTGGCGCTGTATTAAGGTCGTCTTACTCCCTACCACCCACTCATCTGCCACCATCCACCATCCACCATCCACCATCCACAAGGTATCATCCTACGGCCCAGCACTGGAAGCTAGGGCCTCCAATGTCCCGAAGTTCTCTCCGCCATATATTATACCCCAAAGAAGTCGAATCCCCCGCTGCTCCCAGTCCGTACCCTTAGTTCCAGGTCGATCCAGGTCGTGCAACCCAACAAACCTCCCCTTGGCTTCTCCAGCATCCAATTGAAGGCTTCCAAGTCGATCCGCCCTGTACTTCCCGTGAGGGGGTTTGAGGCTCATGTCTTTCCTGGATGGGCGGCTGCAGTTGGCGGCTGGGCGTGCTGGCGGTTAGCTTAGGCTGACTGGCAAGGCAGATTTCATTATCATTGTTTTTATTTTTTATTTTTATTTTCACTTCTACAGCGGTTGCTTTGCCTCCGATCTAGCCGAGTACATAATATTCCTTATTCTGGTGCACCAAAGGACAACGTTACCCGAAATCCATCTATCTCTCCTCAGAATGGAGAGGGGTATTGGTTCAAGAGGTTCCAAACGCTATCATCCCCAAAGTCACCACCAAAGAGCCAAGGCTGTTGCGACTGCCCTCCGATACCAGGTGCATCATCATTGAGCAATGGAGCACCTCCCGCCCAGTTGGGCTCTGACGCCGTGTTGCCGCTTATTCCCATAAGGTCGTTATATGCGACATCGGCCATGGCGAACACAGGCTGAATCGAGCCCCAGTCAAAGCCCTCGGGCAGAGTCCAGCTGCTGGTCGACACTCCACTGACTCCAGTATCGATCGGTGTAGTTTGGGGTGTCGCTGATAGGGACTCGAATGGACCGCCAGAGGCTGCTGCCGACGCCGGACCATCTCCCGCCGTGTATGTGCTCGGCCTATTGGAGCCCGCGCTCGTTGTCACGACAGGCTCCGTCTGTGCTACTCCATCATTGGAGGCCCCGCTTCCCGACTCGAACGTCTCTGTCGTACCTGGCACTGGCACAGTTACCGGTAACGACGTTCCGGGAATTGTGTGCCCGACCCCAAGGGCTTTCTTTAGCCGGACATGGATCGCATTTAGAACACCTCGGGCCGCTGCTGTCAGCCGGTTCCTCTCAGCCATGGTCTCAAACCGCTCCATGGCCCATTGAAAGTGCTGCAGGGCCCTACTGGTGTACTCAGTGTTCTCCCTGGGGAATAGTATGAAGATGCTGGCCATCAGCACTATAGCATCGAAAGTTCCGAAGAACAATGAGAACCTGTGGCGCGAAGTATGGTCAGCAACTTATCAACAGAATAGACAGGCTGTTTCCCAGAAAGGGGCAAGGACGTACGTTCTGTACTGCTTGGGCCCGATACTCGCAAAGTGATCCCTTTGCGCCTCCAGCATACTAAAGCTCGCCTTCAATGCTTCCCTCCGACTATAAGGCCTCGTAAATACATACGGACGGTGGAGAGCCACTTCGACACAGAGAGTCAGTAATTGGCTTAAGATCAAGGCTAAAGTACAAGAAGAGAAAGGAAAGAGCAATATGCTCTCGGGGTTCACATACTCACGTTGAAAGACAAATAAAGAGGAAAGGTACCCCGTACCAAGGGTACCCAAAAACATTCTGGCAAATCATCGTATCTAGTGTCGGGATTTTCGGTGCGGAAGAACGCCGGCGTCTGGGCCTGGAACTCGAGGAGATTCTGGTGAACCTTGTCGACCTTTGAATAATCTTTAGGGCACGGCCCATCCTTCTCGAGCTCCATTATGTCCTTCAGCGCCATTGTGTTTTTGTACGCCCACAGTGTGCGCGTCATACGCGATGGTGGATCGTTCTCGGATCGTTGTGCCACGGGAGTCTTGGTTGGGTCCTTCGGATCAGGAGCGTCGAGTGGTAGGGTGAACGTGGCACTCGGGTCTATGCTGGCTGGCCGACCCAGAACGACGGCGGTATGGACATCCCAGCTGAGGAGGATAGTCCAGGTCTTGCGCCTCCGCTGGATCTCCCACTGGTTCTCCAGGATATCCTCCAGCTTGTCACTCTTTGGTTTGGGATCCAGGCTATCTCGGTGGAGTCCGCACTCCTGGGCATCCCGGACTGCTGAACCTATGGCGTGCCAGGCCTCTGTCACGAGACCGGTGTATTTCAGAAAAGCAGCCCTCACGAAGCCGGCGACCACTGCCGTATGGGAGACCTGTCTCTTGCCTAGCAGTGATATGATCGCCACGCCAGACTCGGAATAGTCGAGGGCTAGGTCCTCGAAGGTCATCGACCCGGCGTATTTAAGTGAATCAAAGGTTGGATCTGAACCCGGCGGCAAGTTCAGAAGAGCTGTGGCGATGACCTGGAAGACCAAAGCCGGAAACGCCCTCAGGTCAGGAGGCAGAGCTTGGGGACCCTCCGTGTTCAAGGTGTGGAAAGGCAAGTCGTACCATTCTGCCATCTGCTTCTCAAACACCCACTGGTCGACTCCCTGGAGTGGTTCATTAGCAGTTGTCCTGCCACCAGGCTTATGTAGGACTCACTCACATTATATGCCCAGTTGAAATCCTTGAAGTAAATATCGACCAGCTTCTGCGTATACGACCTCGCTGGCAATTGCCGGATCAAACTCTTGTACCGCTCCCTTATGCCGAAGTACTCGCCATTGGACCCCCGACCCATCGCCATGCTAGACAATGACTCCTCGGGGTTCGTCCCATCGAGTTTCTTCAGAAACCCCAACGTCGAGGTCCCCGTAGGTAGATAGCCAAGATTGGTCATCTTTGCCGGGGTCCCCCCAGGCTCCGCACCGCCGCCGCCGACCTTCACCTTCAGCCCGGGATCAGGACCACACCCGTTGCCGTTGGTGGCACTGACACCGCGAGGCACCCCCACCCCCTCCCCATCCCCCTGCCGGGCCTGCTGCTGCTGCTGCTGCTTCCCCACCACCGCCTTGGCCGTTGGTGCCCCGGTCTCGTACCGACATGCATCCTGCTTGTTGCGCGTCACGCAGTTGGTGCAGGGTAGGTTGCGGTCACATTTCTGTTTCCTGCGGTGGCACTCCGTGCACGAGATTATGATGCGCCTCCTCTTCCTCGGCGGCCGCCTCGCGGGCCCGCCGCCGCCGTTGTTGCTGCCGCCGCTCCCCTCGTCCCTGGACTGCGCCTCGTTGTTGCCCCGGGACGAGACGGAAGACGGCGGTGATGCACCTGCACCTGCATCCGACGCCATCATGTCCCGACGTGTACAGGAGACGAGACGGAGAGATGCGACTTGTAAAGAATGCTGACAAATGACAAGGTTCGAGCTTGAAAGGAAAGAACAGTACCTGTCAGATGTCAATTCCACAGTACGAGGTGAGGGTGAGATTAGTCAGCTTGCACCGGTCAACGGCGATTAGTCTCAGCCTAAATCCGGAGTGATCCGTTGAGCTGCGGACGAGGATGGTCACTTCCTCCAACAGGGCATACTACGTAGTTGATCGAGTCTAAGGCAGCAAACACTAAAGACCGTGAGAAGCAAAGCTTGCTGTGTTTTGCTACATTGCTCAATGCTGCTATGCTTAACAGGACACAATCTAATCTACATGGAACCAAAGGACAACCAAATCGATCAACCCAGGTATTCCTTCAGCTCCTCTGACTCCTCCAACTGGATCTTGAAGGAGAACGGAGTAAATGCCCAACCGTTGAATTCCGCAAACTTGGAGAACGACTCGACCCAGGCCAATCTGAGCGAATGAAGCATGGCAGAGACACCCTCCATGATGATCAGAATGATGACACTCAGGACCAGGAATGCAGCAAATAGGATGACCATTGCGATGACACCCGGGACGCCAGTCATGCTAAGAGCCGGGTCCATGGTCATCGACCACAGTACGGCACTAAGCTGCTGGTGAGCTAGTGACAGCGCCCAGAGACGAAGGTACGAGGCAGTATGGGAAACACTGTTGAGACAGAATTCTGTTTCATTGTTAGCAAGAATCCAAGACAAAATTGCAGCGTAATGGATGCAATCTTACCAATAGTGTGGATGATCTGGTGGATCATGACTTCACTAAAGTCGAATTCCTCGTGCTCCTCATCGTCGATGTTCTGTGTGATCATGGCCGCACCCTCGTCATCGCTGTTGATACTTGGCCGCCCATCAATAGCGTGGCCGTTGTCCCCGTCTTCATCGTCTAGGGCACTGACACGCTGAGTCTCGCCAAGAGCACGGTAACCCTTGGCCCGAGCTTGATTGTGCTCATATCTGAGCCAGAAAGGCTTCAGGAAGAGGAGGATAGGCACCTGAACAAGAGCAAGAAGCAGCAAGAAGACCTGAACGCCTGCCTGTCCAGGGTACAGCTGCTCGTCGAGGGTACCAGGCTGCAAGAACATGTAGATGAGCATGTTCAGGAGACCCGGAGGCTGCTTCCCGATGGCAAACCAATCCACACTCCACTTGTAGATAATGCAGATAACCAGGTAGCCGAAGATGGCCTGGAAGAAGATCATTCCAGGAATGAAGTTGCCCCAAATGTCGTATGGCTTCTTGAAGTGCTTGGCGTTGATCCAAGCGAAGCAGAGCGAGTAAGTCATGTGGGCCCAACCAAGAATGATACTCATCTTCATCTTGTAACTGTTGGAAAAGAGGAGGTCATTGTCGGTTCCATGCCACATCCAGTCCAGACCAAATGGGTAACGGTAGCTGCCCTTGAGCACAGCACTGATCTGCTGACCCTCAACATAATCCTCTGGCGCATCCCACTCCCACGCGCTGGGGAAGAAGGTAAAGGACTTGGAAAAGACGTCATTGTAGATGAGACCGGTGAAGACGGAGAAGACTGCCATGACAAGAACGATATAACGCCCGTAGTAGACCATGGCGAAGAGCTCAAAGGTAACCTTCTTGAGCGGCTTCTCCCAATAGATCATGGCCAGAGCAGCAGTCAACATGATGACGGCGTGACCGAAATCACCAAACATGACGGCGAACAGGAAGGGAAAGGTAACAATAACCGGGATGGCCGGGTTGACCTCCTGGTAGGTTGCAGTTCCATAGGCGTTCACGATGGTCTGGAACGCGTCGGTAAACTTGTTTGTTTTCAAGTAGGTTGGCGGGGTCTTGTTGGTGTGGATGACGTTGATGATCGATGGGACGGACAAACCCGCTCGGTTGTTTACATCCTGCAATGTGGTCCGGATGAGCGGCAGGTCGTTGGAAGGCACCCAGCCCTCTGCGATTAACGTCCGACGGGCCTTGTCATAAGAGAATAAGTTGAGGGTGTTGTAGACGGACTTCTCCTTATTGACGAGAACCATCCAAGCGGACAGTGATCGCGAGATCTGGGTCAATTCGGCCTTCAGGATCTCCTCGGTGTTCCGCAAGACATTCTGGACATCTTCCAGCCGAGTGTTGACCTCATGGATCTGGTCCCGTCTCAGATCACTGTTCTCGTCGACATTGTAGACTTCTGCACCCATGGACTCAGAGATCTTCCTAATCTTGGCCAGGATCTCCTTTCCGTGGGCAAAGATGACGAAAACGTTCTTGTTGACGGGTTCGTTGGTGCTGGGCTCGATCAGAACTTCAGGGATCTCGGACTGGTTCATGTACAAGTTTCCACGGAGTGTACGCCACAGGATGCGCTCGAAAGCAGCAACACGGTCCCGCGCAATGACGCCGGCAACGAAGCCGATGTTCAGGCCGGAGAAGGATGGTTCTACATCGGCGGCACTGTTGTGTTGCTCGATGTCCTGAAGAAGCGGCGCATCATCGTCATCGGTTGAGGCACGTATCTCCTCGACGTTTCCGTGTGCGCGGTCAAAGAAGCTGCCAGCCTCTCGCAAGACCCATCGCCATTCGGTCAGTTCGACCTCACGCTTCTTGAGGGTCTCGTAGCTGTCGTTGAGCTGGAAGATGCGGTTCTCGAGGCCCTGGCTTCGCTCGGCGAGCTCATCGATCTCGGAGGTGGTCGGGGCGGCAAGGGTCTCGACGTCGAGATCGAGCTTCCTCAGAGGGATTTGGTTCTTCTCTATCTGTCCATAAAAGTATCGCAGCTGACGCTCGATATTATCAAGGCGTCGGATCTCCTGGGTGAAAGCTCGCTGGAAAGCACTAAGCTCTCCATTTAACTGTATGACCAGCGAATGTCAGTCGCCGTGCATCGAGTGCGATGCTTGTAGCCACATGAAAGGCGAGGCAGTACTCACGTCTCTAAACTGGCACAAGCCAAGCTCACCGAGAGCGTTAACGACCTCTCTTCCGACTTCATTTGAAATGTACAGCTGCACCATACTCATATCCGCAGAGCGGAACGGAGTATCGCCTGTAGGAGCCATGATGACGGTGTTGTGTGGTGCAGCTCCAGACAGCAACCAGGCAGCTCTTAGCGATTGTCGTCAGCGATCTGTATGGGTGAGCTTCCAACTCGGAAGAGTCGAGGTCTCCAGACTGCCGGACGGACTGCCCAGTCGTCAGAGCTAAAATTGGCACGGGCCACGCGAAGGCATGATGACACGTCTTAGTAAGCAAGCTTCCAGGTTCGGAGGTAACGCCACATGTGGCTGCCTCCAGCCTTATTTCCGCTGACGCCACGACCGTTAATCTAGGTACCTGGGCACACTAAAAGGTCGACAGGAGAACGTCCTCTTCCTTTCCAATACCGCGGTGATGATGCATCCCCGAATGGCCTATCTGGGATTTCTCTCGAATACTAATAGGCTGAAATCATGTGATCTCCTGCAGAGGAATACTATACTGAATGAGCCGTGGCTCACAACTCAGAAGTACAAGAAGTGCAGGAAACAGTGAGACTACCTAGGTATGTCTGCGCATGCTATGATGAGCAGAGACTATCCGCAAATTTTTATAGTTACTATACCATAGATGACCGATGACAACTTCAAGGTTGAGTCCAAAGAAACCTGCGGGTAGTTGTATACTATATAGCGACTCGCTGGCGGTAACTGCACAACGCAACTGCTCAAGCGCACCCGCCATCAGAGGCCCGTGTCTTTGATTACAGAGCATAGCGCAAGACCTCAACTTGAACCTATGCTCCGTCGTACATGTAAGGTCATGCCATATCCTTAGCCATGATGCATAGCATGGATGCTGGTTAGGAGTATGTAGTTACCAAGGTGCCGGTACTATGTACGTACGGACAGAGTGCAGGGGATTCTTGCATACCGTAAATCCGTCCTGAAATTACCGGCCCGATCCGAACCGAATCTCAAAGTAATACATTGTATGTTTACGTTCCATACCACGTCTGAGAGTTCCGCTCAGGGGCATAAGGCACTCGATACATGTGTCTAGGCTCTGCTTCAAATCTTATATCTGCTCTCGGCTTCCGCTCGGTTGTATGATGAGGGGACATCTTTATAATCTTGATGGTGAGCCAGACACAGCCTGGCTCCTGCAGTGACCATTCCGGCATTCAAATGTCCTTACGGATGCTTCTCTCCAACCATGTGGTATCTGGTCCCACTCAAAACCGAACCCTCGGGAACTTCTTTTGGCATCGCAGCATCAGAAGTGGATTCTCGGAACAGTGCCGAAATGGGCAAGGGGCATCTAAGTAACCTGTGAATGGAGACATGAAATAGATGACCCCTGGATTCCCTGGGACTTTTAAGCTCCTACGAGACAGACCCTGTTTGGTCACCTCAGAGAATCGACTACTGACACCTTACATATTCTATATCGACACCATGGCGCCTCTAGAGCCTCACTGGCAGCAGCCGTCCCACCCTGACATACAGGAGGTCATCAACAACGAGGGAGACTTCGCTTCGAAGAGCATCTCAAGAATTGCTGTGGCGCCGTTTGGTGTCTACGCAGATTTGGCGGCTTCTCAATGTACCATCGAAGACCGGCCGACATATGCGACATGCCAGATAGGACGTAACAAGCACATCAGTCTGAACAGTGACCTACTGTATATGAATCACTCATGTGAGCCGTCTTTGGTCAGTTCCCTTTGTCAAGCTGGACCTGATTGCCCGACCGGAGAAAACCACCGAGAAGAGGGAAAGAGGTTCCACAAGAGAGGCTTGCAATACTGACAGGCTCGTAGATTATTGACGTTGACCATCTGCAAATCCTAGCTGGTCCAAAGGGTCTGAAGCCAGGCGATGAACTGACAGTAGGGTACCCCCTGCTTCCTTGACTAACAGGGACAATGTTGCTCACAGCGATCACAGTTCTTCTATCCATCTACAGAATGGGAACTGGCCCAACCGTTTGACTGCTCCTGTGGAACACCATCCTGTCACGACCGGATCGCAGGCGCTAGAGACATGACGATATCCCAACTCGAAGGGTATTGGCTCAGTGGACACATCCGTGAGCTGAAGAAACAACAGCAGGAGCATGCTGGCAAAGACGCCACCACCACCACCACCACCTCCTCATCGTCCTCCAGCAGCAGCGACACGTTTCAGGCCGACGGCGAGACCCCACCGCCGCCGACGACGACGCCACCCGCGGCCGAGGACCTGACTGTCATCCGTGCCCACAACTCCTTGGACGCCAAGGACCCGACCGTGCAGGCGCTCAACGATGCCCTGGATCACGCGGAGAAGGTCGTCGAGGCCGCGAGGACGGCGCTGGTCTCGTACATCGACGTCTCGAGATCCGCGGCCGGCAGGCGTATCGAGGAGGTGAAGGGCGAGCGGGTGAAGCACCGAGGCACCTTTGGGGAGGCGGAGGGCTCTTCGCGCCGCGGAGGGGGCGGGGAAGGCAGCGGTTGATGTGTATCCGAGGAGTATCCGTTTCCTCGAATATTCTGCTGGGTACCTCCTAAACGCCTGGCCCTCTTGATACTCAAGTCCTACTCTGGATATCCCATCTAATACCACGAGGCGCTATAAAACTGTATAATTTATGTAATCACATTAATTACGACAATAGCTTGTGAATACCTATAACCACACATTTCAGGCCTATCGCCTTGCTTTCTAAATTCATGTCTGTCACACAGTTCCATGAACTGGTGAACACCCTGAGTATAGGCAGCATCAAGCCCGTTGTTGCATCAGACAGACCGGGGGAATGGCTTGGTAACAAAAACATCGAGTATTGGCAAGTAATGGCGGATGTCATTGCGATGTTCAACAGTCTTATGCTGCCAATCTGGGGCGCATAGAGAAAATCAACTGGGAATCGGTTTCAATACAAATCTTGGCCTAGCCCCCTGTGTGGACTCTGCCCTTGCTCCTTAACAAAGAATCGCAAATCAATGTTGGCGTATCATCAAGTGACACAAACGGTCTAGGTACCTCATCGATTACTCGCGCCAGCTGCCCCAGTGCGCATCGTCCCTCCGATCCTTCTCAGTACCTACGCCCTCAGCGTACTTGCTCTCCTCCTCCTCGAACTTCATCCTCTCCACCCTCTCCCTCGCCAGAAACGCCCTCGCAAACTTCCAAGCCTCCGTGTCCGCCAGATTCCATGCCTCGATCGCGTTCCGTATGGACACATCCTTCTTGTCCTTGCCAGCCCCAATCACATCCTTAGCCCTCTTCAACAGCGCGGGCTCCCTCTCCAGCTCCTGGGGATTAGCGACAGGGCCGTCGGCTGGATCAAGAACGGGCTGCGGTCTCCGCTCCGGTCCAGGTACAGGGGTCTCTGACCTCCCCTGGTCAAGACCCTCCTTCGGGATCTCGAACCCGAAGTGCCACTCCAGGTCGTCAGGCAGGTCCTGCTCTGCTGACAGCCAGATGGACTTCGAGCCGGCGAACTCGGCCGCGACGGCCTCCTTGAAGCGTATCACGCGCGGAGCACCTCCAACGCCCGTGCCGAGGTATTCTTTCGTGACCTCGGCGAGCCAGATGTCACGGGGTGAGTTGCGGCGGATCCAAGGGATGTCGATATTATCTCTGAGCTCATTCAGGGTGTGAAGGGTGTACGGGTGGGGCACGGTGCCAATGGTGTAGAGGCTGGTAGTGTTGCGGTATCTTGAGGGGCTGGAGATTCTTAGGGGAGTTGCCGAAACGCAAGGGACACACTTGGGGTTGTTCGGTGGGCACGACGACTGCGCGGGAGACTCGGTACATTTCTGTAACCGGTTGGCCAGCTCGACTGCGGGCTGGACCATGGTCGTGGTGTGGTGGGGAAGCGGCTTCAAAACGGCTATGCCCTTGTTGAAGTTGTTTTGCCAAGTGAGATGTAAGTGAGAAGTGATAAGCCGATTCAAGGCCTTTAGACCCGTTGCCTGGTTGTCCGTGATGGCCTTCGCGACCTTATCATACTTCGCCTGTAATGTCTTGGCGTCGTAGTAAGCCAGCGACTGGGGAGTCTGGTCCACCCAAAATATCTTCTTTTCTTCATCCTGGTCCTCGGGTAGAGCAGAGAGGAAGTCATGTGCAACCTTCGCCTTGGGGCTGCCAAGAGCGGTTTTGATCGCGGCCGTGATATCTTGCTTGGACCCAGCAAAGAGTCCGTCTCCGAGCCCGTCCCACCTCGTCAGACCTTGATACTCGCCCCGACGTAGATATGTTAGCAATGGGTCATCATGAGCACCCATGGGAAAGAGTAGGTGGTGCGATAGCAGACCACCGCCCATGTTCTCCCAGGCCAACCACCTCATGAATTCGGTATTCAAGGCCGGGTCGATGTCCACCATCCGCTGCAGCTCCTCATACAATGGGTTGTTCGTTGCCTCCGCGTCACTCAAAATAATGGGCTTGAAGCCCTGCGACCACCATGCCCTCCGCCAGGCCAGCAAAATGTCGCTCTCCACCTTCTTGATCCCTTCCTCTCTCTTTATTGTAGTATCGTAGTAGCAGTAAATCTCCGTCCTCCTGGGCATGAGAGGAAGTAAGGCCCTGTTCTCGTCAAGTGTATAGCTCGAGCTGAAAGGGATCGCAAGCCACCTCCAGTCTGAGAACCACGATGACTGGCCATCCGTGTCGTTCGCCTGTCGCACTGGCGCATGTGCTGGTGTTTTGAAGGGGTTCCAAGACGGTAACGATTTCCATTTCGGTATGGACACGGAGAACTTGTGGTCTGACATGGAGAGACTTGGGCCTGGGATAGAGGAGGGCGCCGTAAAGATGAGGCTGAAGATGGCGAAGAGGGCGAGACTCGCAAGAAGGACGGATATGCGACGGGACGAAAGCCGGGGCAGGGGACGCCCGAAGAGGATGGGCTGCCTGGGCATCTTGAAGGTTCGGTCTCTTGGGTAGTATCAACACACAAGTAAGCAGTTGGAGAGCGTCTGGGAGTGATAGAGAAAGTCGAGGACAACAACTGCGCACAGTAGGCCCGTGAGACAGATGGGCTTAATGGGTGATAAGAGACAGGCTCAATGTGGAGGGTGTTAAATTGATGGAAGATTGACGCCCGTCCAGAGTAAAGCGGCGGGGCTAAGAAGCCATTGACTGCGTCATCGAGAAGCTCTCGTAAGTCAGCACACAGGTCACCTCCGATATCGAGGACAGAGATGGTGCTGGTCAGTTATCAAGCTCAGGTTTCATGGGTTTGAAGTTGATTGATTGATCTAGCGTGGCAGCGTGGACCGATGTTAGATGCCGGGCGGAAGCAAGTGCCGTCGCGCGACGCGACGAGATTAGTGTACAACTACTAAGTACCTAGGTACCTAGGTACCTAGGTAGTTATAAACAGGCACCCCAGGGCCATTCTGCAGGGGTGTGTCCCCTGCTGGCCCTATAAGCTAGGAGGCTCGAGCCCACGAGCGTCAAGCGAGCCTAGCGCTTTCAGGGGCCCAGCACACCTCCAGGGCTGGGCATTGCAGTATTCCAATAGAAGCCGCAGACACACAGATCCCCTTTCCCGATGCTCCTTTTGGCCTGGTCAGATCTGGCACCTCAAGCTAAACCTTGGAAGACATCCATGGATGCCATATGCAAGCCACACAAGGTCAGGTAGTACTATGCAATATGTTTATCATTTAAACATCTGTGGTGACCAGCAATATGCGCTTCGACCAGGATGATACGTGCTAGATATATACAGCTGGTCTCCTCTCCAGGGCGCTAAACCCTCTGCCATGCTAGTGCCTGCCGGTATATACAATGCGTAAGACAGAGCAGGCCGGTAAATTATACATCTCAAACGCCACGTGGGTGCCGTCAGGTCTTTAGACATTATATACGGAGAATTAGCATCAAGTCCCCTCATTGCTGCGGGCTCAGGGAACTCTTGCCCGGCCCCGCGGCCTTCCTGAGCGCTCGGATCTCCTCTTCTAACTTCCTGCGTCGTCCTTGCTCCTCCTGTGGGTGTGTTAGCCATCGCCTTCAGCATGAAAAAGACCGGAGTGAGACTTACCCTCAATTCTTCTTGGAACCTCTTCCGCTCTTCCTTCATAGACGCGCGGAACTGTTCGCTGAGCATGGAGGCACCAGCTCTCGGGCCCGTACCTGCAGCGTTCGGGCCAGCCTTGAATTTCTCCGCCTCCACCTGCTCCTTGAGCTTGCTGATTTCGATGTTGTACTTCTCCCGAAGGTTAGAAATGTCTGCCTCTAAGTTTGATCTGGTCGACATGGCCTGATCGAGGCGGCTTTCTAGCTCCACCTTCTCCTTCTCTGACTCGAGCGTCTCCTTGGTCAGATTCTCGAGCTCCTTCAGTGTGGCGTCCAACTCGCTTTTGAGCTTCTCTGTCTGCTGAACCATCTCCTGCATCTCCCTCCTCCTGGTCAGCGCTGCCGCCTCGGCCGCGCGCTCCGAGCGAGACCCGTAGGCTCCCTCCAGTTCGGCCTTCGCAATGGTCAGCTCCGTCTTGAGTTCGACCACCGTGACATTGACCTGCTCCAGCTCTTCGTCCTTGATCTTGATCTGCTCCTCCAACTTCCACTTCTCTTGTTGCGCGGTCTGCTTAACATCATCCACCTCCCTCAATTGCTCGGTCATGCTTCCCAACTGAGCCTCGACAATTTCCAGTTTGTCTTGTAGTGCTCTGTGGTCGGCTTCGAAAGAGGCAAGCTTGGCATTCCGCTCTCGAAGTTGGTCCCGCAATTGATCTTGCACTGCTGACGTCGCCGCAGTCTCGTTGGCTGCTTGCGTGACTTGCATGGTGTCCAGATCTGCGAGGGCTTGAGATAGCTTCAGTTGGGCTTCCGCTGCTTCCGCCTTGGCTTGCTGAACGTTGTCCTCGCTGAAGGCCAGAAGGTTTTTCGTCCGATTGAGCTCTTCCACCTTGTCACTTAGTTCCTGGTCCTTCTCGGAGTCGGTCTTGTTGTTCAAACCACGTTGCTGTCTGATCTGTCTCTTGAGCACCGACTTTTGATCCTTGAGACTTGTTGCCTGTTGGAACAGCCACTGCACCTTAGAAGAGAATGCGTCCAGCGAGTAAACCTCCTCATAGTCGAAGGATTCGTCTGCGGACACATCGTCCTCGTCATCTTCCATTCCTTTGCCAAGGCGTATATTTCTGCGAGCTATCCTTTCTCTGTTGATATCTGCATAGCCGGTCTGAATGAGATTCCACAGACCGACCAGGACAGTCTCAATTTTCTCGGTTTGCTGCGCCTCGGAAGATGATGAAGCGGACCTAGCCAAGACAGGAAGGGACGAATCTATCCACTCCAAGTGCTCGTTGAGCCCTGAACCAGTTACTTCAGGTGGAGGCGGGTGGTCGCCTTCGGATGTTTGTATAGAGTCGTACACCTGAAGACTCAAGGCATGCAATCGCTCCTCGGCTTGTCGCAGTGATGCGACGCTATCTGCTAATAGCTCCTGCTGCCCCTGCGAGTCTTGCTGTATGCTCTCTAGGCCTTGACCCAAGTAGTCCAGCTGACTGTTCAATAGCTCCCCTGGCTCTATATTCCCGGAGGGCGCTGGGCCATACTCTGCATTCTTGTTGGGATCAATTTGAATCACCAACTCCCGCAGCCGGTTGTTCAAAGCCTCGAGGCTTCGTTCAGTATTAGTGATCATGTCCATCTGCCCAGCGCTCTGCTTCTTCAGTGTTTCCACCTCGTCGCGTAGCTGATTTGAACGTTCCCGAACTGGCGACCGCGGTGGGATTGGGAGATCGGTCTTCGGTGGCCGGTTGAAGCCCTCGGGCTCTTCCAATGGAAAGTACAGCGTCCTGTCCAAGTCATCATTGGGAAACTGCATACTATTCCGTCCATTCGTGTATGTGTAAAGACTCTCGGGACTTTGTGGTATTCCGTTCAGTACGGCCGGTGGTGTCTTCTTCTTGGACGAGGCCTTGTGCGTAAGTTGCAATATGGCAGCCGTGTGCTGGAACAGTCGACGTTGTGGTGCCAGAACCTCTTTCTCCAAGTTGAATAGCTCCGTCGCCAGTGCCTCGCATCTCTGCTCGCTCTCGAGTCTTTCCATTGCCGTCTCCTGCGCATTCGGATCGACCGTTGCTCGGTTTCCGATCTTCCCAGCCGTGTACAGCTTCGACATGGATATTGCAGCATCTCGATACTTTGTTTGGATTGCCAAGTTGGCACGCGCCTGCTCGATGCGCACCGTCAAAGACGATATCTGCTTCTTGAGGTCGTCCACCTCTTCCTGCGACAGGATTTCCCATTCTTTGCTGTCCGTCAAGGCGGTCTCCGTGAGCAAGTGTACTTGGATAGGGTCCTTGAGGTCGACATGGAGTGAACTCTGCGGTCGGTCCGTATTAAGCTGCGGACTCTGTTAGCGGGCGCGAGCTTGTGGTAGAGGCGAGGACTGACGAACAGGGTTGAATCGCGGCTTCTCTGGCGCGAAGCCATTTATCGCATCGTTTCTATATCCCTCCAGTATCTGTTTCCCACCTGGGCCCACGCTCAGGGCAGGGGGTAGAAGGGCTTCATCATAGCCAAAGTCCCCGGTCTCGTCCCCGTTCATCCTTGCCTTGGAGCTTTGCTGTGACAGGGACTCGAAGTCAGAGCATTATACGGAGCCGGAATTACAGGAGTATTCAATCCGCTCGTCAGAAATATAGGCAGGGTCGCAATTCGAGTGGATTCGTTTGTGCTGAATGCCGTTCCAAAGGGTTCCAAGGTTGCCAAACAAAGGCGCGATCTGGGGTAGCGAGGTGGTATCACTGTGGATGCAAAAGAGCGACAACTTCATAAGAAGTAGGTAGAGAACGGGAAAGTGAACCAAGTCGAAACAGTAGTCAGAGGGATCTCAGTGCCACATGGCCAGGATGATTTGAGGAAATAATCACGAAATATCGTCGCCAATCTGGAGAAATCGCTGGACCAAATAGCAGATCTTCATTCCGAGTCCGCAAAAGGGGCGCGATGCACAGGGCGGACAGGGCGGACATGAGCGGAGTGCTAAGGCCCTGGAGGCCCTGGTTCAATCGAGCGGTGGGATAGGAGTACGTACTCGTGGGATAGCGGTGCGGTGGACCGCTTCGCCCAAACGCTAGCGGGATTGCTATGTATTAGCGTGATGCGGGTATATAAGCGGGACCCAGCCCTGGATCGCATGCAAGCTGCTGGCGGGCACACCCGTGGACTACGCCTCCTCAGAGCTACCTAGGTAGTATCTACAGCACATACAAGACAAAGTCTAAAGTTGGTATAATTCCCACAGACAAACAAATTTTCATTGAACCTGTTTTCTCGACCGTTGGCTTCTAGCATAAAGTCTATGTCAAGTTATATGTTATCTCACGCCTAGAGCTCTCTGTCTATGCTGATGTTGTGCCCGGAACGGCAACCGGTGCCCATGTTTATCTAAGTTGTGTGAAATTATATACGCTAAATAATGAATATATATTTATTGCATTAACCCAAGGGTATGTTCTCAAGCAATCTTAACTTCTATATACTTTTGTATATGCTTCGTATGCTTGTTTTATTATCTTGCGTGAGAAAGCGGTCATGCCTGTTACTGTTCTGGTACATAAAGCGGCTTGTACGTAAGGATATATTTGATTGTCTACACGTTGTAGGTGCTGGAAGTCCGTGGAGCAGCTCACTCCCCGGGCAAACAACAACCTGATTAATAAAATGCTTCTGCTCCGTGACCGTCTTTATGTCGACAGACCGTTCGACCGACGAATCATGAAGGTACCTTCAACGAGAGGTATCTCATTAGGGCCTGGGTTATTTGTGCGAGAGTTACTATCTTCAAGTATGGTCTCCTCTAGTGTCTAACTACCCTCGAGGAAATGTCCTCATCTCAGTCTCTACTAGTCTTCTCAACCTTACAGGTTTTATAGTGATAGATTCTGGGTGGGAAACGCGATACTAGGGAGTACTGACTACCGGGAAACCCCGTGATGGCTAGTATGAGCTTCCAGCGGGCTATAGCCATTATGTCCGGGCCAGAGTACACAGGTGTCTTCGCCAGGTGGAAGATGATGCGGTCGCTAGCTTTGCGCGATCCAGGAATACGATCCACCTACACTTGGTTCCAAAGTTGTCCTATATATGCATTCGACCGAAACCTAATCATTTAACATGAAACGTGGCGAGGACCTGATGGCCTAGAATACTTGCTTACCAGTTTCGTATACGACCAAAGATAGACAGGTTGTGATTGATACAGTAGTTGGAGAACAAAAGCAATATAAAGATTGTTGATGCTTGCGTCCAGATGCATCTTCTTTCGTTCTGTCGTTCTTGACTGTGCCTGAAAGTCAGTTTGCCGAGCTCAATGCGTTTCAGCTCATTTCATGAGTTCGGCGGATGAGTGCACTTGAGCAAACTTCCCACTATCTGGTCTCATTCAATTATATGATGGAGTTAAACTGCTCAAGATGGGCTGGTCTCGTCTACTCCTGTTCTTGTCATCCAAGACGAGTGTGCGGGGGGGTTGCTGAGGCCCATCTCGCAGAAGAGCTTGATAGGGAGTATGTAGTTTGGGCACTTACCTTGTTTTGTGTAGGAAACATATTCACATAGGCCTGAATTGAATTAGCTGTGACCGGTACATCCTGCTGAAGTCAAAACCATGGGTTTAGTAACCCCCACAGGCACACATCATGTCTCTCTCTATATGTATATGTATAATTAAATAGCGGTGTCCCCGCCATCTACTTTACTAGAGGTCTTCGCTCTTCGATGCAAAGCACTTACTCGCTCCATCTTGCAATCAGAATATGCATCTGGCCGTCTTAGACTGAACTCTATCCAATCCGCTCTGTTCAGGTTGACCTGAGTTTAGCTCCCCTGCCCCTTTCCCTCAAGATTTCCTCGCCCTCGAGTGCATGTTCGCGCCAAAATCCAGCAGCAGAGGCACACCAGGCTCGAACCCGCAATCGATGGCAACGTGAAGCGGCGTGCGGCCGGCGTCGTCATAGCTGTCGATGACGGACGTGTCGTTGGCGGCGTCGGCGTGTCGGAGCAGCAGGCGCAGCATGGCCTCGCGCCGCGCCTTGACGGCCCAGTGCAGCGCCGAGCGGCGCCGCCCGTCCACCCCGCCCAGGTGCGCCCCGGTGCGCCAGAAGCAGCTCAGCGACCTCGGCGTGGCCGCCGGCCGCCGCGTGCATCAGGGGCGTTAGGCCGTCGCTGTCGCGCTCGTTGCTGTCCATGTCCTGCTGTAACACTGCAGGGTATCCCCCTGGGTCAGTGGCTCTGTCTATCGATCGCACACACCTTGCTGTGACAGGGCTGGCTGGGGGGACGGGTGGCCGGGGTGGATGAACGGTTCATGGGGGGCTTTGAGATGGTTTCCCCAGGAATGTCTTACGGATTCGCAAGATACTGGTGTGGCCCTGTTGCGCTGCTAGGTGCAGTGCGTTGAGCCAGCCCCTCCCGTTGGCACCGCATTTGAAGGGAGTCTCTGCCGTCGTGCTCGGTTTGCTACTATCAGGCGCCACGAGAGCGTCGGCCGTGCCGGTGGTATAACGTTCCGGGCCGTTTGCTCTGCTCAAAAGATGGACGTCTTTTGGCCGTATGCCCGAGGACCTTTCATATGGTCAGGCGTAGTGACAGATATCGCCAGCGGGTCTTGAGCGCTTTTTGCCGAGAGACTGTAAATCTGCGAGAAGTCGCCATCCAGATCTGCAAAGTCGAGGGCGTTGCTGCTGTACTGTCCGAACATGCTCGGGCCGGAGAAAGCCAGGGCGGGTGTTGCTAATTCGCTCCGTTGGAGGATATCCAGATTCAAAGCTGCTTCAGGAGCATACGCCGGTGACACGCCATTGTTTTGGTCTGTGTCGGGGTCCTTTTGGCTGTTTTGTTTTCCTCGATAATTCCCTTGTCGTCAGTTCTGCTCGAGCACTTGAGACCTATTGAGCCCAATTGTTCTTTCTTTCTCCTTCTTTTTTCGTAGGCTACTCCGTGTCAAGGCCCAACATACAGGGAGGTGTAAGCAAGTCTAGATGGTTTACCTTGGTCCGAGGTGGGCGGGGTGCAAGCAGAATACTTTGACCCCTGCGGCAGACTTGACTTCTTATGGTTCACTGCCTATCCTGGGCTGTCTAATGCGCCCTCCTAAGTCGCCGCCCGCAGCCAAGGCTAAGGATCTCGTCTATCTACATAGTAGTTATAGCTTGGACTCTCGGCTCTGATATCCGAGTCGCCCAGGAACGACGATGAGCCTGGGGGCCGAAGGAGGAAAAGAGATTGTGTAATGGGGCTCACGAAGCAGTATAAATGCCCAGGCGGCATGTGAACAGAGCCTACGTCGACCCCCAAATACCCGCGAGCCACGCGCTCTGAAGATAGGCCATTTCAAGTGCTGATAATTCAGCATCGTTAAAGACCTATTACAATGCATAAGAATCTACCCTTCTCCACCCGGGCTTTGATGGTCCTTTCAGTGGCCATACCATTCTCTGAGGCCGTACCGTCACCATGTGGTGCGAAGGTCGCATTACAACTCGCCATGCCGGTACTATCCGCCTGCAATTGGTGGTGTGGAGTGAGTGGTCGTTGTTGATGCAGCATTTATTGCCTGATGCCTTTTGTTCCTCCTCAAGACATAGGAGTAAGTGTGTACGTTTTCTCTAACTGAACTAGACAAAGAGTGAGAACAGACGAGGTTTTATACATGATTATAGGATATTTCTGGGCCGAACATATATAGATGAGCTAAAATGATAAAAACGTCCACACGTTCAACGACCACAAATGCATTTGATGTGCTTGCGAACACAATTGCTCCCTGGTGTACCACGGGACAGCCTTGGAACCTAGAAGCTTTGCTCTTCGGCAATTGTGCTCAACATACGCAGTTCCGCGGGTTTTGTGTCGAGTTTGCATATTGTGTTCTCTTCTTTTCCCTGGCCCAAATTGGAACTGATTTGCGTGAGACTAGAGAGACGAGAACCAATGTGACCAACTATGCACCGTTCGATCTTGACTCAAGTCTCGCACAGTCTTGCAAATGACATTGATTCTCGATGATTTGCGTCGTAACCACAACAGTTCATCATCACAAAGAATGCCACGATCTGCCAGGCGGGCAATCCGGCCGGGCCTGGTCGATACGAAGAGGGTCCTGGAACTTGATGGTCTCTTAATGCCGGGGAACATTATTCTGATCAACCTACTGCTGGAAACAGAAACTGATTTGAGACATGCCTCAAACACCGCGAGAGACTGATCAACCTTCCCCCTTCCCCCAACCTCCGTCCTCAATTCCTCGATGTTTCGGCCGTCTGCCTTCTCCAAGGATCTCGCTCAGTAGACCTGAACTTCGCCAGTGTAGAGAACAACCTTGCCGCCGTACTGCTTCCTGGTTGCCGTGGTTATCACCTTGTACAGGCCATCTGTCGACTCATCAATCGCAGTGGGGGCCTCCTTCATACCAAAGACGCGCGCAGCCGAGTTTCCCGTGTCCGTCTGGACGAAGCCGGGGTCCAGAACGAACGTCGTAAGCCACTCGTCCTCTGCGTTGATACGGATAGCGTACCAAGGCAGAAGGGCCTTGGAAGGTCCGTACGCAGCGTTTGGTACCAGAGGTTGACGTCTGTCATTCCGTAGTCAGTCTCTGTCTGTCCTTTTTCAAGTCTCCCGGTGCTTTGCCTAGTGCAGGACTTACCCTAAAGAACCTGCACCTGATCCCATAGGGGCAAAGACAGGCTTAGCTGACGATTGAAGTAGCTGGCGTGTGGCTTGATATAGCGATACCACGCTATATGCGTTAAGCTCGATGTGCTCCTGGATATCCTGTCGCTTAACGTCCTTTACAAGGGGGTGCAGTTTTGCGGTCCCGGCGTTGGCGATCACGGTATCAAGCTGCTTGATGCCGTGCTTCTCCTTCAGCTCCTTTACCAGGTCGAAGGCGTCCTGCTCGACCGTAGCATCATACTTAGCCACAATCAGCTTGCTCCCCGAACCCTTAGGAAGGTCTGAAAGCGCCTTGGTGGTCTCGTGCTCCGGGCTGCGGACTGCGGCGATAACAGTCTGCGAAGTTTATTAGCTTAGCGATCAAGACTTTTCCAAGGCTTTCACTGTGGCTTCAAGGGAATTGTACGTTGTTGGTGTCCTTGAGGAAACGCTGAGTGAGCCCTAGGCCCAGACCACGGTTCGCGCCCGTGATCAGGACAGTGTTTGGTGACATGTTGCTCGAGGTTGATGTGGGAGTAGGCGAGTTGGGGATACCTATCGACAAATTCTACGCCGTGGTTGCTCCCAGTCGGTTAGTACCCATTATATACATATATTTTCTGACATGTATAAGGACACCCTTTTGTTGTCGGTCCGCCCCGGCTTCATCCATCGTCTCATGGGATGACAAATATGACCTCGGGACCAGACCTCGAATGACAAATAATCCCATGACAAATGGGAGAGTAATGGGAAACAAAGGAGCTAAATTTAATGCTGACTGCTGGTAATATGCAAGCTTACCGGCTTACCGTGCATTGCGCTCATGTTGCTTACGACTTCCGCCTTGTCTCTTCCGTCTCTCCTCCGTCTCTCCTCCGTCTCTCCTCCGGCTTATCGCCATCAGAAATACCCCTGCTGAGCCTTTCGCGCACTGCGTTAGTAATTGGTAGAGGCTTGCAGGTAACATCCCGATGTCACTTGAGCTGCGCCTACGCCGCCGAGGCAGAGCTCGAGGATCCGAATAGCACGCTCTCCGTATCGCGCGAATTATGAAGCAAACGTAGGCTAGTGTTGTTGAGTTGCGTGTTCTAAGGAAGGTTTACTTGATTTGCTGGAGCTAAAGGGAAGCTGCAGTTTATAGCTAATTAGAGGGTGCTATGGACCCTATTCCACTCTTTACGCTGCTACAATCCGCCATCATCTCTTATAATCATATAAAGCTGAGGCTACTTTTGTCTCTTCTCGCCCAAATTTACGCCTTGATACATTTTCTTTAGAAGCCAAACTCAGCTTAGATAATCTGATCCTCAGAAGCGGCCGCAACTTACAATATGTGGTATAGAAGTTCGGGGCCTCACCGCTGTCCGGCCTTGGACCAAAGCGTGGCAAACGGCTTTTTATCATTACTATGAAGTTTTACAATAGATCACTTAGGATCACACGGCAGATCCGACTGGAAGCATCAGCCTTAGGCTACTTTCACTCATATCTAGTCTAACCCCTGTATCTATCTCAGATGTTCGGGGTACCCTAGGGTATGATGCACAAACCATGAGCTACGAGCAAGTCAACTGGTAGTTCACCATTCGATAGCCTTCCCAGTCCATTCCACCAACTTGCCACCATGCTCAGCCTTCGTTGTTCCTGCCAATACCTTCAGCATGCCATCGCACGAATCATCCACGCTGACCATGAGCTTGGCCTTTATTTCCTCGTCAACACCAAAAGCCTCAGCTCCCGCATCGCCCAGCTCGGTATGAACCCAGCCAGGGCACAGGGAGAAAGAATGCAGCCAGGTGTCCTCGGTGTTGATCTTGATACTGTACCAAGCCGAAGCCGACTTGGACGGGCCGTAGACCCCGTTCGGAAAGGGGAGCTGGAAGCTGCACGAGTTTCCCTCATGATCAATATGATAGGGAAGAGGGGCTGCAAAATTTGAACTCACTTGAGGCTACCAGCCGTGGTGCCCACAATCGAGAAAATGCGTTCGGGCTGTCTCTTGGACTTCTGCAACAGCGGCCTCACAGCCTGACTGAAAGAAGGAGATTAGTAATTTGTTGTCATCACACGTCTGAGGTCGAGATAACATAAGTAAGAAAGAAGACAATGAATCAAAGGTACATACTACAGAGATACAACGCCGTATACGTTGGCCTCAACATGGGCTCTAAGGTCCTTCTCCTTGACCTCAGCGACCACGGGCCAGATGTAGGATAAACCGGCATTGGCGACGACAATATCGATGTGGTCGATGCCGTGACTACCAAGCGTCTTGACGGCATCGAATGGGTCCTTACAGACTGTGGCATTAACTTTGACCACGACCAGCTTGGAACCCTTGGCCGTGGGCAGCTTGGAGAGGTCTCGGGAGGTCGGGTGGTCTGAGTTACGGTTTGCAGCGATGACTGTATGGTTGGGCAACGCCAGGTAACGCGCGAGGAGACCTTTGCCGAGGCCTCGGTTGGCTCCACTGATTAGGACAACGGTAGACATGACGACTGTTCACTGAAGCTTCGGGTGGAGCAAGTTTGCAGGATATGCGGCTCGTGTTATGCACCAAGGGACGCCGGGTAATGAGACAGACGGTATGGAGACGCCTTTGAGTGCAGAATCTGAACGGCGGAGAGCAAAGAGGAAGATACAAGCAAACTCCTCCCAAAATGCCTGTCGGAGCACATCGATGTCCGACTTCTTCTACTTGGAAACTAGACCGAAACTCGGCCGAAGTTGACAAATGAACCTTGAAGTTACAAATGCGACTCTCCATCACTCTGGTTCAGCTGGTGACGCCAAAGGGGCGGATTCCCGTTCCCGGCATATTACTGCACATGTGTTACACGGCGCTGTCACAAAGCACTGCGTGATTATGGTGATTCAGTCAGAATTCGGACACCCGGCTGTTACGATCCAGAGACCCAGTACAAAGAACCTTCGAGTTGGTATACTGCCCGCTAAGATCCTTCAACTTACATAGTAGTATATTGCCCGCTCAAATGCTTGTACTGGGTGGGCGGATTACTGGGACCTGGGTGTCCGGATCGTAATAGCTGCATGCCCGGATTTTGACTACCGTAATTGAGCATCGCGTCAGCATGACCTTGCCTCCATACTAAGTACTATGTAGGTAATTATGCATATAGACTATGCATGATCAAGAATGCAAGTGTGTAATAAACCCACAAATCTCACCAGCTGCTGTGGGCCATGCTTATCATTATTGCAGTGAGTAAGGGACTTACAAACAAATGAGTATACGAGAAGGATTGAGGCAAGGCTGGGAGACAACATCCAGACAAGAACAGCGGCGCATGGATCGCATGCTACAACAGCCCCGGCAGTGTGACGGTCTCGGGTTACAGACCTGCGCTCAAGGCCCTTGAGGAGGACATCAAGAATGCGGGTCACTTTGCTCGGTTGCTCCATGTCGATTTGGCGTACTACTCGCCGCTTATGGGCGTGATCGGTGACGAATACGGCAAGCTCCTGCGTGATGACAGCACGTTTCAGCGGGCAGACGCAAACAAGCTCGATGATGGTGAGTGATTCTGAAACCTGATTAGGGACTTGCCTATTCGCGATCTGCGAGACAGGTCTATGCCTCTCAAATCCTGTCTTTTTGTCCCTATTCTTCCTCTTTTCTTTGCGCTTTCGGGTTACCTGGGATCAAAAGTAACACCGACGATCATATAGGACCGACCATGTATTCTTCTGTTACAGCGAGTAAGAAAATTACGCCCGCAGACGCCGACTACTGGACAGCCAATATGGTATCGTCTGTACGCTTCGCCGAGGCTCTTAAGGGACTCCGACTTCCCGGACAGTCCGTATTGACACGAATTCCATTGGGATTGCTCAAGAAGCCCCTTGGCTCAGGAAAGCTCATCCTCTGGGTCACCAAAGGGGCGCATACAGACCGCGTGAGCGATCATGAAAAGGCCATGGTGCAGGGCTTGTTCCGAGTAGCCCGGCGTGAGAACCCCGGTGCACGATTGACTACGCTTGATGTCCAGAGCCCTTCCAGCCCTGCCGCTCACTGGGCAATCGACCGCGTGCTGCGCAAGATATTGTCTGGCGGTGTTCTTGATGATGAGTATGCTGAGCGCGATGGCTTGCTGCTTGTTCCGCGTGTCATACCTGATGAGAGCCTCAACAATTTCAAGACGGCTCATATGGGCGCCGGCCTTGAGCCTATCTGAAAGGCTCTCATGCAATTGTGGCCAGGTGCGTCTCCAGGCCGATAAGAAAGGTTCCCTCGAGAGCCTTGAGTGGTGTAAGACAATTATCGGCGAAGTCCCAGTGGAGTCTGGCAATGTCGACATCCAGGTCATGGCCATGGGTGTCAAGTCCAAAGACGTAGCCACTACTATGGGAATCGTGCCTGAGGATGAACACATGATCGGGTGCGAGTGTGCTGGTTATGTTCGTCGTGTGGGCCCGGGCGTGACTGGATTCAAGGTCGGGGACCGCGTCGTGGCCCAGACCAACGGAACATACGTGAACCACCTACAGGTTGTCACTGATCGGGTCTATGCTATCCCGGAGTCGATGAGTTTCGAAGACGCTGCGACCATCCCTCTCGTGTATCTGACTGCTATCTACTCACTGTGTCATCTCGGGGACCTGCAGGAGGGCCAGGTTAGCTTGAGGAGTCGTTACCCTCTGTCAAGTTTGCACAATACTGACGACTTCGATACAGACCGTGTTGATCCATTCCGTTGCAGGTGGTGTAGGTACGGCTGCGATTCAGCCAGCCCAGCACAAGGAGTGTGACGTAAGGATATATCTTGGCCCCTACCGGAGGAGAGGAAAGTATACTGATAATTGTATACCGCACGGATCTTTGTTACAGTCAGCTCGCAGGAGAGACGCCATCTACTCGCCTCCCAGTTTGGTATTCCCGCCAACCGCTTGTTCTTCTCGGGAGATACCCATTTCGCCGAGGAGATACGGCGCGAGACGAATGGCCGAGGCATCGACGTTTTACTGAACCCACTGGTCGGCGAGCTACTAGACGAGTCCTGGCGGCTCACGGCTGACGGAGGCATGGTGGTGGAAATTAGTGGATGCGATATAGTTGATCGTAACACGCTGGCCATGGAGCCGTTCGATCGGAGTTGTTCGTTGCGTGCCGTGGATCTGTCATATGTCGGGCAAATCAACCACAGCCTGACCGGAAGGTATGTCGACTTCTTCTTTGTCTTTTCGTGTTCTCTATCAGAGGAAACAAACGACATCTGCGAACCGGGAAATAGGTTGCTGAAGGAGGTGTTTGACCTGGTGGAAGGTGGTCACGTCGGACCAATCTCCCCTGTCACTGTGTTCCCGGTCGACCAAGTCCATTTAGCCCTGTCATTGATCCGCCGTTACTAAGACGTTGGAATCATAGTCATATCCAGTGCGGATCAAGACCTGAGACTACTATGTACCCATCCGGCCAGCTATCCGCTAATTGGAGCTGAAACCCGACATCGTGTACCTGATCTTGGGAGACCTGAAGGGTCTCTGCGGAAGTCTCGCTGTGCACATGGCTCGCCATCGAGCACGGCATATCATCGCTATGAGCAGAAGTGGGATCGACGACGAGGCATCTTCACGTTTGGTCGAGAATTGTGCTTCATACGGCTACAAAGTTAGCGCTGCAAAAGGCGACGTGACCGACGAGCAATTCGTGCGAAGCGTATTCCGCTCAGCTCGCTCCGGAAAGATCGCCGGCGTGATCCAGGCAGCCATGGTCCTCAGAGACAAGCCGTACGAGATGATGACACATGACAACTACAATACAGCCATTGGGGGAAAGGTAGAGGGTCCATGGAATCTTCATGTGGCAGCGCAAGAGCAGCCGGCGCCGCTCGACTTCTTTACTATGCTCTCTAGCATCTCGGGCGTAGTTGGAAACAAGGGTCAAGCAGACTACGCGGCCGCCAATGCGTTCCTGGACGCTTTTGCCTACCACCGTCAAGCGCAGGGTCTGCGGGCGCACACAGTTGATCTCGGGCTGATCGAGGACGTGGAGCTGCGCGGCTGGGTGCGTCAGAAGCTGGGCGGCGAGCTCAGCACTTTGGATATCACGAACGCAAGCTCGCTGATCGCGCACTGTGAGAAGTTGGTCGCTAAGCTGCCCAAACCGGAGGCGGTTGCCAAATAGTTTATCTGATGTGAGGCAACGAGTAGGCCTAACCGTTTGATAGTTAGTGTGTGTCATTGATGATGTGGCAGAGGAGAAAATCCCTGGTATAATTCCCTAATAAAATCCTCTTATAAAACTCTCTGGACCGGTCGGTCGGTCTCTCCTCGTGCTGTTGCTCTAATGTACGAGTTCCACTCAGCCTGTACCTGCAGGTACAGTGGACGAGCGTACAAGAGCCACCGACTGACCGCTTTGGTCAGTCTAAATGTATACCATCTTCCGTTATCGACGCGCAATTCTGGAATACCTAGGTGTCTATCTACTCCCAGGTGACCTATGGAGTACATGCCCTAGATTACGAGTGAATGAACCTGCGCCGCAGTCATGTAGGTACCTAGGTAGATGTATAAGGTCCTCAGGGTTCGGGTCGCCACAACCACTTCTGCATTTGGTAAGACCCTGAAATTTAAGTGTGGGGCACATGCCGCTAGTAGAGCCGCCATGCAGTTTCAAGGTCCTTCGAGCTGGCGAAAGTCGCATCTTTACAAAACTTGTTGTCGACGTCCCTCGACTCTTTCAATCCTCATCAGGTTTCTCTTTTCGACCTTCGCATCTCATCATCATACAGGCCAGAACTGTACACCATTAGTCTCGGCTTGATCTCGTCCGCGACGGTCGTCTTCGATCGCGGCTGTCTTTAGTGACTTGGGCGCATTGCAGACTGATCAGTGTAAATCGCAGGCAACATCTTCATAGAGGTCTTTCGATCCGACTCTGTTCGCAGCATCTCGCGGCTCATCGCATCATACTCTCCGTTTCGTCGAGGAGGTATATCTCTTGACCACCAACGGCGCGACAACTACTCGGCTCGCCTTTCTTTCTTCTACCTCTTCCGAAGCAACGGTCTTGGTAGAGGCGCCTCGCCCTCCACAGCCGACAATATGGGTATTCCCGCGGCTTTCCGATGGCTATCGACCAAATATCCCAAGATCGTTTCTCCGGTCGTTGAGGACCAGCCTATCACCATGGACGACGGAACAGTCATTCCTGTTGACGCCACTCGTCCCAACCCCAATGGCGAAGAGTTCGACAACTTATACTTGGACATGAATGGAATCGTCCATCCATGCTCACACCCCGAGGACAGACCTCCCCCAAAGGATGAGGAGGAGATGATGGTTGAAGTCTTCAAGTACACCGACCGAGTGGTCAACATGGTAAGGCCGCGCAAGTTGCTCATGATCGCTGTTGGTAAGTCAAATCTGCTTCGTTACTGCTGTTGTCGTCAACGCGCTAATAATTCCGCTCCAGATGGTGTCGCCCCTCGTGCCAAAATGAACCAGCAACGTTCCCGTCGCTTCCGTTCCGCCCAGGATGCCCAGCAGAAGGAGGAAGACAAGCAACAGTTGATCACCCTGCTGAAGAAACAAAATGGTGGACACCATCCCGCAGAGTCCACTGAGGAGGTAGTTAAGAAAGCTTTTGACTCCAACTCCATTACACCTGGTACACCGTTCATGGCGATTCTGGCAGCCAGTTTGAGATACTGGTGCAGCTATAAATTGAACACCGACCCGGCATGGGCCAACGTGAAGGTCATCATCTCAGATGCGACTGTCCCTGGCGAGGGTGAACACAAGATCATGAACTTTGTTCGCTCCCAGCGCTCTTCACCAGACCACGATCCCAACACCCGCCACGTCATCTATGGTCTAGATGCTGATCTTATCATGCTTGGCCTGGCTACGCATGAGCCTCATTTCCGCGTTCTACGTGAAGATGTCTTCGCCCAAGACACCAGGGCCAAAATGTGTAAGTTGTGTGGGCAAAAGGGCCATGATGCTCAAAACTGCCGTGGAGAATCCAAGGACAAGGACGCCGATTTTGACGGCAAGGATAATGCCCATCCCTTGAAGCCCTTCATCTGGCTTCATGTTTCTGTTCTTCGCGAATACCTGGCTGTCGAACTCGATGTGCCCGATCTCCCTTTCCGTTGGGATATTGAGCGCGCCATTGATGACTGGGTTTTCATGTGCTTCTTTGTGGGCAATGACTTCTTGCCTCATCTCCCTGCCCTTGAAATCCGGGAGAACGGTATTGATACACTTACAGCCATCTGGAAAGATAACCTGCCATATATGGGCGGCTTTCTCACCAAAGATGGACATTGCGACCTGGAGCGGGCGCAGCTCATTTTGGCTGGACTTGCTAAACAGGAGGATGCTATCTTCCGCAGAAGGAAGGAGACAGAGGATCGTCGTGAAGCCAACTTCAAGAGGAGAAAGCTCAATGAGGCTCGTAATGAGGCTCGCAATGGAGGCGGCCGAAACGACGCAACAGCCCACGGCAGAAGCAAAGCCACAAAGGTTGATAACATGGTCCCTGGCCTTGCTCCCGGAACAGAGTTTATGCCCATCTCGAGTTTGCCTGGCCCTATACCCAAGGCTATCACTCACGACATGGTTGTCAACCGGAGCGCCCTGCAGAGCGCCAACACGGCCAATAAGAGCGCGGCCAGTGTGTTGAAGAACAAGCTGCTGGGCAAAGCTACAGAGCCCAAAGAGGAACCCGCGGCTGGTGAAGGGGTTGCAGAGGCACAGGAGCCCCCGGCGTCGACTGCAGTCAAGCGCAAGGCAGAAGATATAGAGCAGGATGGGACGAGCACCCCGACTACTGACAGTCCAGTGGTCGCTGCTCCATCTGCTCCTGAAGATGAGGGGCCCACTGACACTGTAAGGCTCTGGGAGGAAGGGTACACCGACAGATACTACGAACAGAAGTTCCACGTTGACCCTAAGGATACTGAGTTCCGTAAAAAGGTGGCACACGCTTATGTGGAGGGTCTGGCCTGGGTGCTCATGTACTATTTCCAAGGCTGCCCATCTTGGGAGTGGTATTACCCTTACCACTATGCACCATTCGCTCAAGACTTCGTTGAACTGGGCACAGTCAAGGTCAACTTTGAGAAGGGAAGGATTTCCAAGCCGTATGAACAGCTCATGAGTGTTCTGCCCGCAGCTTCGAGACACGCCATCCCCGAGGTCTTCCATGATCTTATGACAAACGAGAAGAGCGAGATTATCGATTTCTATCCGGAGGATTTTGAGGTCGACTTGAACGGGAAGAAAATGGCGTGGCAGGGTGTTGCTCTTCTGCCATTCATCGACATGCCCCGATTGTTGACCGCCATGGACAAGAAGTACGTCCTCATGAGTGAGGATGAATTGGCGAGAAATGAAATGGGGACAGATGTTCTCATCATTTCGGACGCCCACCCACAGCTGTATGAGGAGATCATCACTCACTTCTACTCCAAGAAACAAGGAGCGCCTAAGTACACGCTCAACCCAAGGACAAGCGACGGCCTGGGAGGAGAGATCGAGAAGATTGCAGATTACCTCCCTCATGGGTCTCTTACGTATCCACTTGAGAGGAAAACGTGGCCTGATATTGACTATGACCGCTCCCTCAGGTAAGTCATCACAACCTGACTTCACCTACCGTTTCCTTTGCATCTACTGACAGTAGCAGCGTTCATTACGAAATGCCCAGCAGCGCGCACACGCACAAGTCCATGTTGCTCCGCGGGGTTAAGCTGCCAACGCCAGCCCTTGACCGCAACGACATTGAGGAGTTGCGATCCAAGGCTCGTAGGTCAGGCCGGAGCTATGGTGGCGTGCCTCTAGGAAGGGGAGGCTACCACCAAAATGGTCGCAATCAGCAGTTCAACTACGGTCCAGGACGAGGCTACCATGGTGGAGGTCGTGGCTCCGATCGGGGACCGCCAGGAGGAGGAGGCTACGGCGGCCGAGACAACTACTCGCAACAACACAGGAACGGCGGTGGATATCCGGCACCGCCTGCGAATTGGGTGCCTCCGCCTCCTGGGGCTGCCGGCTTTGGCAACGGATTGCCACCCCCGCCACCATCCGGCGGGTATGGTGGTTATGGTGGTTATGGGGGAGGTTACAATCAGGGCTACGGCAACGGCGGTGGCTATGGTGCTCCGCCTCCACCTGCCCCAGGGCAGTACTACGGTGGAGGAGGAGGAGGTGGTGGAGGATACCAGGGTCAGGGTTACCAAAACCAGGGATACCGGCCTCAGGCTCCTCCGGGCAACGATGACCGCCGCTACAATGGTGGTCATGGTGGGTATGATCGTGGATATGGCAACAATGGTGGTTATCGCCGGTAGAAACTGAGTTACAATGATCATATCTCAATGGATCATGCGGAAGATTGGGCTATGTTGGGCATAGTAAACAAACCAGCGGAACAAAAGGCAAATGTCAAGATGAATACGCAAAGGCTTGCTTTAGTTCGAAGTAGAGATGGACTATAGCTACCCTAGGGTACGGGGTGGGAATTGTCACGTTCTTTATGTTCAATCTGAGCCCGTTCACATCGTCGATGTGTGTGTGTGTGTGTGTCCGTATGTGCGTGTGCATGGACGCATTGCTTGCTTCAAGGAATCCAATGTATAGATATAGGAGACAATCTGGGTCTGAAGAGTGCGCTCATATGGCCTGAAAGGGCTTCGATCGATGTTTGTGCGACCATGGCTTTCTCTTCTATATCAGCACACATACGTATATACAGACAGAGTAGTGTCTCTTCTAACATATAAATTCATTAGCAGATTAGTTGTTGTATTTCATTACCTATACTGCATCCTTCAATTTCTATTATACATTTGCCTGCTTTCCCAGGGACCTCGGCTACATATTTCTTCCACATAGGCATATTATGGATAGAGGATATCAAACCGTAGAAGTCTCGAGCTCTGCCAAAGCGCCCGCCTCCTTCAAGTTCATGAGCCAATCTCCTCGATATTCACCAGGTATTTTGATCCCTTTCCCATGCCCCGACGTGGCCGGAAAGCCCATGGTTGGCCTCGATGAGGACAACTCATTGACGATAGATACAGACGTGACATATATCATCACCGGACATAGCACACCGCCCGCTCGAGATACGAAGTTAATGCTACGTTCGGTCTACGATCCTTACTTAGGGCACCTCGAGAATCACTGATTGTCCGAGTGTATCGCCATCGCAACATGTTTCTTCCCAAAAATCGACCATATAAGATGTCTAGACCCCCAGCCACCCTTTAGCGACGACTCTGCACTATTGGCCCCCGAGCAGAATTAGCTGGTAAGCCGCAAGATCGTTAGCTGGCGATGACGATGTAGCCAGCTCGGGTTTATTATGTGTTCGGTAATTATGCCCTCCCACGAAAGCTCGTGTATCCCATCTTCATGCTCTCTCTGTGCCCGGTGCGAGAATGATGCACCTAGTATATACAATAGACATCCGGGCACGTAATATTTCAAGAATCCTGGCCTGTTCTGGTGGCGCCTCCTGGGAAGTAGCCTATTATAGCTTCATATCCATCAGCAACCCGTGATTAGATGGCTTGCTCGTCGTCAAAGACGGCCAGGCTGCAAGGGCTTAGTCTCTCGGATTCGCGGACGGGTCGAAGTCCATCCGAGACGCTCTCTGGTCCTCTATGGCCAGCCAAGGTTGTCCGTAAGCGAAGGTCTCGCCCCCTCCCCCATGTCACTGGCTGTGGATCCATGCCTGCACGACCTAATGAAAACCCGAGTATATCCAGAATGTGAGATCCGCAGTCGCGAGGTCAAGGCTCCTTAGCCGAATGATTGCATCCCAGAATTGTCAGCCTGGAGGGAGTCGACATAAACCATGCTCGCGTAGCCCATCTGTGCAGTATTGTCGAGCCCGGTGGCTTGGTTTCCGCTGTCGTTACCGGACACTCCCCCAGATTGGGACTGGAAAGACAAGCCGTTGTCTGAAGCCTGCGTCTGAGACTGGCTCGCGCCGGGGTTGCTGGCATAGTTTCTGGCTGCCCCGTCGCCAAAGTAGAGGTAGTCGGTCGGTCGTACCTCGCCCTTCCTGCGGTCGGATGTCGTGCTCGGCCTCTTCGTGGCATTTGACGGCTTTCTCCTGCCTGTCGCTGGTGCGGCGCTCCCTTCCCTCTGCCACGACGGTACGTAGGCCTTGGCTTGCTCCTTTACGGACACGTCTCTGTTCAGGGGCCGGCTGTTGTTCTGGACGCCATTCTCGCCGCTTTGAGCTTCGTCTTCACCCTTCCCTGCGTTGAAGAAACACGAGAACATCCTTTGGAGCGGGTTGGCTTGGTGTTGTTTTGGCTTGTTGTTTGAGCAGGACGGATGGTCGTGTGATGGCTCCTCCTAAAACGTTGTGGGAGGGGAAAAGTACCCTCTCGACATCGACGAGGCAGTGCCATATTGATAAGGATATTAAGACCTGCCGTGGCTGCACCCGCACGGCCCACAATCCTGGACGCCTCGTCGGGGACGATTGGTTCCCTCAGGAATCCTTGTGCGCCTGTCCCGGCATCACAGGAGGATGGCATGGATGGGAACTAAGTTTTAGTGTTAGTTTGCTGATCGCGGCCGATGCCAGTGGCCTGCTCGGTGACAGTTGTATATTTCCAGTCTGGCAATCCAGGTTAAGATCATTTGATATGCCAAGGAAGCATTGAAGGAGGAGACGCAGACTACGTCACGTACTATGTACCTAGGTAGTCGCCCCTGTTGGGAGCGATGATTACCTACTAGTAGGTACCTAGGTACCAAGGTACCCAAACAGGGCCAAGGGCACCTGGGCACGTACCTGGGTAGGCAGCAAAGTATAGAGCAACCTTGATATTGGGAGGTTCAACGTGATGGAAACGCTCACCGGGGCTTTGATACATGAGCCACCCTAGGTAGCTCTTGTTGATGTTGGCAAACGCATACTGCCCCTTGACCCCTATCGCAAGACGAGACGGCTGCTGTTCGCATCACCTCGCATGTGTGTCTTGGACGTTGGCCGTCGAGGCTCCATCACGGTCAGGCTCAAGCTTAGGGCCGTAAATTGTCATCTAAAATTACCATTTCGCAAAGTTGCAAGGGACTTCCAGGTAGGTACTTGGGTACTTAAGTACGTACACTAGATAGATACACAGGTACCGTACCTACCGAGGTAGTAGTCTCAGGGCCCCTGCGTAGTGTCCAGGGGCACAGTCCATTTCATCCCTGGGTCCTGGGCTTGGGCACCCCTGTCCAGCGTTTTACCCCACCGTTTACCCCACCGTTACCCACTACCGAGCTGGGAAGCCCAATCAGGTTAGCGCATGATCACAGGGTCTCAGACTCGACGCCTGCCCGGATGCTCCTTGTTTGCTTGTCGCGGCAGACGAGCCTGACGAGGAAAAGAAGCACTTTGACAGCAGTGCGCACTGCAGGAAGGAGGCGTCGCGGGAGCTCTCGTCGACGGACGTGTTCATGCACTCCTTCGCTGCATCCACCACAATGCATACGCTGTTGATATCATTCGTACACAGCAGCTCATAGACGAGCGTCCAGTCGACAGCTTCCATCGCGTGTCTTTCTTTTCAAGCCATGTCAATCCCCGTTGTTGCATGATATCTCCTTCGGCATTTCTGAGTTGCGATAGAGGCAAGCTGGACTCCACTTTTCGGACCCCATCGCGAGAACAGACGCACGTTGTTGATCCACGGTTCAACCCGCCCACGACACTGCACGGTACCTCAGTCGCTCGAGTTCCAGTTCTTCTGGGCATTCTCGAAAGCCTCACACCTTCAATTGCTCCGTTGCCCAAGCCCATCGACTTCTCCTCGCCCCCTCGACGACCTCAACCCCGTGCGAGGCTACGCCCAACCCCATTGCTGCCCAGCCAAGGGCATGCTACTTTAAACATGCGAAAGAGGGAGACACGCCCTTACGTCGCTCAGCACAATGAACGCTGACGGTAGTCTAGTCGGGTGCCTCGTAGAGAGGCTAACCACGAGAGTAAGATGCGCAATACATCGGATGGAAGACAGCAGGACTACACCGGCGCCGATAGAGGCCGTGTCTGCGTGTCTCGACGCCGTGATCATGGACCACCATGCTGACACTGTGTTTATTTCGCTCTATAGCTCCCACACCGAACTGGCACCACCGGCCAGGACCTTGCGCAAGACGAAATAGTCCTCATAACCCGTACTACCCTGCTCAAACTCAGCGCTGCATCCATCAATGTCGTCCTCGATGCATTGATGAACCTCCTGGAGGACCTGGGAAGACCATACAAGGCCGGTCTGATTACTGCCCATCCCCCCCATGTCCTCGTTTCCGAGTTCTACATATTGAGCCTTATAGCCGACTGTTGCACCAGCCATTGGAATGCGGTGGGCGCCGGTCAGCCAGACCCGGATCGCCTGAAAAGCTCGCAGAGGGCCAAGCTCCCTTCTCCACAGGCCCTGGACGCCTCACTGGTGGTCAGGATATTCGACATATTGAGGTTATATGCCAGGCCTCTTCCTGAGGGCACCAGCATCTCGAACCAGACTCTCTTAGATGGGCTCACATCGGAGCGTATTGTTGTGGATGCCCGCACCGAGCCTTCTATCCCTTCGACACCTTCTGGTAGCGAATTGCCCATCGAAAGCCAGGCCTTGTTTGACTCACGGGTCGAAGGAGTCGAGCGCAATGCCAGGACCATTGCTGAGTTCGTCAGCGCGTCCAATTGGACTACTGCTTTCGAGTATCTCAGGAAACTCATCTATATGGTCCGGACCGCACCAGCCTCGCAGAACTCAACAAATCAGGTGGTATCGTCGACCATAGATGACGAGAATACTGCCTTGATCGTAATGCGCTTGATCGGCTGCTTCTGGGTGGACGGCCAAAAACTTGGGCTGATCATCCAGGAGATATGTTCCAGCTACCTGCACTTCCGACGGCCGACCCAACATACCGTTGCTCTGGTCACACCTTTACTTATCACGCGATGGCTGGACCGCCACCCAGAAGAGTTTGTACAGCTGCATACGCGTCATAAAAGGCTTGACGGTGGACCGGATACGCTATTCGACATGACCCAGACTGTTGCACATGACAGCGGAAGGGGAGACACCGTTGCAGATGGCGTCCGGCGTCGGTTCATGCTGTATCCTTTGCAGGCGACATTGCTCTTCCTTCTCCCCGACGTGTTCGAAGTTGCCAGCAATATGCGAGAAGCCAAGAGCGGCAGCATGTCGAAGAAGGTCGCCTTCCTAGACGGCTTGAGAAAAGCTCTTAGGAACAGAAACGAGCAGGCGGCGTACTGCCTCGTACTTCTCCTGCGTGCCGCTCGGCACTTCGATTTGGATAGCGATTCCGCCTTCATGAGTTACGCGCAGGATGTGCAGGATGAAATACGGGACGCCGTTTTTGGTCGCAATAGCACCAGTCCGGATAGTGCTCTGTTCGATCAAGACATACTGACGGCTGCTTTCGTGAGCGTGACCGATCTCAACTATGAAAGCTGCGTCGTGTCCTTGGCACCGTCCTGCCTCGCCCAAACGGCTCCTCTTGGCTTCAAGATCGCCGTCATCCAGGGCTGCGCCCACTTCGCACGACATGAAGAACCAGATCGATACAAGGATCTGTATGTCATTGCAATGGAATTCTCCATGATGCAACTCAAGGTTTGTAGACGAAACCAATTACACAAGTGAAAATGCAAAGCTGACGCTGATGACAGGCAATGTCGGCTGTCTTTGTCGAGACGTACGTGGGCGATCAAGGCTCGTCGCGTAAGGCCCTTGAGCTAGTCAACAGCAACAGCATCGTTCTGCATATACTTGAATTTTTCTGTCTCTGCCCGATTGAAATACTCGAGACAGTACCAGATGAGAAGGACCCGACCGAATACCACCAGGACAAGTTCGAAGCCTTCCTGCCATGCTTGATCACTTCGAACGAGGTCGTACGGCAAAGGGCTGCCCGAGTAATGGAACGCGTTTTAGTGGTTCCCAGCATCATGGAACGGCTTCGCCTCTCGAAGAACACTGGATCTCTGGAGTTCAAGCAGAAGTTTTGGAACTTCACCTCGTTCGTGCTGGGCGATTTATGCGACAAGGTGGACTCTCAAGACCTCGGTGCCAGTATCGCCTCGATTCATTATTATCTCGAGTCTAGACTCGTATTACTCAGGAACCTGAAGGATATGGCTAATCTGCCCGAAGAGATTCCCAAGAGAGCAGCCGTATCCACAAGGTTGGAGACGCTCCTACTGGTCTCGCTATGTTCGGCCAACATAGAGACATGCCAACGGGTCATCGACTGCTTTGGGCTGTTCTTCGAGGAGTGCCGTATCGTTGAGACTGCCTCGTCGAGTACCGTCAAGTCAGCACTGGCCCTCCCTCGGAATGCCGAGGTCTTCAAGGAGATCGGCTCGCGCGCATTCCGCTTCACCGGTGTCGTCGCCTTCCAAAAGAGAATACGTGGTCTGCTGAGGCGCATGCAGTATCCAAGTGCCGCGATCTTGGATGCCTGGGTAACAGCTTTTGAGAGGTGGCTGCACCTGTCAAGAGATGTCTCGACCATGTCAGCCGAGATTTTGGCGGAAGTAACAGTGGCCGAGTGGCGAAACTACTCTGGCTTCCTTGCCTCTCTTGGTGGTGTATGCATAGCTGATCAGACTGCCATGATTGACGATCCGACGCTTGGAGGTCTGAAATGGATCGACAAGCTATCATCAGACAATCAGGAGGAACCCATTCTCAGCAGGTATCTTAGGCTGAGCATCCAGCTCCTCGCCTGCAGTAACGTTCGTGTGAGGGAGACCACACGTGAGGTCCTTTCCTCAGAGATCTCGCCTGCTCTGTACCAACCCCTCTTCAAAGCGCTTGAGTCGGAGCTTGACATCTTGTTCACCGGTGCTCTAGATTCAGCGGTTAAAGGCCTGGATAATGAGATTATCTTTGCCGAGCAGTCTATATCCCTGCTCCGCGCGTTGGTGGAAAGGCTCGATGGGCCCTCTGACCTAGGCGCTGCATCTTCCGTCCACCTGGGTGCCTTAACCTTGAATTTTGCAAAATTCCTTGACGGTGTCCCGGACACAAAGAATAGTCTCATGGTCAGGATCAAGGTCTGCCAGCTCTCTGAATCTGTGGTGAAGAAGAAGGAACACTTGAACCTGAGAGATGATGTGCGCATCCGCAACCAGCTGCTAGAGTACATCTTCAGCTGGATCGCAAGGCCGCGCTCCCCCCGAACGGACTCCGCTGCAGCCTTCGGACCGGTACGACCGGATGACGCGCTTCGAATCCAGAGGGACCTCGACAAGGCTTGTCTAAGGTCACTCGCTGAATTGACGTACCGACTCCCGCTACAACCTGGGGATGGCCAATCAGACGTCGGTGCCAGTGAGTTGAAATCGCAAATGTTTCATACCTACTTCAACCGCTTCCTCTCGCTCTTGAACTTGGAAGCGGCAGAGGCTAGCAGGCTTGAACACGGCACCTCGGCCAGGGATGACAGCGTTACAAGCTCCGAACTCGCCATTACGATCCTGTCCAACCTTCTGAGTGCGAACATCGATGTCGGGTTGAAGCATTCGCTGAGTATAGGATACCACGAGAATGTTGAGATCAGAACGGCGTTCGTGAAAGTTCTGTATAATATCTTGATGCAGGGCACGGAATTCAACAATCTCTCTGACACGGCCGTGACGGAGAGGTACGACGAGCTATTGGATCTTGTGACTACTGACACAAGTCTAGCTGCCGCGATCAGTGCAGTATGCCCCAGTAGCGAGGTCGATGAGGTGACAATATCACTACTCAATATCTTCGAGGCTAGGGGTCTCAGCTTTGACCTTCTTGAGACTCTCATCAAGCAGGAAATCGAAGACACAGAAAATGAGTCGGAACTGCTGCGAAGGACATGCGTGGCCACCAAGATGCTTTCAATCTACGCGAAATGGAAGGGCCAGGCATATCTCAAGGCCACGCTGCAAAAGGTATTGGAGCGGCTAATGCTTACTTCCAAAGACCTGGATCTTGAGCTGGACCCCGCTCGCGTCACATCACCAGAAGAGCTTCAGAAGAATGCATTGCAGCTCCGCATAGTGGCCAAAGTTTTTATCGATGATATCTGTGCTTCATCGGTAAGCATACCATCGTCGTTTCGCAAGATTTGCAGCATCATATCTTCTGCGGTGATGCCAAGGTTCCCAGAAGCGAAGTATACCGCTGTCGGTGCTTTCATCTTTCTCCGGTTTTTCTGCCCGGCCATCGTGGCCCCGGAAGTTGAAGGCCTGGTCTCAGCGCCACCATCCAAGGAGATGCGTCGAGGGCTACTACTTATCGCGAAGGTGGTCCAAAATCTCGCCAACAACGTCCTCTTCGGCGCTAAGGAGCCGTACATGTTTCCCCTCAACGACTTCTTGACGCAGAATATCTACAGAGTCACGACCTTCCTCCGCGAGATCTCTGTGGCCCCGGAGAAGACAGACTCCCCTAATACGAACGAGTCGTTCGACTTTGGTTCTTGCGTCGCATTGCACCGCTTTCTTTATGATCATTGGGACCAGGTGCGTCAACGGCTCGCCTCCCAGGAGAGAAGGGACTTCGTTCGGTCTCCGGCTGAGATCGCTCGCGCACGCTCGCCTATCCTCGAGCCGCTGAGGAACCTCATATCGCACCTTGGGCCGCCAGCGCTGGCGGTGACTTGGAACCGGCCGCAAATCTCGTCCAACAGCCCACCAGCCTACTCCCGATTCCAGAATTTTATGCTTCGCAATGCTTTCCGCAGCACTGAATCCTTTGTCACGGCGAGAGCTGTGTATGATGGTGGAGAGAGCAAGGATGGCCTATCAATCATATGTATCATCCTCAGAAACATCGAGCAGGAGAACATTGATTTCGATACCCTGATATACTGCTATTTGAAGATCGCCAGTCGCCTATGGCACCGACCATTCGGACTCCTCATTGATGCGACATGCTACAACGGGCAGAATGATGAACCACAGGATGAACTATTCCATAAGCTGGAGCTGCTCACCCCGACAGAATTGTCAAAGCAGCTCAGTCGCATATACGTCTACAACATGAGCAGTGCCTTCCGGAAATGCCTTCGTCGTGTGCTACGGGTCTCGGCTAGGAAAGACGCAAGCGTTTTCAACCCCAACAACATCGAGTATCACCTCATCGGCAACATAAAAGAGTTGCAGAGCCATTTCCACTTCAGTCAGCTGCATTTGCCAAAAGAAAGCTACAGTGTCTATGCGGATACTCGATACGAGTTCAAGCCAGTCACCCGACTGTCGAAGACAAAGGGCAGGATCGCCTGCCGTATCTCGGTCAACAGCCAATTCGTTCAAATAGCAACGGCGGACAAGCAGGAAGTGCATCCCAATTTCCGGCTGAGCGCTTCTATCAATGACATTTTTCGCCTGGGAGATGTCGATGAGGCGCCTACCAGCGTTAAACCCGATGATGACTCGGCCTTTGGCCTGAGAGCTGATAATGGCAAGATCGTCATGTATTTTACCAGCCCTCAGAAAGTTGAGATTCTCCAGACTATCCGCTCTGCGAAGGCCAAGTATGGCAAGGACACGCGGTCACTAAAGTCTCTTGAAAGACTCATTCGGCCACAAGACGTGCCCGGGACGCTATTAAACCTTGCTTTGACTAATTTGGCGAGCCCGGATCACATCTTGCGCTTGTCTTCGTACAATCTGCTAGGTGCTTTGTGCAGAGCCTTCAATTTCACGACTGCCTCCAAGGTTGTGTGTACAAAAGACATTGCGGTACCACTGGATCCATCACGGTTCATAGTGGACATCAGCAGAACGCTTGCTCAAGCTGAGCCACAACTGACGTCGGATTTCTTGAATGAGTTCTTCGTTGGCTGGGATAGCTTCTCCGAGGAGCAGAAGCCGCTGAGCCTGGCTTACCTGGCGCCATGGCTGCCTGGCCTGCGATCTTCAGTCCTGGCGGCCGAGCCCGACAGTGAGAAGGGGCGTGAGAAGATTGCGAGTCTGTTCCGAAAGCTGATTGACGTGACCCTATCTGACCCGACGCTGAGCTTTACCCTGGAGCAGACTATTTGGCCTGCTATCCAGGGAGACGAGGTGCTACTGGACGTCTTTCTCGAGGAAGTGATAAAGACAGCCTTGAGCATAGGTCTCCACGATGAGCAGACCGAGACCTTGACATCAATCGTCACAGCGATTGGCAGCATAACACTCCGTGGCAAGATAGTCACTCGGTTGCGCAAGGCGTTGAACCGCTCTTCCATGCGGCAAAGCAAGTATCTCACGGACAATGTCGTCTGGCCAGAGGTCTGCATCCTGCTGCAGTTCTGCGTCTCGCTTTCCTTTGATAGTGGTATTCAGTCTCAGATGTTCTTGCCCGAGATTTTTCACATAGTCACGATGCTTGCCAATACCGGCGCACCAGATATCCGCGTCTTGGTGCACAGGCTGCTGATCAACTCCATCCACGCAGCTTGTACATCATTCCACCTGGATGAGGCTCGCCAGACCAAACTAAGGGGCATCCTTGAGTCATTGTCAGAGACCAGGACTGATATTTGGAGCATCACGCCAACATACCCAGGGCGTGATGGGGCGTCAATGTCCACGACGCAGGAGTACGGACCCAACTTGGCGGCTACCGAGACGTTGGCTGGGATCATGTTCGAGATCTGCTCTGTTGCAGCGCCATCCACGGACATAGCTAATGCTTGGCGGTCGCGCTGGATGAGTCTTGTGGCCAGCACAGCCTTCCAAAACAACCCGGCCATTCAGCCTCGGGCCTTTTCCGTTATGGGCTGTCTGGCCAGGGAGGAAGTGGATGACGACCTTCTCTACCAGGTACTCGTAGCACTGCGAATAAGCGTCGCTCGCTTCAGCGGTGAGGACACCAACAATGAGATGCTGGTGGCGATAGTCACGGCGCTATCTCGGATGATGGCAAAGCTACCGTCGACCTCGCGGTACGGCATTCAGCTCTTCTGGCTAGCTACATTCTTGTTGCGGCTCGTCCCACAGAGCTTGTTCAACTGCGCAGCGGTGTTTCTGGAATCAGTGCTGACCAACATCAACACGTCGGGAGACACCCGTGGCGCTGAGCTCGTGGCACACCTTCTGCAGGGTCGTGAACAGCTTGAGGAGGTTGCGCTGCCGCTTGATGTTTTCTACGGAATCCACTTCAACGCTGAAAATTTCCACTTTGCAGTATGTGCGTGTCTCGTTCGTGGCTTGTCAGATACCATGACAAAGGCGACTGCCCTACACGTTATGGCCACATTCCTGGATATGACTACGCTGGCCCCGGCTGCCAGCGACGGGGAGAAGGCGGGAACCAAGAAGCTCAAGGAGGTCCCCTACTCCCCTTACCTGTCCCTGATCCTATCCCGGGCCGTCGGTCAGGATGAGCTGAAGGATGCACTCTGGCTTGCAGGTATCAAACCGCCATCAAGCGAGGCGGGTGTGCGGAAGGCACGATCCATGGAGCGGCTGAGTGCGGTGAAGGATACGGACTTGCTACTGAACACAGTAATTGAGCTGGTGGATTTCTCGTATCTCGAGGATGGCGTACAGAGCCGCACACTGCAGTGGCTGAACGAACTAGCTGCTGGGAGGCCAGCTGTGGTCATGCACATGTGCAGTCTGATCCTTGCCATCCTCGATGATATCCTCCTGCACTGCCAGAACTCAGCGACGCTGGGCGCAGCTCATGACCTCCTGCAGACATTGACGTCGAACCCTGAGTTTGCCACAGTGATGGAATCGGGCAGCAGTGGGAATGGAGGCTCTGTCCTCAACGATGTCCTGGAGGATGTGGGCTTCGGAGGCCTCTGGCGGTTCTGCTCGCTGAATCCACAGCAGGAGCCGGACAAGCAGTGCTTTGCGCAGACGGAGAAGTTGATTGATGTGAGTACCTAGCCGATACTGGCTCTCAGCTCGCTGCTTGAGACGATTGACGTGAGGCTGACGATGATATTAATAGCTGATCATAAATGCTGGAACATACTGAATTATTGGCCAAGAAGCGATGGCTAGTGGAGACCATCTCGGTGTCACTGCACAGCGGTGAAGATACGTGGTCAAGAAGGCGTGGGACTGGTCGTTTGCGATTGTAGATACGGACTGACAGGCGTGGAGGGTAGGGCTCAGGAAGGGCCGAGACATATTTTGGGCTGTACGATGTTGATAGTTGCCGGTTCTGGAAGATATGGGCCCGCAGACAGGGGAGAGTTGGTTGCACGCGGAGGAGATATCCTGACGATAGACGACGTTCAAATGGTTGACTAAGTGTTTCAATGTGCATGATTGGACGTTCCTCGGTGAGGCTATGCTCGTGCGAATTCCCTGAACCATGCGCCTGCTTCGTTCCTGAACCCTACCTGGGTATTCTTCAATCTTGATTTGCCTAGCCAAGAAGCAGCTACTCGGTCTTGGTGGTGCTCGCGAGGGTACCATCGATACTAAGCTCAGCCTCACCATCTGCAGTGCATGATGCTACCCATACTGCACGATGAAGATTGCCTGTTTCGGGTACTAGTCCTCAAAATCAAGGCGAAGGACAGATAGACTCGACCTGTATGTAGTATCCCAATCGCGAAAATCAACCCGCGACGTTACCATCACCAGCCCATAGGTAATCAGACGTTGATCAGACACAGCCCTATCTGTTCACCCGTCCGGACCTTGCCGATCTTGTGCTCCCACCCCTAAACCCTTCTCTGCCCCCCCTCGTCCTTCCCACATACTGGATACCCGGCCCAGGCCAGTCACAGAGGCTTCGTTTCTGACGTGCAGTACAACTGCGTGCTATCTATCTTTAGCGACCCGTCACACCCGCCCACCACACTATCAGTCTATCAACCCACCCACACCTCGGCGCGCGCACACACACACACGTTCCCGCCGTGTGCAGTGCGTGGGAGAAGCAGGGAAGGACCGAGGCTTCTGGAACAATCCGTGAAGGCCCCGAGGAATTGCAACATTTGCCAAGGAAGAAGGTTTTTGTTTTCTTTCTTTTCCTTGGTATTTCCCTTGCCCTCTCTCCTCCCCCTTGGAGGCCCGAGGGTGTGTAACATCTGCATCCGCGCTTTTCCGACAAGCCGTATGCGTCATTGTGTGGTACACACACTTTACTACGCGGGTGAGAGTAACACACAGCACACACACGCGCGCACAGGTACAAACAGGGGTTTTGATGCCCTCTTTTCCTTGTCTATTTTTTTTTTTCTTTCTGATTTCGGCTCTTTTCCCAACTACCGGTCGCACTTGGTGTGGCCTTGGGGGGACGTAACATGGACGTTGCACGCACATACCACCGTGGCATGTTTGCCGGGCTTCTCCTGCAGGGCTGTCTGTCCCTCCCCTCCCATGTGGCTTGTAGATGGGCAAGGGCTGTGTGGGGGATAAACCACGGGGATAAACGATCCCCGCCCACGTACATGCATAGTGGGCAAGCGGCGCAGCCATACATGTTCAACGGCGGACTTCCGGGCAGCCCGAGGGAACTCCTGGTGAGAATTTTATTCACATGCAGGTCAGTACCCATGAACTACCAGAGAATGCGCGCGTGCAAGCAGACATGGTGGGCGTGAGGCATGTATCTGTGCGTGTAGATGCCTTCCTCAGGAGGGCAAGGGCCACGAGAAACCTCCTTCGCGCCCTCGCGCCCATCATGTCTGTCTGCCTTCATGACTCGAAAGAGGATTCCACATCATCCGCGCGTCGTCCTTTCGTAAGGCTCATCGCCGAGAAGTAACTCACACCGGATGACGACGGCGTGCTGACGACGGTGCGTGCTGGTCGCAGCGCGAAGGTGCTGGACGAGACTGGCGAGAATCCCGGGGGGCTCCAGGCGGGTGCTTTGGATTTTTTTGTGGGTGCGCTGTCACGCCGTGCAGATGCAGAGCTGCATGGGCGGAAGCGAGACCGATTTTATCGGATTTTATCGATTTGATCCTCCAGCATCTGTTCCCACATGGCAGTGTTGTTGGTAGTTGACCGGCATGAACAAGATGTGCAAACGAAAGAAGAAGGGAAAAACCTTGTACAGGGATGGTGAAGCAGTGTGCGACGGCGCGAGACCGACGAGTGAAGGCTGTAGCGATGTATGTCTCATCTTTTCCCTGCCCGGATACGTGCCCGGAAACTTTCAGGTTGGTCGGCGTCGGGGCCGCCGTCAACCCCACGGCCAGCTACATCCCCGCGGTCACCCTCCCTTCCGAGGTCCTCACACTACCTACAACTCCCACGTTGTGTGACACTTGCACGGCGTTGTTTTTTCTGGCATGGTCATGAATCAGCGAAGGAGTCAAGCCACCATGCTCTTCGGAAGCAGGGGTTGGAAGCAGGGGGTGGTAGTGTGAACTTTGTTTGGCGGTCTTGTCTCGAGCCCGTTGGAACAACCCCAAAAGCCGAGGGACGGCCTGGCCTGTCAGCGACGGCTTACACAGAGATCCGACCCTCTGGCTCTGAGCCTCTAAACGAAATCGATCTGGACAGGGGGGGTCGCCAGTATGTATGCAGTCAGCGTTAACCCCCCCTCCCCCCACATTTTCCAGGCTGCCCAAGAAACCTTGTCGTGTTCGGGACTCGGGCTGCCCTTGCAGACCTTGCAGGAGGAACACACCTCGCAGGCAGGTTGCATTTTCGGAGGGTCTCGGCCAGAGCTTTGGTTCAACGACCACCTTTCTCGTCGGGAGTGAATAACGACCAAGAAAAACATGGGCGGCCCATCCGGCAGTCCGCCTAGAGCCCCGTACAGACACCGACAAGGAAACCTGATAGGCTTGTAGGCTGCCACAAAGTAGTAGGATTGAGGTATCCAACTATCCCTGACAGGCAGTCAAAGCAACAGCCATCCAAATGCCGACTCCAGCCGCGCTATCCGGGTTATTGAGGCTTCTGTTGAGCATGTAACGCGCAAGTAGCCCGCAGGCAACTGTGGGTTATGCCGCATGTCCACATACGTGAGCGAGAGACGGCCCGAGTTGGCACGGCAAAGCTATGCCTAACAGGACGTACAGCGAGCCATGTGACTGGCGCCCCATTCCCGAGTAGCTGGTGAGTTGTGATGAGTCACGGTAGACAAACAAAGGCCTGGTATGCATTTCCGAGCGCGTGCTCTCCTAGTCTTTGACTTGGTAACATAAGACAATTACGGAGGTCTGCCTCCATTAAGGAGTGAGACTATACGTGGATATGGATACGTCGTGGCTGATACTTTGTAAATGCTCCCGGAGCCTAGCCAGTGGTGGTAATAGTGGATAGATGGACCGCCCGCTGCCGTTCCCGCGGTTTCGGGTCCGCTGTTTAGAGTAGATTAGTGGGAGCCGCGGTCAACCGTCTCGGTTCCTTGTGGGGGTGGCATTTGATATCGAGGCTGCGCCGCGGAACTGCCCATAGGGACAAGGCGAACTGAGCCACAAGCACTCTGCGCTGTCTGGCTGCGTCGCACTGCGCTGTCCTTGTCCCGATGTCATTGATGAGCCTGCCCCCACCCCTGGTCGCCATGCTTAGGAAGCCATTGTAACATACCTACCTACCTGGCAGCCTGGGTGGTACCATCGGCATCAGCTTGCGGCTCTTTAGTCATGCATTCAGCTGAGGGCCCTGTTAGCCCCAGTTATATGCCAGTCAGGCGAAGCCCTACGAACTACTTAGGTACCGTCACATGCGATACCATGCGACATGCGACATGCGACATGCGAAATCGATACCTCGACATTGGAGATGGATACCTCGACCGTGGCGACAACAGCCACAGCTGTGAATGTCGATCCATTCCTGAGACGGATCCGGGGAAAGGCGGCTACGGGGTCGGGAGTAAGGAGGTGGATAGGTGGATGACGATCAAGCCATCGGAAGCTGATGGTAGACACACGCGGAGGGAAGATCCGACTGTTAGGGACCAATCCCAACAAGGGAGGCGTGCATCAGGGCATCGTGTGGCATCGTGTGGCATGGTGTGGCATTGTGGCATGGGGTATGCCGATATGTGTGGCTGAGGATTTATGATAAAGACGTCCGTCCAGTAGTATGCTCCGAAGTGAATCTGTAGCATAGTGTACACGTACACTGGTAGTGAAACTCGAATATTCTAACTGACAGCGGTTAATCATCGGTTAGCAATATGTTTATCGATGCCGATGCAGAAGTGCAGATCTTGGGTGGGCTTTCTATTCAAAGAAAGGTGGTAATTCGTTGTCAGTTTTGTCAGCTCTTGTTGTGTCTCACATCCCGGAGATGTCCAGGCTCAAATCGGCTCAAAATGGGACGGAGAAGCATCTGGATGTGTGGCGGTGCAAACTTATGCGTGCAGCTTTGAAATCCATGGATTGTACTGCAAGCTCTTGACTTGCTGAAGCGAACGGCAGCCCACCACGCCGATGCACGCCCACACAAGACGGACGAGGCCTTAAAGATTTTCAGGGTCCTGTGACTGGAGGGTGGCCCCTGCAACGTCTCGCTGCACCTCGGCTTCCATGGATGTCATACCTGTAAGCCCTGGAGCAGAGTACCATACCACAGTATGGTACGTACCTAAACCAATGATAATGATTGGTCACTTATTATGGGGCCACTGAGTGTTCCGCGCTCCAGATGTCACCTCAGTCCTAAAGGGGAAAGTACTTCCCAGGTGATACGGCGTTACAGAGGTACAGAGGTGACCAAAGTGACCAAAGTGACAGAGTGAGTCTTTCTCGTGCTGGATTTGTCCAATTGATGCGAGATTTAAGCTCATGCAGCCTTCAGGAACTTCTCCACGTCTGGGATAAATGTCTTTCGGGAGGCAGCCGGCTCCGGTGGATATCCGTTTCTCTGCGCAGGGCTGAAGCTCCCGAGTAGAGCCATTGCGCCTATAGCAAATGTCGACTATGATACCAGCGTGCAAATCTGGATGCTTCCAGGGTCACACCCCCCCCCTCTCCGTGCGGCCCCCCTTGTTCTTTCTAGCGATGGTGTCTATTCAGCGAATGGACGTTGGATGGCATGTCATGGCTTCAAGAAACCTTAAGTGTGCTCATTAGCGGCCAGGCGGGTGATCGGAGTCTCACAACCCGGGAGGAACGACGTCACCTTTGATGTCAACCAGTGTACCATTGGCGAATCAGACGGTCGCCCAAGGAAAATCAGCACAACAATGCAAGAATTCTAGAGGAAAACGAGACGATCAGGGCCCTAGATGAAGCATTTTGAGCATGCTTATCTAACAGGAGAAACCAAACAACCTGGGGATATGACATAGGCCCTCCCATTCGTCATCGAGGAATGATGAGCATGACAACCATGAAAAGCAACGCCGGAGAAAGGATCCGGCCGGAGAAAGACTCCCGCCCAGCGGGTAATGGGGAATGATCAGACACATACACTACCTACCTAGGTACTAGTAGATACCTTCCCTACCCTATCCAGGTGCCTCCTACCTAATAGGTACGTAGGTAAGTACGTAGGGATTAAGGGTCTGCCACAGTATTCTACAGTGTCCCACTACCGAGGAGCAGCTGTCAGTGGAACCGACACAGCGTTGAAGGGCCTCTTCCGAGACGCATGGCCGTAGTATGGACCCTTGAGTGACTCAGGGTCAGCGCAGATATAAACACTTGATACAGATATTGGTTGGTCGTATTGCCATATACCACAGTACACCTTGGGTACAGCCTTCGTTGCTTGATAATAAACTCTTAAAGTTCCTAGGTACCTAAGTACTGTCGCGCCCGGCCTCGCTATCGGCTTTAATTTCGTCTCCAAATCCGTCACCGAGCACTGAGGTTCCTGGTATAACTCGACACCTCGTAATGAGTGTACATCCGAATTCCCATGGATCGACCAGGCCCTGCGGCTTGACAGCACGAGTACTGGTACATTCCCAATACTGCAATAGACATACCTGTTACTGCCATATACGACAGGTTGACGTGCCCCTTGACATTGAATGTGCCCTGTTCCTGGCAATCTGACATACACACAGTACCTACAGCCGCCTGTCTTCACGTGAAAGGCAACCGTCTCTCCCCCATCGAGCCCTCAATAGCCAAAAGCCCTTGTTGACATGCTGTAGATGCAAGAAGTAAACATCCGTCGGTCCTGTTCTTCTGTCCCCGGGATCTCGATCGGTATGTGATAGATAGCGTGATAGTCAATGGCTGACAAGTAGTCTCCTGACACTTACTTGTACTACAAAGTGAAAAGTTGCCTGACAGACTTAAGTCCGGCTTTTGCTACTGGCTGACCGACCGGGGATGTGTGACTGAAATGGCTAGTGGGAGTCTTGCCCCATAGCCGAAACTGCCATTCTTAGTCTAGCGCAGAATTAGACGCTTCCGTGAATTTGTCACCCTGGCTTTAGGCGTCCAAGGGAAAGAAGGTAGGCGGGCTCGCTAAATTCTGGCCCCTTCCATTGGGTAGGTACGCAGATACCTCCGTATCCCTCCCGCGTCCGAAGTCAAACCCTCCAAGAGGAAGGGTGACAAGGGTCAACCTGCCCTTTGCTGTACCCTTACGACATACCACCTCCTCTGACAAGCCGGCCCACACCCCTTCCTCAACCATCTCTTTTGTATATATTCATACTCCCCGTCGTCCATTATGGCTCGGCTCAAACGGAATTTCGCCACCTGCCCCTCGGTTCCCTTGATTCCGCTATTACGCCCGCTATTACTACGACACTATCTCAAGTACAATAAACAACAACACCAAGATAACGTCCACCGTGATGATGTGGTTGACCCCAAATACTTCACCCAACAACATCGCCCTGCAACAACAGCGTCAATCACACTCACCTTACAGCGAACAAGCATCTCGGCATTCCTCGTTCTCGCAGAACATTACACCCACAACAGCCGCCTTCTTCAACACGATAGATCCCAGCACCACCCTCGACGTCGACTCTGAACTCACGTCGCTAAGCGCAGCTTCGTCGCCTCAGTCGGTCGCCGGACCGTTCCCATTATCGACGTTCGACAGTGTACCCGCCGCGAGCGTCCCACGAACCGTCCAGAACGGCCTATACAAATTCTCAGCGCCCGACGCACACTCACAACTCCTGCCTCCCGTCAACATGATGTATACGGATCAATGGCTTGGCGACAACCACCATTTCACACCCAGGAATAACGGTCGGAACTCGCATCAGCGCGACTCTTCGCTCTCATCACTCGGCTCTCTCGGCCCCGCTTCGCCCTTCTCCTTCAATACCGCGAACCCTCAGATAGCCATGAACGAACCGGGCGAGAACTATCATGGGATCTCTCTACCAGACGACCAGTCTTATCAATTGACCGCCAAGGCACCCAACCCGACACCCCATGATACTTTCTACGCCAATTTCCCTTATTCCTCAGACTCAGCAGTTCAAGCCTATGCAAGCATGCTTGCACCTCAAAAGCACCGAGGCGACCGGGCCGGCCTGCAGCCTGCTCCGGACTTTCCTAGTGGTGGACAGTCGAACTCGAGACCCGTGTCTGTGGCGAGTTCCATCGCCAGTGACTCACCAGCCACGCCAGCTGCGCCGGAGCCTGAAGAAGACAGGAGTCGAAAGATTGGTAAGGATTATAGCCTGGAGGAATTAATCAGCATTGACAACGAACATATATGCTTACCTCCTGCAGGCCTCCCAACTGTCCCCAAACTCGACCGTACCATGACGGACATATACAGTGACGAGCTTTACAACCCAAACTTCACCATCACTTCTACTGCGCCTTCACAGCCCAGCCATATGGCAATGTCTCCAACCCGTGAGATGTTTGCGCAGAGAGTTCAGGCTGCGAATAACCAGCACTTGAGTGCGACGGAGCCGACAACATCGTCGGTGTCCAGGGGTCGGTCTCCATTCTGTCACGGTTCACCACTGGCTCCGACGCCATCTGACTTTGCTCAATCCTCGGTCAACCATGTTCACTTCAACTCTGCGCAACAGATGAGGGAGAAGAAGAAGGCCGAGATGGATGCTGCTCAGGCCCTACGCCATGTCATATCCCAGTCGCACGGCACAGGAACGCCGCAGACCATTTCTCCAAAGGATGCGTTGCTAGAGTTCAATGATGGCGACGACAGCAACAACTTCCCTCTCTTCCCACAAACAGAATCGACGGGTTTTGACGCTAGTCACCTTCCCAAGGCGAATTCTCAGGCAAGCAACTACGGAGGCCTGTCCCTCGACACCTCGTTCGACAACTACTTGGCGTCCCAGGTGCCTACATCGATGCAGCAGCTTCCACAGCAGTACCCCTTCGTTGCCAAACACCGGCAACAACCCAGCGTATCGTCTGTAAGCAACGGATCATACTCCATATCGTCACGCTTTGGGTCCAGCGCTCCAGCATCACCGGACTCCACAGCGACAGGGAGCCCTCAGAGACCCGACGGTGTTCGTGCTGAGGGCGGCACATATACCTGCACGTATCACGGCTGCACCCAGAGGTTCGAATCGCCTACAGCGTTACAAAAGCACAAACGTGAGGGACATCGACAGGCACATGGACTCAATGGCTTGCGCAGACCTGAGGGTCCTACAGGCAACTTCTTCAATACACAGGCAGGGCCCCACAAGTGCGAACGCATCAATCCAAGCACAGGCAAGCCATGCAATACTGTCTTCTCGAGGCCCTACGACTTGACGCGTCACGAAGATACGATCCACAACGCGCGGAAGCAGAAGGTCCGCTGCGATGTGTGCACGGAGGAGAAGACGTTCAGCCGTGCTGATGCTCTTACCCGTCACTACCGTGTCTGCCATCCCGATCTGGAGTTTCCTGGAAAGCACCGCAGGAGAGGGGGCTCAAGCACCTGAGCTGCCGTCGCAGCGAGGTGACTGCCCACATGTTTCATTCTAAATTGCTATCGGATTGCAACACCCTCACACCACCACACCCTTATTGGCCATTGGCTTGACCTTGGGCGTTCACACATGCTCGATGTGGTGCATGACGGCCTCAATGTTCAACTTCCTTCCCCGATGGGGTTGGTGCCATTTGATTGGGGTGGTGGGATGGAGGGATACCTTCCGCGGCCGTGTCCGCATCGCACTACGTCATGGTAGTGCCGAGCGGTGCACGATGCCTGCTAGCGTCATGCAGGAAGGGTTCAAAAGACCCTTCTGCCGATCCACTTTCCCAGCGTTGACGTCATTGTCCAACCGTCCCGCTACCGTCCCGCTGAGCTCATCGTGACAGGGCCCGACGGCCGGGATCCAAGATGATGGACACAAAAAGTGGACGGGAGCTTGAGGTCATTCTGCAACCCCAATCTACGATACGGGCGATACGGCTCGTGCTAGAGAGACATCACGATTGTCCTGTCCTGCGATAGCCATCCACATCTCATCACCATCCCATCGTGGTGTCGGTCGCTTCTCCGCGGCTCCTTGCATCATGCCGTCGCCATCATCGTCATCCCACCCAATCTAGAATCGGGACTCCAAAACCTGCAACCCCCTCACACTACTGTGTATCATCGCAGGCCCCTTTATTCGCACCAAGAAGCTAGTTTTCTCGTCCCACCTCCCAAAAAGCCAAACCACACACGGCAAACATAACGTCACCGCAATACCCCTGGCCGAGTGACGATATCGAAACGTTTAACCGGGGGACGGGCGCTCCAATATAGACAGTGTCTCATGGTGTTTCTTGTTTGATTTTTGCATGGTGTTCCGGAAGCCAAACATAGAGTGTCCATATTTCTACTGTTTGATGGAGTTGTTTTCTTTCCTTGTTATTTTTCTTCCACTGCACTAGCAATTTTTACTTGTACATACGTGGCTGTTTCTTTTTCCAAGCCTAGGCTGTATTTGCCCGAGCGTCGTCTGGTTATGGGTGTGTAACATTATGTATTATTACGCGAACACAAGGATATGGAGTACAGAGGGACAAAAAAACTGTTTTCACTTCCCACTTACAGGGCAACGCATGACGGGATCTTTGAACAGCACCGCATATATCGAGCTTGGAGCCTTGTACTCAACTTTGGCTTTGTGTGCATTTTTTTTGGGACTTCTTCATGCAGTGTAGCGTTGGGCATCGTACCTTCAAGGAAGCACTGTAGAACTATACCCCACGATCTATTGCGATTGTGGCGGCTGCAGGAATCGGCAACCTCTGCGCGATGCACCGCATGAATGGGTGGTATTTCCTCTCTTCTTATGGTCCGGGCGACATGATATAGCATTGCAGCTAAGCGTCATGCAGATTAGCGATTAGAGGTGAAATGATATATTTAGACTGCTCACTGCTTTCTCCGAAACATAAAATGCTTCTGCACTATCATGAGATCCATGTGATCAGCATAGCTCACCTATAGGTATTACTTAGTCTCTCTACTACAATCAAGTTCACCACGGCGCCGGCATTGAAGTCGTCATGAGGCTTGAGAACGTAGGGACGAGATAGACGTGTGCACAATAATTCGCGAGGAGACGGCCTCTAGACCCGTCCTTCTTCGCCTTTGTCAACGGGCTTTGTCTCTCCTCCATTTCGACCTCTAGCTCTCTCGGAGTCTTGGCTATCTATCTCATGGCCTTGGCCTCCGGTTGACTTCTTCGCATCGTCCATCTGCCGCTTGCTTTTTTCAATATTGCTCATGACGGAATGACTTGGTCACTATGTACGAGATGTTCAGCAGTGGACACTTACGGCCGTCTGGAGAGAACCTCATGACGGGTCTGTGGATAATCTATATCTAGTTTAAATGCCCTTCCGGGCTTCTAGCATGATATATCACGTACTACAGCACTTGTTTTGTTCTTGGGCAGTGTCCTGTTGCGGTTTGTGGGGGCAAGCACCAGGGCCTGTGCATGGACAACACTGTTGAACGGTTGATATACGGACGCAACTTGCAGTGACTTTCTCGAGGTCTTTTTATCTTCTTATTTTTTCTCCTTTTTTTG
>LKEB01000003.1:702627-765702 GCA_003795295.1 Cytospora leucostoma | reverse complement strand
CTGGCTCGATGTCGAATCAACACACCTAGCAGTTGACAGGCTTGGACTGGTGATATATGGACAACTTTTGGTAGACTGCCATAATAACTTGTAAAATATGAAACCAAGAATATCTCAACAATACTTTATATCGACGAGAGTTGGCTGTTTCTATGAGCTTTATACCCGCAGAATCTATGAAAGGTCATCGCATCCCCAGCATCTCAGTGCTAAATCAAGACTGCAAAACTCGGGTGACATTTGGATCTGCACACCGCCGCGTGATTCGACAACGAAGTACCCTATGCCTCGTCGCCCAGGACAGCCGCTCTGGCATCCTCGTACAGCGGCGTGATGCCTGTCCAAAGCTGGAACTGTTTATTGTCGAGGAAGTCAGCGTCAATATCCCAATGAGGAGGAAGTAGTAATGAATATGCATCATCAAAGGATATGAGGATTGAGAGAACGCTTACCTGGTACCACCCTTGAGCAGCCAGCACTTCCAACCCAGGAATTGTCTCCCAGCCAGCCTCCTCTGCCAGCGCCATGACTGCAGTGCGCCGCGGCTTGTACGCCATCTCGAGCAAGGCCCTCTTCGGTGCCTTCTCATCGGCGTTCACGGGCTGCTTGTGACTGAGCACCGAGGCCACGATGTCCTGCATCCCGGGGTCAATCGGCCTATCCGCAGGGATAGTGCTGATGATAACGCTTGGCGTGGACTCCGCAAAAACCTTCGCGTTCGCGCTGGTCAAATGCTGGACGTCGTATTCGGATGGGAAGGACTCGGTCAGCTTGGCGACGTTGTCCGCATTGCGCGCCACAACGTAGATCGGCGCGTACTGCAGGGAGTGCAGCGCGAATATGGCCGCACGGGTCGTTCCGCCCGAGCCGATGACCACGGCGGGGCGGCCTCCAGGAGCTGCTCGGGAATCGTTCACAACGCCGGCTTGACGGAGTGCATGAACCATACCCGACCAGTCGGTGTTATCGCCCAGGAGTGTGCGCTTGTCACTGCCATCTTCGGAGTCCACGGGGATGATGGTGTTCACTGCACCGATGATCTTGGCCGCGTCCGAGACCGTGTCAATAAGCTTCGTGATGTCAAGCTTCAGGGGGATTGTCACTGAGGCGCCGCCGAAGTTGGGCGAGCGGATCAGCTCCTTGACATCGGACGCGTTATCCGTCTCGAAGAGGGAATAGTTGTGGGGCAGGCCATTTGCCTTGAACAGAGTGTTGTGCAGGGCGGGTGACCTTGACTGGGAGATGGGCTTGCCGAAGAGGTAAAAGGAGCGTTCGTCAAGCTCGCCAACCAGGGACAGCGCCTGGCGAATCTCGGCCGCGGACAGTTGACCTGGAGCAGCCTTGAAAGGAAGCGCGGGGTGGGAGACAGGTGTCAGGAAGCTGTTGAGCACACGGCTGAGCTTGCCTGCGGAGCCCATGTTGATGGCAATTATGGGAACGTTGTGGGCCGCAAGCATTCGCTGCTTGAAGCTGGCCAGGGCGAAGTTGTCCTCCTGGCTGCGAGCCACACCCACCAGCTTGATGATATCGCCAAACTGCAGTGCCCTGTTGTAGTACTGGATCCACGAACCATTCTTCCAAGACAGTGCCCCCTGAGGGTCATGGTGGGAAGCAATGACGCGAGAAGCGCCCTTGGATGCAAGTACGCCCTGGATGACCTCCTCCGGCCACGTCAACTCGACATCGACGTACTCACAACCCATCTGCAGTGCCACCTTGTAAAGTGCTGCAGCGGCTTCGTGATCACCGTCTGGGAACTTGCCACCTTGGCTTTGCGTGCGGACGGTAAAGACGATCGGTATCTTCGCTACCGACCTCAACAACGCCAATTGGACGCCAACGAACTCCGGGGAGTAGTCCTTCAGCAAGTCCACGCGCAACTCAACAGCATCTGAGCCCACAACGACTCGGGGTAGCAGCTCCAGTGCATCCGACACGTCTGGCACAGTGAGCGAAACGAAGAAAGATTGGCGCTTCCTCTTCACCTTCTCGAAGTGGTCGCTGTGGCCACACATCATGGCGACAAAGCTCTTAAAGTCGACAGGGGGCCCCTGGCGAACCTCCGAGCCATCCTGATGAGGGCTGTGGTACTTGAAATTGCCGCACTCCTCGAACCACGGCTTGCGGCGCTCATAAACACCACGAATCTCCTCGGTGTATGCCGGACGCGTCTTGTCCCTGAGCAGGTACTCAATCACCTGTTCAGTATCCCGATGTACCTGCAGGACATAACCTCCGGACTGCTTGTAAGCAATCAGCTTCTTGCGGGCCTCGTCGCTCTCGACAATGCCGCCGCCGCAGGAGAACACATAACCGTGAGCTTGCTTTGTGATCACTTCCTGCAGGAGGTCCAATTCGGCCTTTCGGAACCCTTCCCAGCCAAGATCACCACGGATCATCTCGGGGATCGTCTGTCCTATCCTTCGCTCGAGTTCGATGTCAAGGTCGATGAACTCTCTGTGCAGAGTCTCCGCCAACCATCCTCCTGCCGTCGTCTTGCCCGCTCCCCTCATGCCAATGAGGAAGATGGATCGATCCGCCCTAGGCTTCGAAGAATGCTCGTGTTCAGAGTCCTCGGGTTCAGTGTCCTCGCCGTCCAACGTGACCTTGAAGGAGTCCGACAGGACGTCCCACCAGCCTGGCCATGTCTTGCCAGTGCATTCACGCTCCAGGATCACAACAGGATGCGGTGAGACGACCGAAAGCACACTGAAGCTCATGGCCACGCGGTGGTCATCGTAACAGTAGATATCGGCCGGCTTTGTAAGGCTCTGGATAGGTTGCCCAATGATTTCGATTCCGTCCTCGAGCTCGTTGCACTTCACGCCGAATTTTGCTAGCTGGTCCTTCATCGCAGCAATACGGTTGCACTCCTTCACTCTCTGGTTGGCAATGCCAGTGATCTGAGTAGTGCCGTCAGCAACAGCAGCGAGGACGGAGGCGGTTAGGAAAGCATCCGTCATTGGCTCCATGTCAACGTGAGGGATAGCCTTGAGCTGCCCGATGGGAGGACCTGTGACGGTGGTAGAATAATCCGACTGCTCGACCTTTGCACCCATGGCTTGCAGCACGTCCACAGCGAAGCGCGAGTCGCCCTGCAGCGACTTGGATCCGATGTTTGGCACAGTGCAAGTCGTGCCCGTGATAGCGGCCACGGCCAGAGGGTAAGTAGCTGAGCTGGCATCGCTCTCAATCTCGTACTCTGCCGGGTTCTTGTATACACCCTTGGGGATGTGGTAGGTGTTCTCTTCCGTAGTCGACCGCTCGACATGGATGCCAAACGAGGCCATCATGGAGACGGTCATGTCGATATAGAATTGCGAGATAGGCTTGCCTCCCACAAGCTTCAAGGTGACTGGATTCTTGGCGTACGGCGCGGACATGAGCAGCGAGGAAACGTACTGCGAGGAGATGGTCGCTGCCAGCTCGATCACACCACCCTCGAAGCCACCGGAAGCGTCAACCTGAACAGGCAAGCTGCCTTCCTTGTTGAGGTACTTGACGTTGACACCGTTGGCGCGCATGGAGTCAACCAATGGCCCAATCGGCCTCAGCTGCATTCTCGCGTTTCCGGTCAATACCGTCGAGGACACTGAAGAGGGCGTTGCCAAAGAAACGACACTGGTAAGGAAGCGCGATGCCGTGCCAGCATTTCCCAAGTAGAGGGGTTCCTTGCTCGCCTCGAGCTTGCCACCCTTGCCGTTCACCACCAGTACCTCACCACCATCCTCCCAGGAGTAAGTGGCACCGTTGAGCCCAGCAACAGCAGAAAGCATGAACTCTACGTCATCTGAGCGAAGAAGGTTCTTGATACGAACCTCACCCTCGCCGAGGGCAGCGAGGACCAGTGCGCGGTTCGAGATACTCTTGGAACCAGGAGGCGTCACGCTGATGTTCAGGTTGCCGGGCACGCCGGGCGTAACTCGGGTGGCAGGGGACAGAACGACTCGGATCACGCGGTCCTCGACGGAACTGGCTTGGGGTTCGTAGCACTTTCCGATGGCAGACAAGAGGACAATTCTCTTGGTCAGGCCCTTGTTCTTCTTGTCAACGGCCATCTTGTCCAGCAGGACATCGACGGGGCACTTCTTCCCAGCCGTCAGCCTGACAACGCGCTTGTCATTGGGGGAGGTGGGCAGCTCGTAGCTCGCGATGCACTTGGTGAGACGGGCCACGGCAGCCGGACGCAAGATGCCGAGGAATCGGGCAAGCTCTGCCTCCTTGACCATACCAATCGCCACAGCCTCACCGTGAAGTACCTGAGGCGTAAGGATGGCCTCGTAGGCATGGCCAATGGAGTGGCCAAAGTTGAGAAGATTGCGCAGGCCGCCCTCCCTCTCATCGGAGGAGACGACATCGGCCTTGATACGGGCGGAGCCAAGAACGATCCTCTTCAAGATATGGCGGATGGAGGCGAGCCTCTCGGTGCCGAGAGCGGGCTTGGTCTTCACAGCGGCAAGAATAGCGGCCGCGTTCTGCTCCAAAGCTGTGAACTCAACCTCGTCCCAGATAGCAGCAGTCTTGACAACCTCGGCCATACCGTTGATGAACTCTCGAGTAGGCAAGGTGTTCAGGAAGTTCAGGTCGATATAGACCCGTTCCGGTTGCCAAAAGGCGCCGACCAAATTCTTGCCCATTGGCACATCAATAGCGGTCTTTCCGCCGATGGACGAGTCCACCATGGCGAGAAGGGTGGTGGGCACCTGGACGAACTTGACACCGCGCATGAAGGTAGCAGCAACATAACCAATCATGTCACCAATGACACCTCCGCCCAGGGCAATGACAACGGTGTCTCTGGTACATTTGTGGGACAGCATCCAATCTTCGATCTCGGCCTTGGTCTCCCTGCCCTTGGAGTTCTCGCCTGGCGGGATGGCGTAGGTCAGAAGGCGCACATTGCTCGATGCTTTGGCGGCCTCTGCGGCGAAAACCTTCTCGAAGGTGGGGACGTAGAGCGGGAAGATGTTCGTGTCGGTGATGAGAACGTAGGTGGAGGAGGGGTAGTTCTCGAGGAGATCGTGGGCGACGAAGTTGTGGAAGATGTCGTAGTCGATTATAATGTTCTCCTTGCCCAGGATTGGAATCCGAGTAGGGCCGGCAGAAGCTGACCCATTCGTAGTGGGAGCAGCCATGGTGTTGGTGATGGTGGTGTCCAAATCAGCTGCCCGCAGCTTGCTCGAGGTCCGTTTGGACAGGCGGCAGGTCAGCAGGAGTTTGGGTGTCTTCTTCTATAAGCGGAAGTAATAGTGAGCGACACAGGAAGAGAGGGAATGAGGGGTGGTTTTAGAGAGTGGTTAGATCAGACGAGGTCGTCGCTGTATGGGATGACTCTTTTGACGACGGCAGAATAAGTCAGTAATAGTCCCAGTTAGGTATGCCGGTAACGGTGGAAGTCGAGCCCCACCATACATCGAGCCATTGATGCTCCGATAGTTATAAAAATTTCCTGCAGGGGTGGAACGGGCCACATATGCTAGATGGTGGGACCTGCAGCTAACCTACTTCGAGCTACTGTAAGTACTGTAGACTACATCCGCCCGGATCCCTGCACTTGCCAATCCCGCCTGAGCGGCCCCGTGGGGGTGTAAGTCGACTGTTCGAGTAAGTCCACCTTCGTGTCTCCCTGTCTGCCTGTTTGTCTCTTTGTCAGTCCGTCAGTCAATAGCGAAGAGCTTGATTGGAAACCTGATAGCACCGAAGGACGAAGGGAAAACACATACGCTTGAAAGCATGCTATGCTAACATTATTGCCCTTGATGCTGATATTCCTCCCAACGGTAATCATACTCAAGAGTTCGTCTCGCACACAATGTCTCTCTCTATACTTCCAAGCTCCAAGCTCAAGCTCTAAGCTCTAGCACACGTCGAGCCACCGCTAGCTCAGAACCCAAAACTATCCAACAACGAACTAGCATCCGGCTCCTCGAACATCGTCGGAGGTGGCTGTGGCTTTGGCTTCTTCTCGCCCGTCGGCGACATCAGCCCACTGGACACCTTAGCAGAAATCGGCGACGCCGGCAGGTCGGCAACAACCAGGGAGCTGCGCCGCTTGAGCAGCTTGAGAGGGTTGATCTCGCCGCCCAGCTCGGGTTTGATGCTCTCCCCAGGAAGGAGGAATTCCCAGTTGCGGACGAGGTCCAGACCCAACAGGTCGCAGCCCATGCGGTCGTAGAGTCTCGCATTGTGTAAGACAAACTGCCACTCGACCTTGGGCGTGACCTTCGACGCACCCCGGAGTGTTTGGAGCGTCTTCTGGCGAAGTTGCGCATACAAAACGATGAGCGCCGGGTCATCGGTGAGGAATAGCTTCGAGTTCAGGCTCGGAGCAATCGGCGTCTCGACCATAGTGTATACTGGCGTCTGTATCAAGTGTCATATTAGCCATGTCGTACGACGATACATTGGACCAAAACATTACTTACGATGAGAGCGCGCACAGCAATATCTCGCCGATGGAGCATCCAGAAGGCCCATGACGCAAGCCAACGGTTGCCCTCCTGTGCAGCCACCTTCAATACCTCTTCCTCCAGTAGCTTCCGCAAGACTGGGCCGTGATCCCCTTCATAGACACGAGTGATCGCGATGGCTAGCTGCAGATCTTTAAGCTGGTTGAGGCAAACGTTCACTGCGTCTTGCAGGTGATCAGCTAGTAGGAAGAAAGCGGCGCTGTAGTCTAATGTTGATGTCAGTTTGAGTGTCGTAAACAGGATTGAGCGATGGGGTTGGCCACATACGGAACCGTCTTTTACTCAGCAATGCGTAGGCGTTCTTGAGCGCTGAAGTCCTCCACTTGGGATCATCAAAATTGTTCGCTAGAAACTTGAGTGTGGCACGCTGCTCCCGGTTCCACGTTGCCATGCGCCATAACCCCTGGACCACTGCCTTCTTATGCAGTGCAAAGTAGTAGAGGCTGCAATCCACGGGATCCTTCACCTCGCTCTTTGTGTATTCGTTTCTGGCGATGACCTCGAATTGGTTTTTCTAGGCTTCTTGTCAGTAAAAGTCCTACTATTTAGATGCACTATGAACTCACCACAGCGGCGTTGTCGGTAAGCCACATGAACATGCCACTCTCCCGTGCATGTTCCCAGTGAAGAACCCCATGATTTTGCCGGGAAACGAAGTCTGTCAACATGTCTTGGCTCGTTGAGTGATATGCCCAGTTGATCTCCCTCCACGACATGGTGATCTCATTCGTCCGTCTCTTCAGCAGGGCATGTTGCCTATAGTATATCATGAATCGAGCTCCATTTTCGTCCATCGACCGCCGGTGCTTCTCGACCATACCCATACACTCGATCATGTCCACCAGCTGGATCTGTTCATGCCCGTTCAGCTGTGGCAAAGCCATGTTTGTGAGCTTTTCGTTGATGTTCTGAGCGATGTCCTCGCTGAACACTTCGTCATCATCCCCGGTTGTTGTGCGCTCGTCAAAATACGACCGTCCTTCTTTTCCTACTGAGAATGCCGGCCGCGACTTGTCAATGTAAAACTCTTCCAGGTCCAAACCCAGATAGTCATCTATCTCTTCGTCTTCCACCCAGAACTTGAGGGTCTTGTGTAGCGCAAGGAGGATGCGATGTACAACCACAGTTTTGCCAGCAAGCATACATTGGCTAACGAACTGCGGATGGAAGACAGGGAGAGGTCCGTTGAGACGCTGGACAACATCGAAGAGGTCCCACTTGGCACCCTTCTTGTGCGGAAGCGAGATACTCTTCGAAAGTGCGCCAGGCGGGTCAAAGTTGCGGTCGTTGACGAACAGCTGATTGCCAGCCCCAATGACAAGATATCCATCACCCAACCATGTTGAGTCGCCTATCGGATGTGGCGTAAACTCTCGGATACTGATCTCGCGTATTGCTGCCCATGCAGGGCCTTTGTTGAGGTAGTCAAACCGCATCTGCGCAAGAATCAAGACGCGAGAAGGGAATCCAACAGCCAAGATGGATTGTGAATCAGGGGTAGACGTCCAGTCCAGATCTTGGATAACGTTCTGAGCTTCGAACTCTTGGTTATACTCTAGCCGCGCACCTCTAATGTCCCATATCGTGACAGCCGTTCGACTTGCATTGACGAGCGCCACTTTCTTCATAGTACTGCCGCTAGCGAGGGCAGGGTGTGAGATGCCAGTCTCCATAGACGCTGTCGATAACCAGTCCACTTGTCTATCGCCGACGCGAGCGGTCCAGAACTCGACTCGGCCAGAGTGAGTATACGATACTGCGACATCGCGCGCGAACACGTCCAGAAAAGTAGAAACCATCGGCGGAGAGCCAGCCGGATCTACAGGCAAGACGTAGGCCAGATCTCCGGCATCCTGAAGTTCAAACCTAAAGAACTCCTGGATTGACGGGGCTTCAAGGCCATTTGCATGGCCGTTCTTGACCCCGTTCAATCCTGCGACGCCATACAGAGGAAGCTTGATCTCCCATACGAGCCCTTTCTTTTCCGATGTTATAGTAGCTATATGTGCCACCGAGCTCTCCTCGACCCCCTTCCGTGGGAGAACCAACAGACATAGTGGCTTCCCAGGGATGTCGTATTTGCACTGAGCGAGTAAAGATGGTTCAACCTGTCGACAATCCCACACTGCTATTCTGTCGTGGTGCAGGAAGACCACGAATCGACCTTTCCGTATGACAGCTATCCGGTGAATGTGGTCCTTTGAAGTCATCAAGCTTTGTCTTGTGAATCTCTTCTTCTCAGTGTGAAGTGGATGCTTCCAGATCACCGTCTCTCCTTCGTTGGTTCTCGAAACCACTGACCTGCCGCTATAGTTTCTCACCATTTTCGCAATGGATGCTGAGTGCCCCGTCCACATGCATCTAGGTTTCAAACGATTCTTGCTAGCATTCGGATCAAGGAAATGAGCGATATTGGCCTCGAAGAACTCAATCCTGCCGTCGAAGAAGTGGAGAAGGAAGTTGAGGTGGCCGCCTGCCTTGTTGCAGTATGACCGTATCTCCACCTGCGACGGGCGGTCGGGGGAACCCTCCATGAGGGATCCGAACTCACTTGAGGGGACGTTCTGCACAATGGCCGAGATATCTTGTTTGTTTGGCTTCGACTTGGTTGGTGGCTTCGACGAGATATTCTCCATTGCCCAAGCGGACATATTGCCAAGCCCATCGAATGCGACACATATTTCGGGATTTCGATTTGCCAACTCGACGACGCTTACCAGAGGCCCGTCACCTTTCCCGTACTCCGCTGGCCCTTCTTGCACAACCGTCTCAGTAGCAGTCGAGAAATCGCGTCCATGCACAATAGCGGCCCACATAGGACTCGGTCCTCCATACGCAGCCAGATCTATCTTTCCCCAGGGTTGCAAGTGTTGGTTGTTATGGGTATCAGCTCCAGTCCATATCCTGACGACGTTGTCGAGACAGAAGGTGTAGAGGACATTATCGATGGTCTGGTCGACATAGTGCGGCTTTCGCCACTGGATATTCGTCACGGCCTGCGGGTGGGATAGGTATATGAAGTCGAATCGAACCTCGTCCGAGACATAGCTAAGTCGCCTCCAGACCTTCACCAGGCGGTCGTAGTAACCCACGGAGGCGACATACGCCGAATCGTAGGAGAATTCCGCGTACTTGACAGGGCTCGCTAGTTGCTTCCGCCAAGTACATGACAGTTCGGGCGTCGTCTGGTGCAAGGTCAGGGCAGACCGTGAGACGAGAAGCTCCTCGGAACTGCCCCATGACAAGGTCATCGCGTATCGGGCACCATCCTGCGATCCCTCCTCGTCGACTTCAGGAGAGAATACGGCATCCCAAGCCCATCGTAACGCACCATCTTCATGAACAAAAGGTTTGTATATTCGGACGGTATGGCTGGTACAGACTGCTATCTTTCCAGAGACTTCGTTGAATGCGACAGCCTCCAAGTGTGTCTCGTCGTCATCGTAGATGGTTTGTAGGAGGGTCGTGTGGTCTGAGAGTATCGCGATCGCATTTCCGCTAATGTATGTCTGGCGAACTGATCAGTCTCTTTCACGGATGCGTAGGCCATGAGGCTACTACAGAAACTTACGATGATTCGTCTTGATTCCCAGAAGCCGGTAGCGACAGCTTGAAGCCTGGCTTCTGGCTTTCCTGGGAGGACAACCGTCATGCTACCGGCGCAGCAATGTCGGGGCGAACATCGCAGAGGTAAAGAGGATGTTATGTAGGGAACAGTCCACCAGGGCAGCAAGCTTATTCTCTTCGATGCATGTAAGGAAGAGGGAGCAGAGAACGATGTTCAAGCAATTGAATGGAAATAAGGTTGTAGTGCGCAATGAGTATCTGATTACCTAGGTAGTTACCGGTATATCACATAGTACAAGAGCTGCAGCTGCCCAGGTGATTGCGGAGCTCCTGACAGCTCAGCTGTCGTAATTCAACGGGCATGTGCAGATGACGGTTTCGGGGGTACCCAAGTACTCCTCCACAGCGTACCCCTGCTGCTTGGAGACACCTGGACCGATATCCGTGCCCAGGTCAATGGCGCGAAGGGCCCTAAATCCCTAAAACCTTCCAGCAGGTGAGGATCTGGAAGGTCACTTCACGTCGGCAGAGCTCAACTATCCTGAAGCGCTATACCTGAAGTGGCCTCTACATTTTTGTCTATTTCTTATGTTTGTTTTCAGAGCTTTTAGGGAGTGGTGAACATCCAATCCCTGCTTTCCAGCTAGGTCTCAAAGGGGGGCCACTCTATTCGGCATGGACCCCGGGGTAGTAAGTAGTTCGAGAAATACATCTCCCCGTTAAGTGATCCGTCTATATAGATCAAGCATGGTGCCGCCAGCTCTAATATGGACACCTATGGCCGAGGGCATGTGCTTCTGGCAAGGGAAGCAGGGCGCTGAGCCCAAAGTCCTTGCGAGTCCCGAATCTTCTGATGCACAGAATATGAGCCTCCTGCGAACCGATCATGATGTCGTTGGGAAGTTCTTCATTTGCCCCTTGGTGTCATACTTCGCCTCTTTTAAGGGTTGTCAGTTACTATCCCACCGCCAGTGCACATCAGGATAGAAGCAAACACTTACTGAAGAACGTGTAACTCAACGTGACGGTCTCTATCCCCTTCATGTTGATATCCGTCAACAGATCGGGGTCGAGATAGAAGAACACAGGCATGTCCACCGTCTCCCCAGCGTTTAACCTCTGCTCCTCGAAACAGAAGCACTGGATCTTGCTGAAGTACGGCGCCACCTGCGCCGGGGTCACGCTATACGTGGCCACCCCTATGATGTCCTCCTTGCTTCTGTTGGTCGCCGTGTAGAAGGCGAGGGCCGTCTCGCCGGGCAGGACGCGCACCTCGCGCTGCTGCGGTGTGAACTTCCAGTCCAGGACGTCGGACACGGACGCGTTGAAGGTTACGCGGATGCGGTTGGCGTTCTGCACGGGTCGTAGGCGGGAGGCCAGGTCCTCCTCGTCTCCGGAGCCGCCGCCGTGGCCCGCGGCGCGGACGGGCTGCCCGCCCCAGCCGGTGGTCGCGCAGATCTGTATAGGGGTCAGAGGAAAGGCATTGCACGGATTGGCAGGTAACGGAGGGAAAGTAGTGGACGTACCATCTTGTACAAGGGCACGGAGCCGTAGGAGAACGCCGTTGTGCCTAGGATGACACTCAAGACGTAGAACCTATCGAGGAGCGCATGGTCAGCTCCAAATCCCCCTTCTGCCACGCGCAGTCTTGCCCCCCGAGATTGTTCACACACATTGTAGTCCTATTCCTCCGCCTGTAGAACTCCCGTATCTCTTCGTAGCTTGGCGCATGCTGCCCCCGCGCTCTGTTGGTCTTCGTGTTGGCTTCCGATGCATAACTGCGGATATGGCCCCGAAGGTTTCTGCTCGGCGTGCTGAATTTAGGTGAAGCGGGCAGTTGCCGGCACGCGCGACGCGTGCATGCCGTTGCCAGACTTCGCAGACTCCATCCTGTGCTTGGGAGACCGGCCATCGCTTTTCATATCATTGTCGTCGCAAATTTGGCCAAGCAACCACCCGAAGTGGCGCGACTCCCACATGTTTTGGACCGAGTCAATCCGTTACGGCATGAGCATGTATTTTAACCCGAACCCTGATAACCCAAGTCATCCTCCAACACACTTGCACATGTATCACATTGTGCATGACTATAGATCAGGATATCAAGTATTATCGATGGCAACATCTTGTGTTTCGGATAACTGTATAATCAGTTCATGTTTGTTCGTTACTTCCTCTCCCTCCTCAAATGCCCTTTCAACAAACCCACGGCCTTCTGCCCTGACATGCTCAGGTGCTCCGCTATGCGTTCCAGGGGCAAGATGAGAAAGACCTGAACGATCAAGATGATCAGCCTAGCCAGGTGATCTGACAGTTCTAGTGCGGGTGCCCGCCCATGGCTATATGTTGTAGGATCGACATAATCGAAAGGCAGCCTAGCACCCAGATGCTCCCTCGCCACACTCAAGCCCGAGCTGAATCCGTCCTCATGGTTGCCATGCCCATACTTGGTCCACGCACCCGCAAAGCTGATTCCTCGTCGGTTCTGTATGCTCGGCAACATATCCCGTGCGCATATGGACTCCGCATTGTAAAGCGGCCGTTTATATTCGTACCTTCCCTGGACGGCCTTGGGGTCGGGGTCATGCAGTGGATCCAGTGTGATCAGGACGTCGCCGAAGGGCTGACGGGGGATATGTTGGAGGACGTTCATGTTGTAGGTAACAGACACGTGTTCGATGCAAGAATTGCCCGGCGAGGGCGAAGAGAGGCTGAGGCTGCTACAGCCGGACCAGGCTCTGCGGGAGGCCGGCATGTGTGAGATGTCGGAGTGGAGGACTGCCGTGGTCTTGCAAGTGTGGAACTTGGACATTATTGCCTGCTCCTCGACAGTTGCTGTAGACTTGATAACCTGGTAGGCCGCGTCACCTGGTGTAGCCAGGATGACATGGTCGTAGACTGCGCTTTCGCCCCCTTGCAGATGCAATCGGACTTTTCCGTCTCTGTCGTTTACGATAGACTTAACGGGCGTACGGAGAAACAAGTGGTTTGGCGGGAAGCCTTTTGTGACAAAGTCGATATACATTCGGGAGCCCTCCCTGATCGTGAGCCATGCCGGCCTTGTGGCGAAGGACGACAGAAGATCATGGTTCAATAAGAAGCGTACAACAGTGGCGGCCGGGAGCTCCAAGATGTCCTTGTCAGGACTCATACTCCATACGGCCGCGATCATAGGGATGAGATAGTCGTCCCGGAAGGCGTTAGAGTATCCTTCCTTCTCGAGGTACTCCCCGATGGTCTGCTTAGACGTTGACAATAGCCATCTGTGCACACCGTTGCCATTACCGTTTGCTGGGGCAGCTTTGTGCGATTCAGAATCTTCCTCGATCAACAATTCCAGGGCAAAGTGGTTGAACCGAATGATATCGAATATCATACGCCACATCCCTGGGGAGAAGAGGCGTCTTCTCTGGCAGAAGATGGAGTCCAGACTCATCTCTGCCCATTCGAAAGCGCCGCGATCACGCGACATGCCAAAACTCATATCGGTCGGCACAGTAGGCACCTTGATCCTGTTCAAGAAGTTGACGAAATTTGCTATGATCGTGTCAGAGGCCAAGTGATGAGGGAGGGGAGCCAGGACCGTATGCGAGCCGGATGGTCGCACTCACGGTACGTCCTCTTGTTCAAAATCATGAAACCCGTATCTACCATGGTGCTATATTTCCCCTTCGTCCATTTCACGGTATTTGTATGACCACCCAGTCGATCGGTAGCCTCATATAGGTAGACATCATGGTGTGTACGGTTGAGTGCCCACAGAGCTGCTATGCCCGCACAGCCGCCGCCCACGATGGCTACCTTCTTCCTGGGGACTGGGTTATACCGGCTCATTGAGAATGGGGAGATGGTGGCCGTTGCGGGCTCAGTCTGCCTGCGTGGTCAAGTCAAGACTCCTTGATAGTCAGACAGCTCGTCATGTAATGTGAGGCGACAGAAGCCAGGCGGTTCGAGTTATATCAGAAATGATGTTTCGCGGATCGCAAGCCAGCCCGCCCGCCATGACATGGAGTGGGACAGACTTTAGTTGTACGCATATGAGCGTGTGAGCATGTGAGACGACTTGCAACTTACTCTGCAGCCACTATCTTCTAGTTCGGAAGTGGCTTTGTCGTACAGGCCAAATCGAGTGACGCTAGCACATGGCCTGTACTGGTGAAGGTCACATCGGTCACTCAGTCAATCATATCAATGACCAACATTGAACTCGGCAAGAAAGGCTGATCAAGCCAGGTAATGTTGGGATACAACAAGCTGAAGGCGAGGGCTATGGCTATAATATACTAAGCGGTATGCAACAGTAATTTCAAGGCCGCGACAGGCGCGGTCGCACACGAAACATCATAAAGTGGTTCCCACCTGCTTCACTTTGTATGCTTCCAGCAATGTGTAACTTCGGCATCATGAACCCGCCCTTCTACCTAGGAGCCCTGGAGCTTCGATTACATAGCCTAAGTGCTTGATACGTTCTTGATAGACAATAAATGTCGAGGCCCAACGGGATCGCAGACTCACGGGTGAGCAAAGTAAGCAATTCTTTAGGACACCATATTACTCTGCCCGGTCAATTTTCAACTCGCCGCTCATAGTCCCGAAGGATGTGGACGGCGAGCCTTTTTTCTGCTTCGGGGTGGTTCAACTTTCATAATGAAGAAAAAAAGAAGAGAAGGGAAGGAAGAGTATTTCCAGCTGGCTGTGAAGATATAGTTACCAGCAGAATCCGAAAATCCACTAGCAGACGGCGAAGGTGATTGGCCAGACTCAGATCGACCAATCCGGCAGCTTATGTAATGGAATGTCCCTTGATGAACGACGGCGATTCAATGCTGATGTCTCGCCATTGCCGCCTCACTTACGTATGGAAACCAAGCAACCTATCAACTCACAACTCCCAATCACCACACCCCCACCAGAAACGATCCATCAGTCGAAATATTTACTCCGCACTCCTATTGATCTCTCGTCTTTGACACCGAGAAAACCTTCGAGTCTTCGGACCATTCTTTTTCGCCTGTTCCCCAGATATCTTCCGTGATCCTCCATCACCATGTCTAACCCCCTCGACACCGACGCCGGGTCAGAGCTCTTCGAGAGCTACTCCGCCGAGTTCCGCCTCGTCCAGGCCGACCTGCAACAGAAGCTCGACCAGATACCAGAGCTGTCGGGGGAGCCACGCAAGGCGGCCATTAGCCAGGCCGAGCGGGCACTCGAGGAGGCAGAAGAGCTGGTGAGTTCCTGACGACAGACATCCCCCGCCTGCCTATCTCCTCCCCCGCCTGAGACAGGGTGCGGTCTTGACTAACAACGATCCCCCGGGAACTCAAAACAGCTGGGCCAGATGCAGATCGAGAAGCAGAACATCCCCACCCGCGCCCGCACGAAGGCCAACCAGCGCTACCGCGACATGCAGACGACCGTCGACCAGTCCCAGCGCAAGCTCCGCGCCCTGGCCGAGGACCGGTCCGCCCTCTTCGGCGCCCGCGAGCGCTACTCGGACAACCCCAGCGACGTCCAGCTCGAGCAGCGGCAGCAGCTCCTCGCCGGCTCCGACCGGCTCGACCGGTCCACCCAGCGCCTCAAGGCGAGCCAGCGGCTGGCCAACGAGACCGAGTCCATCGGCGCGTCGACCCTCGCCGACCTGCACCGCCAGAGGGAGACGATCCAGCACACCAACGATACCCTGCTGGACTCCGAGGGCTATGTGGACAGGAGTGTCAAGACGCTGAGGGGGATGGCGCGTAGGTACTGTGCTCTTCCGTGTCCCCCGTGCTGCGTGATATTCAAACCGTGCTGACTTATGTGGGCAGGATGGCTACAAATCGGGTTATAACTATCGCCATCATCACCATTTTGGTGCTCCTCATCTTTGCCGTTATCTTTAGCAAGTTCCGATGATCGAGCGCTCGGAATAAGTATGTGGTTAGGGATGGATGCGTGTGCAAGGAGTTGTTGAGGCGTTATTGGTCACTGGGAAATCGTCTGTCTGAAATGGTATCTTTGTACTCTATTGAAAATACGAAGAGGCTGCTCAAATACAGCCGGACTGTTTAAATACCATGATTGGTAAAGGAGACGACTTTTTGAGTTCACACACCCCAGTAACGCCGTTCCGCGAAGAGCAACGCGCTTCCAACACCGATAACCTATCTCCTTCCACCCCTGGGTTTCATGACTCTACCCTGCGTAGGTCCCCGACGCTTCTCTTCTCCCAGGCCCCTGCGTCCCGCAGCAAATCCCTTGCCAGCTCGTCCACCACCTCGGGCACCACGGCCACCACGAGCACCTCCACGAGGCCTCTCCTGGCCCCTGCCCACCTTGGCCTTGACGGCAGCAGTTTCGCGCTCGTCAAGTTCCATCTCTTCATCATCGTCATCATCCTTGCCCTTCTTGTTGGACCACTTGAGCTTGCCTCTGAGTGTTTTGGTGGGCACGTCCTTGCCCTTCAACGCAGCAACGTACGCTCCAACACCACTCTCCCCAGGTGGAGCAGCGTCGATGTCCATCTCATCACCGCCCGCCTTGTCGTCGCCCAGGATGAGCTTGCCATCCAGATCGACCTTGGCCTTCGTCCTGGTGGGGCCGCGCAACTTGACAGGCTTGGTCGATGAGATATTCGCCATTGCCCTACGGTCAAGCAAATCGAGGGGCTCGTCCTCGTCCTCGACGATGTAGGCCTTGCCCTGTTGCTTGCCCTTCTTCCCCTTGGCAGCCGGCTCATCATCGGACTCGTCGCCTGATGCGCCCTCGTCCTCGCTGCTACTATACAGCGCCTTGTCGAACTCGCTGTCAAACGTGCGCCTGCCCTTCTTCTGACCTTCTTCATCATCACCATCTTCTTTGGCAGCATCCTTCTTTCTCTTGCTGCGCTCCTTGGTCTTGCGAATGTTGTTGATGAGCTTGCGATCCTCCTCGGGACAGTGCTTGTCGACGACGTCGAAGCCGAAACGGCGGATCATCCGCTCCAAGATATGCTTTACCTTAGCACGGAAGTGTCCCTTGTGCTCGTGGCTCCAGATCATAAGATTCGGGAGGAGCGTAGCTAGTCTTGGTTCGACCAAGTCCCTCGGCAGACTGATGACGCACACCTTCACGAAACCCAACACACTCTTGACCATCTCGCGGTTGTTGGAGGTCAAGAAGAGGTCCATAGTCTGTACGATCTCTGCGATAGTTTGAACGCTGAGTGTTTCCCTGAACTCATAGAGAATGCGGGTGATTGCCGTAATCGAGGCGGAGATCATGTGCGGCGTGCTACCGGCAAGACCAGCACTGACCATCGTGAAGAACTCCTCGAGGTTCGCGGTTGCGGGCGGGGCATCCTTGGGCATGTGAGGAACCTTGCTGTTGTCGATCGTGGCACCACTGGCTGACTCCATCTTTTGTCCGAGCAGTATCAGAAGATCAAAGGCAGTCGACCTCGCTCGCTCGTTCTGCTCTTTACAACCGATGACGACTTCTGACAGGATGGCTGGTACGAAGTGCAGTGAGTTATTGGGAATAAAGGGAACCATGGCAGCAATGGCTGCCAATCTCTCTCGACGGGCTGGTGCAGAGCACTTTTCTGCGCTTGACAATAACAAAGTCTGCAATTCGGATTGCCGTTCTTGCAGGGCAACCCTCCCACTCTCGGATTCGGCCAAACGTGGGATGAGTTTGTAGGCTTTCTTCTGCAATTGCGAGTCATCATCCCTGAGGATGACAAGAGAAGAGATCTCGAAAAGAGCTACGAAGCTTTCCCTGGGCAAGTAGATAGACATTGTGATGACCAGGTCCATAAGGGTGTGTGTAGTGGAGGGCATCTTGTCGTTGGTGCCCTTCTTTGCGTCCTTGTCAGTCTTCGCGGCCTCCTCCTGGAGGGAAGATGCCAGCATCTTGCAAACCCGGTCAAAGGTCTCCATCAGCTCCGCTGAAGGTGTTATGCTCAGGTAAGCATTGATAGTCTGAAGGATAGAGCCGCGGGAGTGTGGTAGTGTTTGTCCATATACGTTGAACAAGACGGCCAGGAAGTTACCGGCGAAGTTGCCCAGGTAGGCTAGGTTTTCCTGGGCCTCCTTCTTGGTCAGGCGGCTTTGAAGGATCAAGTCATCCTCTTCCTCGATGGAGGCTATGGCTTGGTTTGACTCCACAAGCGCCTTCAACGCCTTGCAGACGTCCAGGCGCAGGTCAACTTGTTGGTAGAGAAGATTTGCCAGAAGCTCGGCGAAAGACTGATCAAAGGCTCCCCGAAGATCCAAAGGCAGGTCACAATATCCAGGCAGGATCGACCAGATCTGATGAACCACGGTTTCGAAGATCTTGACCTCCATGGTCTTCGCATGACCACTGTTATCCAGAACCTTCTGGAACATCATCTCACTCAGAGGCACGAACTCAGATCTGAAGTGTGCGAGGTTGGTGTTCGCGGTGTAATCTCTCAACAAGGGCAGCAGCCATGCCCTGCCTGGTTGGTCCTTGGAAGGCTTGGCCAAGTTCAGGGGCAAGACACCGAGGACTGCCTCTGGACCCATTGCCCTGATTGCCTTTCCCAAAACCTCATCGGCTTCCTTCTTGTGGGCAAAAGAGTTACTGCCCCTCATGTCACCGATATTTTTGGTCACGTTGAGTAGGTAGGGGTGTGCCCTCCACCGGATGCAGTCGAATATGGCCCCCACAACATTGAAGGTCTCGGCCCAGGCGGCTTGGTATTTGACCCTAAACAGACCCTCCACCGTCTTGACGACCTTTTCCAATGTCTTCTCGTCGTAAACTGAGGGCTCCAGGATGACCTGGTTGGGTATGCAGTTCGCCACGAAAGACACGAGACACTCGGATGCCGATATACGGATGTTCTCCGACGGGGAATCGAAGAATTGCGAGATCATCTGGAAAAGCTCTGGAAGTTTCGTGAAGGTCTCTTCTGGCTCTACCTGGGCAGACACATCGTATCCTCGGGATAATATGGCCATCCAGGCTGGCAGGAGTTGTGTGTCGTTGGAGGCAGGGCGCAATTCGGTGATGATCTCGAGAAGCCTCGGTATTTTCGCAGATGCGACCTCGTCGGCGGCCATGCCTTCAAATATGATCTCGAAAATATCGAAGATTGCCATAGTCATGTGCTCGTTTCCAGTGCGAGCAATGCCGATGAGAAGCTCACAAAGAGACTCTATCTTCTTGCTAGGCCATCCACCGCTACCCGACGCAATCATCTTGATAAGCTGAAGTGCGTGGATCATGTTTGGGTCGTGGATCGGATCGGATGACTTCTTATCTTTGCGCGATCGAGTGGCGTTGTCCGCGAACTCGGTCAGGCTGCGCATCACTGCTTCGGCGCACATGTCCGCTGCCGGATGATCAAGGGATGGCGTTGGTGGTGGGTTCTTCAAGACGGTCCTTAGAGCCTCCTGTGCTCGCTTCCGGACCTTGGGCCGTGGGTCTAACGAGAGGTTCAGAAGGCCGGAGACGGCACTCCGAGGACCCATCTGTGTAACGGAGAGATCCCATGCTGACGAGTCCTGGGCGAGAAGGAGAGTCTCCAAGCACCCAATTGACGGTCTAAGAAGCGGCGCATCTGCCTCTGGTTGGGAGATGACGGGGGCGAGGAGTTGGAGGATCTGTGTGAATCTGGCGCGGAGGAGTGGTTGAGGGGCGAAAGGGGTAATGACGTCGAGGAGATATACAATGGCGGTGGCCAAATCTTGCTTCTGGCCAAGCAGCGCAAGGAGGGCTGCGAAGTATGCTGTCGGCGTGGGCTCGGTGTTCTGTTCCTTGAGGGTCGACTCGACCGCCTGTAGGATAACAGCCGTCTAGAAAGCGCATGTCAGTCCGGCTATGAGGCAGCATGGAGAATGTGAGAGATCAGCAGTAACATACCTGCTTTTGACTTTGCAGGTTCGGCGACCGGATCTTGTCCAGCTTCTCTGTCAAGCTTGGGGTAGACATCTTGAGATCGAGTTGAACGGCGGGGAACGTCCAATGCGATGCTCGAGGAGGGCTCGAGGATGCGCGCAGGCTCTATCTGGGCTCCAGCCTTTCATCAGAAAGTTTTTGGCGGGTGGTGGGTCTTATCGATAAGTCAGATGGCATTCTGCCGCCTCTAGCCCAGAACGGAAGGCGGCCACCTACTGACCGACCCTCAGCCTGCTGCCTGGTCCCCAGATACCTATATAAACCCTCTCTTCCTCCCGCCCTTTTAGAACCTTTCCTCTTCTTTTCTTCCTTAGCTCTCTTTGCCGTAAGGCTTAGATCAAGTGTAGTATCTGTTCTTTTCAGTTTAATCTCTGGAAGTACTCTACGGAGTACAATCAAGATTATACCTATTTTTGCTGCTCTGGTAGACGACCCTCTGGGCTAGCCCATGGTCGTCTCCCACTGTGTCCTCGGTACTCCACTGCCTCCGAGTGATGCGAACCTCCAATTCCCATCCTTTTCATTACAATCGCAGGCTTGCCTACGATGTGACGAAGAAGATTCTGGACTGGCTGCCTCGATGAACATTGATTGACACGAGTGTTGCCTTAAACGTATTTAGGTATGTAGTGATGCACACATCGAACCATGCTGGGACCCCACTGTTTCTAGGCACCAGCGTGCCATGTCCCCCCGATGGCCGTGTAGGATGACCTTGACATCATGAAGACTGAGGAGCAATGGCGCTCGCGGCCATTTCGTTTCCCGTTGGGCTCCTCGTCCGTCATCCTGGCCTGAAGCTTGGGCCAACACGTTTGCGGCAGCATACTGCATCGCGCTGATACCTTGAGTTATTGTCTAGGAGCGACATCATCGATGCCTTCATGCCTGTCTAAAGTGCACGGCGCGTCCAAACGCCACATTGATGCTGACCCCTATGGAGAGGGGGAGCTGCCTGCTCACATCTTCCAGCAGAAGTGAGGAAGTCAGATGGGCAACTTCCTGCCACAAAAACGAAACACCAATGACGACGTCCTTCGTGGCAAAGGTTTAGAACGACATGTCTTTCAAGGGTTATGTGCCTGTCCAAACCGCTCTACAGACGGTATCAACATCTATATATCGGCGATAGCATGCCAGCAAACGTTTCACCAATCTCAAACAATAGAAGTATTACAAACAACAGGGTAAGCATAGATACACCCAGCAGAGAACAAACCGACGGTAGCATCCACGAATCTGGTGGTCGGACATCGGGCTTTAGGCTATCTACATCACAAGCAGAAGCCCACAAGTCTCAAAAGTTGGCGTTCTCCGGATCTTGAAAGTTTCCCACACAGGCTAACCAGCAACTCAAGCCAGTCCGGTCGACAACGCTTCCACAAGTGGGTGCCGGATCCGTGCACAGTAGTCTTCAAGATGTCCGTCACTCTTTTTGGCCCCTTCCTACCTTCAGACTGTATTAAGGTACTGTTGTAGAAGCGGCGTCATTCTTCATCGCCTTACCAGACTCTTGTAGCAAACAGCACTTGGGGACTGGTGACGAGGGTGTGGGCTCCGACGGATAACTCAAGTCGGCAACAGTCAGCTCAGCTCGATGCAGCCAAGCAGCCATCGTCTACTATGTGTAATTAGGGTTTACTATGGTACTGTCACTGTGGTGTGCCCCTCAGCTCACCCTCTCTCCGAACTCTTCGGGCGGAATCTTCCCCATCCTCTTACGGGCATGGTCTTGACTTAGTACCTAGTACGCGATCAGGCAAGTAACTGAGTAACCTAGGTACGGCGTAATAAAATGGCATTTACTGGCTATTCCGGTTGAACCGAATCCCTACTGCTGCGCAGCTTTAATCGGCTACTTCCTAGTAGAGCACCATTCTCAGGTCCATAAAATAATTTCCGCCACCCAAGTCGAAGCTGACGATGTATCTTGACTTATCCTTGAAAACGGCGTACTCGTTAAGCATTTGGCTGAATCCAGCACCGAATTTCGTGCCCATCAGCCTCGAATACGCCCAACGGACATTGGCGTCGGGTGAATTGGCAATGATTGTGAGCTCGTCGGTCCAATGACCGGGGCCCAACAGCCTATCGCGGACTTCTTCCATGGCTACAATCGTAGTTGGCTCCATGACTGTTTCGATGTAAATGATTTTGAGATCCGCAAGCGAGTCGCTTGCTTTGGCGTTATACCTATGTAGGGTGATTAGAGTCAGTATCGCTCAATCTTCCAATCCCTCAGACAGACCACCCAGGAGCCTCTCAAACTCCAGTACTGTGCTCCAGCGGCTCCTGGGTGATCCCTTGGGTTTTCAAGATCAGGAAAGGAGGGTACGCACCAGCCAACTGCAATGTCTCTAAGCTTGAATCGATTCGGGGTCCCATCGTCGTCGTTATAAGCCAGCTTTACGAAGAGTACGTTTCGACCCTTCGACCAACCAAATTGGTCGACGAGTTTGTCCGACCTTCTCGAGGCATCACTGGTGATAGTCCACAGCTGGGTGCCGGGAATGGGATCGTCGGTTGTTCCGGAAGAGGTCATTTTGTACCCATACTGGGTGATATCAGGTGGCTGCTTCGTCTGCCTCTTCAAGAGGGATGTAGCGTCAACAGATCCACAGAAGCATCTACCAGGTGTCCAATGGTCCCCAAGGCTGTCGATATAGAGCAGCCCTTGGGACTCAGCCTGCTCTTGCGTCAAGGTAGGGGGAACACACTTGGTTCGGGTTGTCAGTAAGCGAGATATCGGTAAGGGCCTACGACAAACTCACCTTGGATCCTGTGTCATTCTGAGACAAGTCAAGGCAGAATTGTTGACAAGTAGGTGCAGGAGTGACATGATCCCCCGCTATGTTTCCGAAGTATGAAGGGCAGTCACCAGTCGTAAGGTCGTAGGTCTTCTGCCATTCAGACAGTATGTTCGTGCGCTCATGGCGCCAGCCAAGATCGACGCTGGTCTCCAAGGGATGGCATTTGATACCAATCCCCAGTAGGAGAGCGGCGAAGCCGATCAGGAGAGGGAAGCGATACATGGCCTTCATCGTGTATGCTGGTGTTTCTTGACGCTGGCGAGCGAAGCTGGCTATATGGTATATCTGTCGGGCTTTGGGTGCTAGCTTCGTGTGGCTCGAGGATGCCTTGGCCTATCAAGGATATTATGTCCTTGATGAGCTTGCGAATATTGTCAGGTCTAAGTTCTGGTCGTTGTGTAGCGCTGGGATGTTTATATAGAGGCGATTTCGCTATTCACCTGCCTACTTAGTACCTACCTCATGTAGTGAAGGTCATTCAGAGCTCTTTCACTACATACCCTAGGTAGTGATGAGACTTCATGACATTCGACGCCCCCAGATGTATTCATCGTAGAAAGCGTGATTCTACCTGCTGCAATGTTGTTGATTCCTCGCCTAGTAATTACGTCTTATTTTCCTGTGACCCTCAAGTACCGAGAGGAATGATATGGGTACATAGATATCTAGGTATACTATTCACTACATACCTACTTACCTATTAATATACAGCTACAGGATGACCCTAGGATATGCACACTGGGGCAAATAGATCAAACCACCAACAACTAAAGAAACTGAACACGCTGATTCACAATTTTCCAGCCAAACGAATGAATTATTGCAGTGAATATAAACCATATTGAAACCAGACTATGTTCTGGGGTTTCAATTGCGATCTAAGGATTGGTAGTATCGCTGGAGAGATTGGATACATTCACCTATGATATACAACAGACGGCCGTCTCTGAACCCATGAATGAAGCGCTGATGTGGATTCAAATCAAGCTGTCCACGTGTGGTACTCTCTAAGGGCAGGCATATTATTGCACACATAAAACAACAGTATACCTCCGGAGCATTTGTTGCCACCAACATCCATTCGGGCTTTGGAAGACCAAACACTCGACACGAGCAATAGCATCACTTGATGGAGAGCTGGTATAGCTTTCCATATATGATTTTAGACATCACATGTGCGGAGCAGATTCTCTAAGTCTGTTCATGTGTCCAAAGTAGAACGATAGGATTTGCTGGATCCGGCCCATTGGAAATATGCTATGCGCACATGCCGTCAGTGCGCGGATGGCTTTATGTGTGCTGATCCAACGAATCTGACCTTTGAGTTGAAACACGTCCGATGGAGCTAAAGAATAGATGCACCTGCCGGGAAACATATTATCGAGCATATCAAAACTCCCGACTCTCTCCCACAGCACACACATCAAAGACGCCAGTCTGGGGGAGTCCCTTGATCCTTAAAGCCTCCTTGAGGTCCCGCGGAGGCCTATCTATGGCTTCGCTCGTCAGGATGTAAGTACCCCAATGCATCCCCATGGCCTTCCTGCATTTCGTATCCTGGAAGATCTCGACGGCATCGTATGGGCTAGCATGGATCCCGCTATACATGAAGCGCGGGTAATAGGCACCGATGGGAATAAGCCCCAGATCGAACGGCCCTCGAAGGTCTCCGATCTGCTCAAACTGTGGGCTCCGAGGTAGCTCATCGAAGCCTGGTCCGAGTTCTTCCATGCCCTCCGGTACACAGCGGTAGCCTGTATCGCCGGCGAACCATACGGATTTGCCTCCCGAGGTGATGGCCCACGACGCCCATAGAGTGTGTCCATAGTCGAATCCGGTCCTCAGAGAGCCATGTTGGCTGGGAAGACATGACACCCGAGCCTTGATCTGCTCCGGCTCATTGCCAGCCTGTGGTGCGTCGATACCTCCATTGCCTTCCGTACCGGACTTTGAGCCTGGCTCTTTTTGCAAGACCACCTCGGCATCGTCCCACCAGTCCATCTCTGTCACCGCGCTGATACCGCTATCTCGAAACCACTGGGCTACACCATGGCCGACGAAGAAGTGGAGGTTGGGAAATCTGCCAACGAGCTCCATTACGCTTGGGTAGGAGAGGTGGTCACGGTGGTTGTGGCTGATAAAGACGGCATCAAGCGCCGGAATATCATCCGGCTGGCAGGCGGCGGGCGTGTAACGTTTAGGCCCCAGGAACTGAAATTGTTCCTCGAAAACCGGGTCGAATAGTGCGCGGAAGCCTGATGGGAACTCCACGAGGTAGGACGCATGGCCCAGCCACGTCGCGCGGAGACTGGTGCTGTCCCCGCGAGACGGTGAAAATGATGGTTTGACAACAGGAATGTTGGGATCCGATGCGTCCGGCACGGGGAGTCTTCCTGCGATGCGATTGCTGGAGCCGTGTATCAGCTTAAGTCCGTTAAGACTATGCTAGATTACGGAGTGTTCCATACCGGGTGTACATGCGTAGTCCCTGTACGAATGTGATATGCCTGAAAATGCCAAAAGACGGGTTTGGATTCTGGAAACAAACAAGCCGTCCATTCTTATCTCTAACATGATGTGCCTTGGCGTCTTCTGGACCCTTGCCATGCTCCGTAGACACGGTGCAGGTGTAGGAAGTCAGCTCCGGGGCGGCAATAGTAGGTGGAGGCGGAATGCTACGGGACGGTGCCACAAAGGTTTCTAAAACCAGGCGACAAAGACGTGTGATGTAGCTGACCATGTTGATGGCTGACCTCCAAGGTCGGGTATGAGCGTTGATGTTTAGATTTTGCTACAAGCTACCTTGGCTGCAGCAGAGTATTGAAGGCGCGGGTGGGCGGGGGATTGCGAAACTATTTACTGTGCAAACGTAGGTCGAATTCCATGACCATATATATGTAATCTTCAGGTGGTCACAGACAGCTCTGAACCTTTTTGGCGCATTTACATCAAGATCTTGATTCTGTGATCTGCCAAATGCAGTTGGTGATGTTGAGGCTCCATAGACCCGCACTGGTGCTACCGAACTGCACCCAACTGCAGATATCAGCTGCATCGAATGTAGTTGCCCGTACTTGCACGGTCCCCCTGAGTCACTATCTACACTGGACTGCTTGAACAACTTTGTATGTGTGCCAAGTATCTCGGAGACCTACGACGTACTGATTAGGACCTACAAGACGTCTATACGAGTTGAAGTGCAACAGTTTTCAATAATAATTCTTGAACTACGAAAGAATTGCCCATACGCCGAACTTGGATCAATACAACTACCATAACTCCTTTCCTACTGTGCCGTTGAAAGGACTAGGCGGACGTATAAGTCTTGCTATTGATATAACATCTTCTTGATAGCCGCATCATCTTCATCTACATGGATGGCTATGCTTTAGACTTATATCCTCCCAGAGAGCCAGTCAATCTCAACAGTCTATGAGCAGTAGCTGGGTTTCCCACATTGTGTTTCTCAAAAGCACTCTTTTCCGCAGCATTGGACTCGAAGCAAGAGTGAGCAAACAACACACTGTCCGTGGACGATTTCAAAAGATACAAAAGCGTTGATATGAAAATTAATCTCAGCCTTCTCACAGTTCCAACGTGTCTCGGCAGGTAGGAACACCACCCGACAAGACCAAATTGCCATGCCGTGATAACACCAGTGACTCCAGAAAATGCAAGAACAGCGCTATCATCTCAAAAGGGCCGTTAGCCTCGTCACAAAGTCCATCTAGGTCCTTGTCCTTCTATATCCGTCTGGCAGTCAAACGATGCCAAAGACCAGCGGCTAAGCCGAGCGTCATCGGTCTTCTGGTGTGACAAAGACTGATGAGTTCATCCAGAGCGTCGTTTCCGAAGGCCCGATGTATCAGTAAGATCGACGGGCCTTCTTGATATTAGTTGCCATGCTCCTCTGGTGCGCCCTCTGATGTGCCCTCCCAAAGATCCGTCCCTTCGTCCAGACTACCCACGAGCATGGGCCAAACACCACTGGTGCTGACCTTGTGATCCACGATGTCACTACGGAACCATACAGCATCAGCCTCAACATATCACACGAAAGTAATTAGGCATGAAGGTGAATCGAGGAGCCACTTACAATCCTGTTTCTTTCTTGAGCTCATCGTCCAGATATGTCAACCGCTTGATCCCCGTCTCGTCATTCCCAAACCGGATAAACTGTATTGATACTTGGTTCCTGTGCAGGTTACGCTTCTTGAGCTCTTTGATAAGCTGGCGAATCGGGCCATCTGCGCCACACATGCTCGTAGATTGAGGGGAGTCCCACACTCCGTTCGTCAGGACGTAGATGCTGATAGGCCGACCCTTGTACTTTTTCCCAATGAGCCCCATGAAGCCTCTGCCTCTCTTAGGCCATGCCCCTGCCCCTGACGGCAAGTCCTGGATCACCTTGCTGATCAGAAAATGGAGGCTTGCTTCGATGAAGCAGCGGTCCCGGGTACCCTTCTGGAAGCTGCTCTGGACAAAGCTGACAAGTCTCTCGGTACGACGATCGTGTTCAAACCTGCCACTTTGTGAAGTGCACATGACGTCGAGACCATCATCGTCGGCCTTTTCTAGGATGTGGGCCAGATTGGCGAAAGTGTCGATCACCTGCTTCTCGAATGGGAGCATTGACCTGGAGTTGTCGATCAGAAACACCTGTATATGGCTTGTCAGCACATGCAACGCTGTAATTTCACCCCGTGACTGATTGGTCATTCCCAGGGAAATGAGACTAACATGATCTCTTTTCTGCAACAGTGACATTGCCTCGTCTTCGCCGCGCAGTGGACGGCGATATTTCTTCTCCTTTTCCTCATTTCTCCGTTCATTGACGTCTGCTATAGTGACAGGAGGGAATGTTGACCATGCTCGTGTCAGATCCTGGTGTGGAGAGTGGATGACTGTGGCTCTCGAACTAGAGCTCTTATCCGTACCTACCCTACCAGGCGGCCCGTGGCATGGCTCACCTTGGGGTGGTGTTGGTACGTCCAACTGACCCTTTGGGTGGTGAAGTATATGCGCTGCTGGACTTCGAAAGTCATCTGGGGAAGATCCCTTGATCACTTGTGATATGCTGGAGTCCGGTGCCTGCCTGCTCCCTATCCCATGACTCTGAGATGGTCCCGGAGCATCATCCATGCCGATCGATGTATTGTATTGTGGCCTGGCTTGAGGGGTGTCTTCTGTTTTGGGTAACGACGATAGTACCCGCAGAGGTAGAGTATTGCGTTCTAGAGGGTTTTGGCCACTATTTTGAGGATTCCAGGGCGCTGCTCGTGGGTCTCCGTTGTCATCTACAGCAAATATCTGCGTAGAGTTCCTCTCGATGTGTCGATCTAACTCTCCCACACGAAAGGTGCTTAGGGAGCTCCTGTGAAGCTCGTGGTAATCATTCCCATTGGAAGACCGTCTTTCCCGACTCCTTTGGCTTAGGTCTGCCGAGGATGCGGTGGACCCGCGCCCACTGAGATCATATACGGTCTCTGTCGCAGTGTCGATCATATTGTTGAGCTCGGCTGTAAGAAGTCTTGATCCATACCTCGCGGATTCATCGACTAGAACGTGGTTGAGGATAAGCTGCACGATATCGGGCGTTAGGCTGTCGCATCTCCGGCCATGGGTCAGGATGAGCCTGTGGACTTCGTTGACCACGTTGAGTCGGCCCTTGCCATTATGGAAGCAGTCACTACGGCCTAGGCCGCGCTGTGTTGGAGCGACTTGTTTGTTTTCCTCCCGACGTTCTTGCTGGAAGGCGACCCTCTTTGGTTCGCCAAAGGTGACCCATATTGCCGCTTCGATGATGACACAACCAATGGCCCATACGTCCACCAAAGGCCCGACAAATAAATCAACATCGTCATTCCAATGGAGCTCAGGCGGACCTTGACAAATGTCAGCTCCCAATCAACTGGTATCAAAGGTTTATTGAGGTCAATCTGGTCTCTGACTTACAGTAAGTCCGCCCGCCCCTGTTATCGAAGCCACGGCTCGTCCGATGTAGAGGATCCGCCCTCACTACTGAACTCTCACCAAAGTCGCCAATCTTCAAGGTCGACCTGTAATCCTCTGAACGACCCTCTTCGTCCCCGCAGGCGAAGATGTTGGATGGCTTGATATCCTGATGCACGCTGGTTGACGAGGTTGCTAGTTAGCAAAGAAGTCGCGGCCACAGTACCCAATAGGGCTGTATGTTTGCGTTATCTGCACTCACCAGCTACTTCCCAAAGTCTTTGGTAGTGTATTCTGTATGGAGTAAAGAGCTTTCACGATCTTATAGATCCTACTCCAGAAGATCTTGATTTCTTCGAACGTAACCGGTGGGCGATTTCTGTGAAAGACGTCAAGGAGAGTGCCTCTATCCGCATATTCGAGTATGATAGTGTAGTTCATATTGCCCTCCGTTACCGTACCATAACTCCCGAGGTACCCTAAGATATTCTCGCATGTTGGTGCGTTCCTGAACGCGGTGAAAGCTTTGACCTCTCTATCATAAACCTCCTTGTCGCGGGAAAGGTATGACTTCAGTACCACATGAGCCTGCGGACGTATTTCCGGGAGTTAGTCAATGTTCAGGATGCTAGAGAGACCAAGAGGGGAGATGTAGCGGTAGAGGATGTAGACAACCCACCGAGTTCGAAAGACCGAGTTCTACAGGAGACTGAAGTTTCGCCCGCTCAACTTTTGCGGGCTTGCCAGATTTGGCATGGCCCAGACGATGTTCTATTTGAAGGGGCAGGATCTGTTTGGAATGCAGTCTTCTGTCGTGTAGCATCCCTGAACCGAGGACGACCGGGCAGAATTCCCATTGATGCGTGTCGAAAGCTGCCCAAAACTCGTTGGCATCGTCGGCGCTGGAGAGGAAATTTGGTCGCTCCTGGTGAGGCAAGCAGGTGTCTCCTCTTCCATGTTGGCTGAAAATATTCAGATACCGTACATAGGGCTGGCCTGTCTTCGAAATCCAGACGAGGATGGAAAATGCCTGCAAGTAGTGCTTGCGGATGTCTTCGATCGGAACTCGGCAGTCTGTTGCATGCACGATCTGGGACACGCGGGAATAGGTCCAATACTCTCGTAGCTTGGGAAGAGGGATATAGGTAGCCTGTTTTCCCTGAGCTTCCCAGCCAGTTACCAGACCAAACCGGACGTGATCCCGGAACTCATCAAAGAGTTGATCGACATCGAATCTATCGGAACCTTCCATGGCTGTCGATGGTCAATCCCTGACCTGGGAACCACGAGAGATTGCGACCACCGGCCTGTTGGGGCCAGGAGGAGCTCTCCTGATGGAGCTGTCTTGATGTTGGAGCCTCGTGATTTCAGAAGATTGTATACAGACAGCTTTGAAATCAGATTCGTCGGTGAAGGACCTTCCCGCGGGCTGTTCGAAACAGCTGTTATACTAGTTGTAAGATGCGAAGTCAAGAACGATACTCAAAGTGACAGTGAGACAAAATGGCTTCAAGGACCAATCAATCCGTCATCGACCCGTTAAGGCACTGGACCGGACGGCTGCCTCAGGGTTGCCTGCCTACATACATATTTAGACATATACCTCACCAACTACCAAGTGTTTTCTCCAGAAGGGATAGTAAACTGACAAAGCTGAAGGCAAAGGCGGGGTTGATGGAAGAGGCTCTGCGGCAAGTCAGAGCAGAAGGATTCTGCTTTCGTCCGTACCTCGAGGTGGATGGCTACCCGGGAGGGGAAGTATAGAAATCTCACCGCAAGTCAACGCCCCAGTGGAGGGTTTTCCACTACACCATTGGGCGAAGCATCTTACATATATAGCCAAGGTCAGACTGTGGCTGCAGCTCAGGAGAAACAAGCCGCTCGCATGCCCATGTAGCTAAAATAAGCGTGCTGACAAGGTGCTATACCCCGGGGTATTCCGGATAATCACGCCTGTGGCGATTTGTCAGAACGCATATGAGGAGGGTGAAGCTGCCTTAGGCCTTGGGTCGATTGTGCTCATGTGATACGGGGTTTGCGGCTGTGCCTTTCAGACGAGCCAAATCATCAAGGGCGATAATTTCATATGATGATCCCCTATGTTGCGACTACAGCTTCGCCTTTATTCTAGTTGCTCATGCGTCGCCTGTCAACTATACACGCTAGATCTTGTAATCATAATCTCCCCGTGACATTGACTGCCCAATAGCCTGCTACCCAAGACTGTACAAAACCAATTTGCGTGCTGAATCATCGCGTATGCCCTAACTTGCTTCGTGGGATCACTTGTCAACATCAGACTATGCTTCCTCCGTCGCACTCCTCCGATCGGTGTTGCATCCTCTTCCTCTTGTGCCACAACATATAACAGTACCATCCCAACAAAACGAGGAACATCAAAGGGCCACATATCGCAAAGAATAATGGGAGTAGGCTATAGTTAATGCTCCAAGACTGGTCTTCACCGTTGAGGACCGGCGTGCTAAAAAATGTCTGGTCAGATGTTAGAGAGTTGGTGGATGACTCCAGGCTCGATGTCATCAGTCTTACGCCCACAAAGGTTCCTGGCAAGAATACCATCGTTAGGAATGTGATAACATGCATCGATGCAGAATCCCGCGCAGTCTGTTGGGCTACAATCTCCATTCGCTTGGATGAGCCCTCCATCCTCTTAGAGGTCTTATGGTTGCTGAGGGCGAAGAGCTTGTTGATTTCCATGTTGTAGGACTGAAGAATGGAGTCGTACTGCAGGTGTATCAGTCATGGCTCTGGGTACCGCGATCAACGAGGACACTCTACTCACTTGACATTTCCCATCTTCAATCATAAGAATCAAGGTCTCAGCCCTTCGGCACTCTGTTTCGAGTTGACCTTCCAGACTCTTGACTCGCCGGACGAACTCATTGAACGCGTCACGGCGTTCACACTCGAACATTATCTCATGTGGAACTCGAGAAGAGCTGAACAACCCTTCGTAGTACTCGCGCAGGTCTCGTAGTACTCCGATGTTGAGGGTCATGGCGAGTTTTGTCTCCTGCAAAGTTGTTGCGAATGAAGTAAGCCTCTGAGACTCCGAGAAGGAGAAGGCCACAAGTCCGTCAAGTTGTCTTGCCATTTCCTCCTCTTTCTCCTGGTCGGCCTCTCGATCCTGGTGCGGCATGACCTGGAGTCTCTCGTTCTCGGACTTGGCCGCCGTCTCCTTCCTTGCGCTGATAGCAACCCTCACACGTCCTGCCAATGTGTTGAGAGTCTGAGATGTGTTTTGCCTTGTCGGTGAAGGAAACTGTGTACCTTGCGTTGTTTTGAACGAGAGTGATTTGAGAAGCTCCGGGGTAAATTCGAGCTCTTTGGCCAGTGGCTCGATGGGCGTATTCTTCACTCGGACAAGAACCTCACGGACTCCGGTCTCGATGGCTCCAATTTGCCATCTCCAGCCCTCAGCACACCAGTCCAGGGTAATCATATGCGTCTTGAGGCAGGAGATAAAGGAAAGGCCCAGACTGTTGAGGTTTGATGCCTTCAGGGCCTCAAGGGACTTGCTCCCATCCTTGACTCTCTCCATGATCTCATCGTTGGCTTTGACCGTCAGCCAGAAAGCGCGGCCTTCTTGCATATCGAATGAATGGTAAACAGCGGTTTGCCGCATCGTCCACTTCTGATCGAAGTCAGAGATCTCCATGCCATGCAATTTATAGCAATGCCGCAGATGCCAGTCCGATCTGCCGATCTCTGCGATGTGTATTTCTGTTCCAGCCTCTGGATTGTGGAGGTCGTCTTGAGAAAATGCGGCAGAGTGGAAGTCCAATTTCCGGTACTGCTTCCCAAATGAGGCCAGCATATCGACGAATATTGGCGAGATTTGCTGATAGCTGCATATGTACCGGAACATCTGAGGTGTGCATTGCAGTGCTGCTCTTGAATGCGCAGCTGTGATAAATCTAGGTCTATATTAGCCGCGAGTGGTAACGTCGCTTTCAAGGCTGATGTGACGAACACATGGCGACTGCGTGGGTCCTTCACACATTGCCGAAGGTGCCGATCAAAATGTTCAATCAGCTCCCCTCGATCACACAGAGGTGTCTCATTGAAGCCTATAAGATATCGTCAGTACATATGTCCTGTGATGGTCCGTTGTCAGAGTACTCACTGTCTTGACCTGAGAAAGTTTCCCAGAATTTGACCTGCCCCTTGGCATCTTTGGGGACGAAGAGACGACCCTCATCTGCATGTAGACGTTTTCGCCAATTATCTAGAACACGGTTGAGGTGCTGCTTGCGGATGAGGTTCAGCGGCCAAGTATCGGCTTGTTCGCAAGCTTCATTGAGTTGGTCAAGCATATGTGTGCCCATGGTGAAGTTGTGATATGCTCTTGGCGTGGTCTTGGTCTACTGCTGTGCGTGAGTATTCTAATCTGGGGAACTTACCAATTTATCGTCTCGCGACTTTATATACTTCCAAGAATTATCAATAAGAAGAGGCGAGAAGGCAGTGTCGGTCTCTTTGAACAATATGTATATCAGATTGGGGGCGCAGGGAGGACAAAGGCATAGCTTATGTTGTTGTTAATAGACAGGAGTAAACACAAGACTTGTACCAGCATCCCAGTGGCGGTAATATTGGACTCAAAGGTCTCGCAGTCAGCAATCCTCGACCCTACCACTATGTACCTGCTTAGGCATCACGCCGAGGCTCTCTGAGTATGTCAGGCTAGGAGAAGTGGCTAGAAGTCTGAGAACCGGGAAGAAACATCAAGGATGCATGAAATGAAAACGATTAATGCCAATACTGGTGTGAAGACGAGAAGCGATGAGCCACTAGATTTGGTGTAGTGCGGCGAGCGGCGCAAAAAGTAACCATCCAGCACACAGAGAGGCGGAGCCGCAATGAAACAGGTCCATTTGCCCAACTTCGCCTTGTGGCACTCCAAGCTTCTTGTCATTGGACGACCGGAGACCCCTTTAGAACATAGCCTGTAAATACAAGCTGCAAGTCAGACGCCCGGGCTGCACGTATGAACTCGAGATGTCCAAGCCAACATCTTAGCGCCTGGGCGTTCGAAGCTGCTCTATTTCATCCTGAAGACCAATGTCAGCAACACCACATTGGACTAAGTTAGTCGCAGATGCTGAGTCAGGACGGACATCAGATAGCCGAAGCGGCAGCTGTACCGCGTAAGTATCGTCATCCTGTTCCTATAGATCCAACCAACCGTCAGCTATGAACGTTGCAAGGCATACTGGGCCACTGCCTTGTCCACTCACCCTTATAGTGCAGCGCACGCCCGGGTGTTTTGCCCTCAAGTGCCTCTCCAGTGCGTCCACAGTCAGCCTGTAACGGTCGATGAGTTGGAGGATCATTTCGTCTTCCGAAAGACGGGTGGGTGACAGATCGGATACGCGTTGTCAACCTTATTCGAGATGTAGGCTTCGAGCGATGTCGAGTTTCTCACCGAGTGTGATTGTAGTAGAAGACAAGGCACATTTCCAGTATGCCTTGCCACGCTTTTTATCCCTGGAAGGAGGCCACCTTCAGTCCCATACAGAGCCACCACCTTCCCACGAGAGCCCTTGGGAAGCGGGGCTTGTTGAGCCTCATCGGAGCTCGTATGTACTCAGAGGCCATGTCTCGGGGTTCCCTCAAGAAAGCCCATGATCAAGCCGCAAACGCAGAGGTGCGTTCTCCAATGAAGTCTGCAGCGCGAATCATGATGCAGATGGGATGCATAGACGCAGGAGATTATATTGGCTGGACACTTTCTGTTCCACACCATCTCTCAAGCGATGAAACCCTCTATAAGGCTCGCGAGGCCATGACTGGGCGTACGTATGAGCGTTGGAGCTGGCACATCGAGCCTGGGAGAGGTTGCTTTTATCACCCAACCCAGTTGACGGCGTAGTAACGCCGCCCGGTCCCTTTGGGGTTCAGGTCTCGATAGTAGAACAATCCAATCCCGGACAAGCTTTCCAAGAAGCTTTATCTGCAGTGATGTGTTTTGTTCTTGGCGATTTAGTGAGCACAAAGTTGACAAGACGTCTAATCCAAGTGGTGGACGTCGACCTAAGCACGGAGTCTTAGCCGAGAAGAACCCGAGACTGTGCAAAGGGTTAGGGTCGAAGATAGGGGCTGACCATTACGTGTGAGGTCTTATCGATAAGGGACATGGTGATAGCCTCATGCCCAGTATACAATATACAATGCGATACTGGGGATAGAAGACATATCAACCACTTGATTAAACGATCCTTTCTACCCAAAAATACAGCACCCAAACATTCTTGAGTGTACCTCCAAAGGATGCAAACCAAACTATGAGCCACCAACGCTACGCCTCCCATGATCCCGTCAAGGAACCACACTCCATCTCACTTAAGGTCCTCCGGTACGCGTGACAGTCGCCCGTTCCCAGATCGTCAATCAATCACTAACAACACAAATCACAGGCTCTCTCGACCATCCCTAGTCGCCCAACATGCCATACCAACCATAGAATCCCCATCAACAACAACACCGCACCCACCACCCATCCCAGCCTCCCTAGCCTACACAACCACTCACGACACGAACCCCTCGCGCTTCCTCCTCAGCCCGATCCTCAACCTCCCGCCAAGCTTCGGCTCCGCATACGTGGGCGAGACCTTCAGCTGCACGCTATGCGCCAACCACGAGATCCCTCCCGCCCCCGAACCACCCACCGCACAACCCCCCGGCGGCGTTGACGGCGGCCTGCCCCCTCCACCTTCACAGCCACAACCACCAGCAGCACCTCGGAAACACATTCGCGACGTCCGCATAGAAGCAGAGATGAAGACGCCCGCCTCCCAGACCGTCACGAAGCTGACCCTCAGGCCCTCGCCCTCGCCCACCCCCACCGCCACAACACCCAGCCCCGAAGGTGGCGACGGCGGCGGCGGCGGCGGCAGCAGCAGTAGTAATAATGACAACGCGGTGGACCTCGACCCCGGCCGGACGCTCCAGCGCATCGTCAACTTCGACCTCAAGGAGGAGGGGAACCACGTGCTGGGGGTGACGGTCTCGTACTACGAGGCGACCGAGACGAGCGGGCGCACCAGGACGTTCCGGAAGCTGTACCAGTTCGTCTGCAAGCCCAGCCTGATCGTGCGGACCAAGGTGTCGCCTCTATCCCCCTCCTCCTCGCAGAAGCCGCCATTACATGAAGGCGCTGCTGTTGACGAGGAGAAGGAGGCACTCGCTCCTGCTGATGCTGATACTGATGCCGATGAGAAGGGGCTGCAGGGCAGGGGCTCGAGGGGGAAGAGGAGGAGGTGGGTCCTCGAGGCCCAGCTGGAGAACTGCTCCGAGGACACGACGGAGCTTGAGCGTGTGGTCCTCGACCTCGAGGCTGGTCTGTCCAGCCGTGACTGCAACTGGGGGGCCAGTGGGAGCCCGAAGCCGGTGCTTCACCCCGGTGAGGTTGAGCAGGTCTGCTTCGTGATCGAGGAGTTGGAGGGTGGGAGTGCTGAGGAGCAGGATGGGAAGATCATCTTCGGGATCCTGAGCATTGCGTGGAGGTCAGAGATGGGCCAGAAGGGGTTCCTTGCTACGAATAAGTTGGGAACAAGGCATGTCAAATGACAGTGCTACTGCAAGGTACAGAGGCTATGATGAGCATGATGTGTGCTGATACCTCGGGGACCAGTGTCCTATGAGTATTGGCAGGAGTTCTAACCAGGAATTCCACCGGACTATTCTCCTCCAGCATGAAGAGATGCCCTCGACGATATTTCCAGACAGGGGCCAGATATGTACACAGGGGAAGTAAGACCAGATAGGATATAGGAGGAAACCCCAAATTGAAAGCCGACGAGGACGTTGTGCTAATCATTGGTGTAATCACACCCATCAGAAGCATTAATGGAGCAGAAGATGCCCCTGAGGCTCAATTTTTGATTAAACTACAACACATTACAAGCACTAGGTCGACAGAGGTCCCAGTGCTTGACTGATTCTGATCAATTCCCTGTCGCTATTGCTCGACTCCCTGAAAGCGATTTATTCAATATGCAGCCGACCCCCTCCTGCCTGTAGCTCCCACGCTTTCCACCCTGCCCAACCCCCCAACCGCCCTGAATGTTTACCTACTCATACATGACTCCTTAAATGACAAGGCCTGTCAAAAAAAAGTCTAAGCCTGGTGCTGATCCAAATGCCCTCTTCATGCAAGCAGATTTAGCTCCTTTGGTTGGCCTTCACCTTCTCACTGCCGATTCTGTGCAGCTAGGAATGTTTGTTGAGGTCGAGCCACATCACAGAAGAACTGTGACCCGATGTCAAATGCTCGCAGATGGTTCTTTTGAAACACCTAAAAAGACTGTAAACCTCACTCTTTACTTTTTATCCTTGGTGCCCATGCCACTTCCGATTGCCTTCCTCAGAAAGCCCTTGCCTCGCTGTTCAGGCTTAGGCGCGCCTTGGATAGACCGAGGCTCCTTGATCAAGGATGGATCAAGCCTGGTGGGTATCCGCGTAATGATAGACCGATAGTCGCCCTGGAAGTTGGAGTTTGGAACTGGGACGGCGGCAGTCCGCCATATGTGGTCTGAGCTGTCGGCAAGGAAGCCGGTGAGCTTTGGCTGTCGAGACGGTCCAAACGAGCCGCCAGATCCGGCATTGGCTCTCAATGTGGAAAGTCGAGATAATCCTGCTGATAGCTGGGGCCGTCCACGAGCCTTCTTTGCTACCAGAATCTCGTCGAAGAGCCGGATTTCCGGATTGCTCGCGGGTAGCTGTTCCCGCTCATGAATGAACTCATTGAAAGCTGCTTCCAAGTCAGTCTCACTGCAAATTGGCGACGATCAGGAGGGGTCAGCTCTTACCTTGCGTATCTCTCATCATCACGGCATAGTCCTGCTGGTCATACGGCAAGCTTTTGATGAAGCCATTCATGTCAAATGCGAACAGCTGACCGTTCTCCTTCTGCTGTTTGTTGGGTCGACCCATGTACTTGCGATAGGTGAACAACAAACTGGCGAGACTCCGAACAAAGGCAGCGCGGACCCGATCAGCGTGGAAGGCTACAGGGCACACCAGACAGACGAAGCCAAGGCATCGGTTGTGAGCCAAGCATCCACACCCACGGCATTTGAAAAGGCCGTCTCCCTCGCCCCGATCGTCACAGATGTCGCAGACAGAGTCGCGCTCAAGAGTGTTCCATTCCATACAGTGGCCCTCTACCCAGACCGTCGTGTCCGTGTTCTCGACCGGTTGCACAAGCATGTTGGGCATCACAGTCGAAGCCGCGATTGTAGATTGTGCGTACGACGACGGTGCATAGCCGGCATTGTATGATGACTGAGAATCGACCGATATCGAGGAGATGGACAGGTTCGTCGAATGTCCGTTCAAGAAAGGTAGGCTGGGCCGGTGGGTTGGAGGAGGTGGGTGCTGGTCCACGCCAAAGGATGAGCTACGTCGCGATTTGCTGTCAAAGTGCCCAGAACGTTTCTCTCGCAGAGTACCCGCCGCGGCGAACCCAGAATCTGTCCTTGAATTTGGCGTCGTGGGCATGGGTGGGAAGTGTCCAGAGGATGGAGAGAGGGAAGAGTTCGGACTCGTCTTTCCGGACCGAGCAGTCGTGGGCCTGTCAGCCCTGCTGCCATCGGGTTTGGCATGGGTGAAGGCATTGAAGATCGGTCTTCGGATGCTGGCAGGCGCAATCGGTTCGCCAAATGTGGAAGAGTTCTGCGAGACCCATTTACCCAGCGTGGCAGGTGGTGCGCTTGCAATGTACAAAGACTCATTCTCCGCCGAGAATGAATCGTAAGGGAACGCCTCGATGGCGTACGGGGGCGCACCGGTAGCGACACCAAATCTCAGCTTGTGCGGCGCAGCAACCTGCAGCAAGGAGAACAACTTCCTGCGGTGCTGCCTAGGAAGGCGATGAGGTTGAGAAGTAGCGTCGATGGTGTCCCTGTCCAGATCCACAAGCACATAATCGTCATCTGGAAGTTCGATGTTGTCGTAACGTCTCTCGATTCCAACAATGTAAGGACACGGGGCGTCGAGTGCGGACAGAAGCCTTGCTGGTAAGATTGGAATAAAGACACTGGCCCATTTCAAAGGATACAGCAGATTGACCAAGGCATGGCAGGCCAAATGCAGCATCGCAGTGTAGGACGAGATGAAGATGATGCGTGACTCGGACATGGCGTACTCGAACAGCGCCACAATATTCTCGAGAGACAGACATCTGAACAGGGCGTAGATGTCGATATTCCGTGATCCAGGTAGCTCGTTGATCGCCTCCTTACGGCAGTAGAGACGGAGCTCCCTAACCCCGAGCTCTACCTGCGTCTTGGAACTGATAGGGCTGACGGCTTCCATGCAGAGGTTGACAACATATCGTTCCAAGGGCTGCCAACGCCCAATCTTCGGTGAGCTCGGCGGTATCCTCAGTACTGCACCATCGGTCATGGGCACAATGATTGCCCGGAGCCACTCCTTCCAGAAGGTTATCTTGGTCACGTCCCGGCCCATAATACCATACGCCCGTGGTGTCCAAAGGCCAGTGTCCCCTGCCGTCAGACCATCGATTTTGGATGCGGCCCCATGCCTCAGAGGTCGCAGCATCTCGGTCATGAGGCTGATCTTCTCCTCCACAGTCATGATCTGGTCATCAAGAGCGTCTCTAGCGGAAGACCCAGATGCGATGGTTGGAAGTTTCGCCAAAAGCTCCGACAGGTGTGCGCGCTCGGCCGCCAGACGGGCTCCCAGACTGGCAGCGAGCTCTCTCTCCTCATCGGACATGTGCTTCTGTCTCCATGACTCGCACTTCTTTTCGACCTGATCCGCAACGTCGGGGCTCAGCGGCGTCCAGACAATGACTGTGATGCCGTAGACCTTGGAGTTGTCGTCCGAGGTCATAGTAAAGCCGTGCCACGTAGCGCGGGGGCGCTCGTCGGATGATACGATTTGAATGTCATTTGGGAAGGCAAACATGGGCACATAGTCCGGGAACTTTCCTCTCCTAGCGATATCGTCCGCGGTCTCCTTTGGGTACCTGTCCAGCAATTTGGGCTCAAACCGCCTTTTGAGGGGGTGCATATTAGGGTCCAAGTTCAGGGGCTCTGGAGGTGGGATGACTGAATTGTAGTTGCTCAGGCGCTTCGTGGTGCGAACAGAGGCTTGAGAATGTTGTTAGTATATACCCTGGTCTTTGGCTGGCGCATGAAGCGGAATGGCTTACCTGGGCGTTGTCGAGGAGTGACGGTCTGTCTCTTGGTGCTGTTCATGTCCCTAAAACTGATCTTGCGTCGGATACTACCCTTGAAGCTCTTCAAAGGACTCATGCGTCCGCTGAGCTCACCCTCCTCGGCTCTGATCCTCTCTGCCCTTAAGTTGCTCACCATTGGCGGTCGCGACTGCAACTTCGCGCCGGCAGTAAAACTCAAGTCATCCAGGAAGTTCTCTCGCTCGGCAGCAAACTTCATAAGAGCTTTGTCGAAGTCGAAGTCGGGCAGGCCAGTAAACCCAGTGCCTTGGCCACCACCAGTGGGCGGGGCTGGGTCTACAGCCGGAGCCGCGTCGGTGGGAATTGGCGCGCCATCATCGGCACCACCCCCGCCGTTCACAGGAGGAATTGGGCGGATTGTGGCGCTGCTCCTGTTGCTCCTGGTACCATCATTCTGTTCGTCGAAGCCCTGTATGGAGAACCGAGGTTCGTTGGAAAGCTTGGAGAGTCGGTTGAAGGAGCCCCGGCGCGAATGTCGGGCAGATTCCTTAGAGTTCGTTTGGGCGCTAGCAGGTGATTCGGGTATCTCGTGCTCGATATCCTCCTTGATGGTGTCGTCTAGTTGAACAACACTTAGAGGCCTTGTATTGACGGGTTCATTGTCGTGGTAGGATATGTCTTCTACGCCGGCGATCCAGAAGTAGTCGGCAAGGGGGGCCGAGGAGCCATCCATGGCACTGGTCTTCTATCTCACGCGTCTCAACAGTCACACCCCCTCATTGGGTCATTTGTTGTGCAGAAGATATTCTGGCCGAGCCCCCAAGACTGGGGCGCGATCGAATTGGCAGAATCAGGGCTGGTGGGTGGTTTTGGGTAGCTTGTTGTCAAGACCAGATCTATCGGCCAGTTGCTAGGGTGGACCTCGTTGCTGCGACTGGAGGAAGAGTCTCTATCTCGCGCTGTTTGGTGGTATGTATGTATGGATGTATGTGGATGGGATCGCACTGAACTGTACTAGAAGTTGCTGCGACTGGTAAGGACGACAATTCCAGGAGTATAGGAGTAAAGGATAAGGTCGGCGGCAAACAGGTTAAGTTGGATTGGGTTGGTGGGATTGTCGAGGAGGGAGTCCCTGGATTTCTCTCCACTTCGGCGCAAAAGGAACCCCGGATGATAGGAGCTGCCCGACCCTAAAAGGATACCGATAGCAAGCTAAAAGTAGAGATGTGGATTGGGAACCTCAAGGTTAACTTAAGGAACGGAAGTTTCTACCTGCCAATTGCAACCCAATTTTGGTGGTAGAGACAAATTAAAAACATGTAGTTCCAATAGAGGTGGAAGTCAATGGGAAGATGGAGAAGCAGGAAGACAAAGACGAGACGAGACAACACCAGTCAAGACACAAGTCGAGTCGGGTGAGGATCGGGAGCTTTCACAATGACGCGAAATAGTACCACCACAAGTCTTCGTGCCTGAGTAGTTCGCACCTTTTCTAGCGTCAACCGTGAAGTCAAGGTCCCTTGGTCCCTTCAAAAGTTGGGGCCTTCTGGGGCCTGGAGCGGTGGAGGGGGGGGGGACAGGGACAGGACTTGGGTGGTTGTGCACGGTCGAAGACGGGGTGGAGTGCAGATTGCATGGTACGGAGTTGTGGTATTGGGGACCACTGGGGACCACTGGGGACCACTGGGGACCACTGGGAACCTCCTGGCCACTGGGGGGCACCACTGGGGGAGCCACTGGGGGGCACAGGCTGGACAGGGACATCTGGACCTTACAGTAGACTAGGAACCGCCCTCCACTTCTTGGTCGGACGATGAGCTGATCATTCGTCTCGGCTACTTCCAGCCCCACTGTACACGGCACAAATATGGACTCGTGCGAAAGTGCTCACTGCATAGGTATTAAACTCCTCATCAGGAGTGCGGACATTGGGTATAACAACGATGCATGTATTGGGATTGGGGCACGATACGAGCGGTTCATAATGCCAGCTATATACAGTACTAACTGCTTGAATACCTACCTACGTCGGTACCCAGGTAGTTATATGTTGTACCCAGTTGATGGCTAATTAGGTCTTTGAGAAGCCAAGTTGCAACCTTGAGATTTGAAGCCCAATTGACTCCCAAATTCGTCTTCAGGAAGCAGAAGTATAGATAGTAATACCATGTAGAAAGAGTTTCAGGTATGAACACCCACCTGAGCAATCGAGATTTACCGCATACTAACTACCTAGGTACCTAGGTAGGCATGTACTTGTAGTAAAGACTTCAACACAGGGGGTAGGGATGACGGCTGCACTCTAAGCCACACATGAGCAGTCTCATGCCAGGGGTAACCCTCCATTGTCTCTTCATGATAACAACTCTCTACTACATACTTAGGTAGCCATAATGTATGTAACACAACACATAACAGCAGCACTTTGCATATGTAGATCAGAGATCCTACCTCCTGGAGCACAGGTAACTTGCAATTGATTCATATTTCGCCTAACCATCAGAACAAAGCTTGACTCTAAGCCTCATTCTGGGCTTTTCCATCCTCCCCCATAAACTTCTATAGAAACACCATCTCGACTTCGGCCAACTAATAGTAGCCAATGGGATCTTCTCCTATTCTCAGGGCGTCAACACGGCCGAAGGATCAAAAATAGCAGGTGGGCAAGTACCTACTATACACTACGGATCCGTATAAACACACACACGAGACGATAGTGTACCATTGTATTCTATTGCAGCCAGGGTTGACGCGGACACACCGCCCAGCGAGGAAATGCATCTGTCGATCGCTGCCACACGCCGGCCGATCCAGGAACCTGAGGTCCTGATGCTCGAAAAGTAGACTACCGGGCTTCCTTCCTCCCTCCTCCTCCTTCGAGATTGTGAGGCACAACGGTACCATACTCTAAATACAAACCAACTTTGCCGAGCTCCGATCGGTACTCTCGCTGTGATAATAATAACAAGAACGGCTAATAACACGGCGGCAGTCAGGCTCTGCTCTGGCTCCCTGGGTCATTCATCGTCGCGGGGTTTTTTTTCCCTTCTGCTCGGCCGGGTCGTCGACCGACCTCGCATATGCCAGCAGCCCACTCAAAAAACGCCGGTCGCCATCTGTTGCATCGCATCCCGCGCACACGAGTCGTCCCCGTTTCATCTGCACGCAATCAGGGCAATCTGCCCTTTATTGCCCTTCCCATGCTACGGTTCGCTGCCACAGCATGCAGCTTCTGCAGAACCACGTAGGTAGCGTATATGCGCCCCTTTCTCCGGTGCCATCTCCCGATACCACCTCAACCTCGGCGCGCCAGCGTCAGGGGTAAACAAAAAAAAATAAAAGGAAGGGCGACCATAGAATTGAGAGAAAGAAAAGAGGAGCAGCTATAGCCAAATGATGCCCCGGCGCCTAACAAGGGCACTTTCTTTTTTGTTCTATTTTTGCAATCTGATCCATCAGGCCTCATTTCTTAATTATATTTTAGGGACTCTTGAAGGTATACTTCCTTCTCCCGCGCATGCAATTGTCTTACTAGGGGGCGTGAAATCCCTACTTCTCTCCCATACTTCCCCTTCCACTCCACTCTAAAACCCGCGCGCACAGGCGATACTCTGGGTTGAAACCCCTGCCTTCTGAATGTGAGTGTCTGAAATGCTCCGGTATGACAGGCCGGGGGAGAGCAGGAAAAGAAAGAGAGAGAAGACCACAAAGCACCCGAGGGGAAAAACCGTCTGTGGGCAGAATGCGGCTCGTGTCACGTAAATGACGGACAGCCACTTTCGGGGCTGTGATCTCGCGATCAGACATCTCTCATGCATTTCCCTCTCTACGGACCCGTACTTTGTCTCCCCCGCCGGTCCAGGTATCCATATAAATAGCGGCACATGCTATATAGGTAGCCAAAGACGTATCCTACCATGCTGGTCGTACGTACGAGACCAGTCTTGTTTTCTTATTCCTTAAAGCGGTTCATCCCCCATGCCCAGGCTATATAGCCCACCCCGTATCATGAAACTTGCCTACAGGCAAGGTGAATAGGGCCCGACGGGCCGAAGTCCTCCTTCTCCTTCGGAGCTAAAAGGGGGAAGATTTATGATGCAGGCGCCTCGTTTGGGAAGGCGAGTTGCCTCTGCGTTGCCGGGAGGCGCTTCCGGTCCTGTCTGACAGCGGACACGCGGCTCTTGCGGCGGGCGGGTAGCGTCAAGCATACCTGGGCCCTCTGACGGGAGACCTGCTGCACATGTGTGGTGGTACAGTTTCAGCCTCCTATAATCTATCTGTCATATGCCGAAGGCGGCGCGATGTTGTGCACCAGGCTCGTATCACCTGGCCGGGATCGAGGTGGCCAGCATCCCGATGGACGATCCCGGGCCTTTTTTTTTTTTCACCTGTAAGTGAGCTGGGCTGTATGTATGCGTGTCACACGCGTTCATCCCCCGCCAGACCCTGCCTCTCAGGGAGCGAGCGACCCGGAGGAGTGGCTTTCAATGTTTTTGTCACGTCTCCTTCTTTTTTGGAATATTTTCCCGCCAATATGAGCGACAGGCTGGACGAGCCGCATCTCCCCTTGTCAGATAGAGGGTTACTGTAGCACAACGCCACTGTCACACATGAAAAAAACTTTCCGCGGCTCCCCCCTTAAACCCCCGTGGCGGATGGGAACCGACCGCCGCCACGGTCCCAAGGATATTATCGACGGGATCACCAATGCCTCGGTGCGACGTCGTGCTTCGGCTCTTGCCGATCTGACCTGCGGGACCAATCAAACATCCAGGGGACATGGCACATACTATGCACTCAAAATGGCTGGCACCTACCTATCATAAGCCGCCATCTGGGATCTACCTGTCCAGCCGGGTTGCCAGGTGTCAAAGTAGGCTTCAAGGTTCAGGGCAGCAAAGCCTTCGCGTCGTACAATGCCAGAGCTACACTATGCGCTAGGTGTTGCAGGATCAGGGATGTTCGCGTATGTTCAGTGCTTCCCATGCTTGAGCCGTTGTCCCTGCACGTCCGTGCGAGATAGAAGTAAGTAGTGGTTCCGATGTCGCTGGCAATTTGACCGAGCCTTTTGATAGAAGTTGGGGCTGGCAAACATATAGCCAAATTTGTAATGATGAAGAAGAGCGGATGGCTACAAACTCGGGTAGACATCCAGGCCAGACCTGCGGCTCGTCCCCATGGACGCATTGAGGCCCAGCATCGTCGTCAGGTCTCCAGTGCTGTAGGTTCCTTGAGTCCTCCCCAACAGCGAGAACTGAACACACCAAGGGCGTGTTGTCCGTCTCAGTGTAGCCTTCAGCCTCGTCCTTCCCAACGGCATATCTGCCGCCGTCCTTCCCAAAGATGTTACCCCAGACCCGTAATATAAACCAAACATTTCCCATTCTGCCCCGAAAACCTTCAGAATCAGTCCCGACGGGACTTCTGAAACAAGGGGTATCATGAATATAACCTATGTAAATAAAATGAAAAAGCAAATCCGTCTTCGGCCTCTTCGGCCCTCTCGCGATGCCGCCTTCATCCAATGGCAAGACCTCAGCGCGTCCCCGCGGGGCCGGGAACATCGCCACCGCCATCCCTAGGTTTCGGCTTCGGCACCTTCTCGTACGCGTTCGGGCTGGGCTTCCTCTTCTGACGGCGATGCCCGTCTCCGCCGTCCCGCCGTCCCCGGCCGTGCTTATGCCCACATCCTTTGCCGGATCGGTCCCCGTCTGCGTGCTTCGAGGAGCCCTCGCCCGCGTCGGATCCGGAATCGTCGGATGATGAGGAGGAGGAACTGGAGGAGTCGGAGGACGACGACTCGTCGCTGGACTCGTCCACGCCTTTGGGACGGTGGTAGATGCAGCAGACTGTATTTTGTCGCAACCCAGGTCAGTCAAATTGTTTTTGAACGCATTGGAACACCCCGCCAGGGAGTACATGGGGGACTCGGAATATAGACAGAAACACACCTTTCGATGACTTCCTCCCCATCCCCTCGTTGTCCACCACACTTTCGGCCCATTGCACCCTGGGTCCCCGATTCCTCTGCGCACCCCGGAGCCGCAGGACGGGCGCGGGTGCCTGTGTCTGTGGCTCTGTCTGTGTCCGAGAGCCTGATGGTACGTCGGCGGTGCGGGTGTTCTGCGCTGCGGTGCTGCTTCCGCCTCCCGATGGCTCTTGTTGTTGGGACATACTGGCTCTTTGTGATGGACCGAGTGGCCAGATGGCTGGGCTGGGCTGGCTGGCGGGTATGCCTCTGGAATTGAACTGGTCTTGATAGATTGTGATCGTTGGAAGGTGAGCCGTTCCTGTCTTTGGGTCGGTCGCTCGTCTTGGATTATCCTTCTTCCAGTGTTCGCTGGAGTGAAGTCGTCGAAGGTCGAGTTGCACAATCGATAAGCGCAGAGTGAGTGGTCTCAGAGAGTCAGTCGTTCTATCTCCTCAGATTCTCTTCGAGCGGTGAGTCTGAGTTTGGGTCGCTTTAATAAACAAGGGTAAGGACGCTCAGAACATGTCGTGTGACGTTGGATGTGTTTGGTCGCACTTCAGCTGTGCCTTTCCAAGGTTGTCAACTGGTATAGCGGGGTCCAGGCCCCTCGGAGATTTCCACGCGCCCCGGCGTCATCCCGCTCTTTAGACTAGGGCCGGCAGCTCCCACGTCCCAAGGGCCATACCGTAGTGGGGTAGCTCCAGACCCGTTGACCCTATAGGGACTTGTCATCTTCTAGTAGTATTCTAGCCTCACTAATACTACCGTACAGTCTACTCAAACAAGCCTTGGATGGTATGAGGCAATTCAAGCTTTCTATGTGGGATAAGTACTACTATTCTGTTTTTTTTTATATTCGTTTATATACTACATGACAATCCATTTTCATCCGGGCACTAGTTTGCTACAGCGGCTTTGGCCCTCCTCGCCCCCTTCTCCCTCTGCTTCGCTCCAGTCATACTCTTCCTCGGCCGCTTCTTGGTCGTCTCGCGAGTCTGTCGGACCTTGTTGTAAAGCCAGGCATTCAATGGTGGCCGGCATCCGATGAAGCGGCCCTCTGGAGAATAGACGTCCACAACGGGCCAGTTGGGCTCAGGCTCCTCAGGGGAGCTAGCATGAGCTTTCTCGCCTTCCTCATATGGGTCGGAGAGGTCTAGTTCCTGCAGGATTTCCTCTCCGTACGCACTCTTGGCGCGAGACGGCTTTGGCTTAGGGGCTACAGGAGGGAAGAGGTTCTTCGCCCTGACCTGCGCAGTGATCTCAACCCAGCCGCAACCCTCGATGAGGAGGTCAAGCGAAAGAACACGGTATGGCAGACGGTCAACCTTGATTCCCACGGCATCTCTTCTAGTGATGGGACCGGCGCGCTTCTTGGTCACGTCCCACCTGAGAGGGAAAGACCCGGCATGCTGAATCTTCTCGCCGATTCCTGGGATGCCTATGTTATCAATGTTGATACCGGCGGTCTGGTTTTGAATCTCGGTGGCTTTCTCAGTTGCTGTCAAATGCGCGTTGATCGGCGTGAAAGCATAGGAAAGGAAAACGAGGTCGGGAGTACGAGGTGTGATCCTGATAAACCCACCAATCAGGAGGGATTGTCCGGGCTTGATGACCTGCTGCTCCGGCGCCATGCGAGCCTTCATCATCAGCGAGGACCGGTGCTCTTCGCGGACGTAAGACTCCAGGTCGCTCCGTTCAAGCCCAGGCAAGTCGATCAGCTCACCCTTGCCTCCCCCGAAAGGGACTCTGATGGGAGACGCTGTAGTCCCAGGCAATGCGGATACCACGGGCATTTGTGGGTAGTTGGTCTCCTTCTGTGGTGGTGGCAACAGTGAGTCTTCGTCAAGACCGTCAAGATCTGGCAGTACCGCTTCGGCAAGCTTCCTGGACTCGTCGACCCCAGAGGCTACCAGTGCTGGGGGTTGTTGTTCGTTCCGTGGTTGGACAGCCACTGAGATATCGTGTTTGGACGCATCCAAGTCCATTCTTCCCTTTGGAAACACTGCGTTGAACAGTTGGCTCTTGCCAACATTCACCTTGCCCACCATCCAGCCAGCACCTCCTCGCTTCCATATATCCTCCTTGAGTTCCTTGGTCCACCAACTTCTCTTGGCGCTCACACACCTCACGTTCCCCAGCCGCACATCCCTTGAGTCACGCGGGAGCGCATGTCTCAATATCTCGACCAGAGTGGCCATCATCCTATCCACTTGCTCCTTCTTGGGCGCCAAGAGGTCAGATCTGGTAATGATGAAGCTCATTTCCGTCTTTTTTCCCTTGAAGAACTTGCCGGCCATGGACCGACGGTTCTTGGTGCGCAGCGGCATCAAATCCAGTAGCTGGTGGACTTTCGGAAGGAGGGACATTGGGAAGTCGGCCGCATCGAGGACGTGATAGACATGGTTGTACTTGTACGGTGACTCCTCGATGGTCTCGCGGATCGCCTCGATGGTGGGATGAAAGATCGGATTTCCGGTGTGGTGGTGGACCAGCTGGTGGCACCGGTCGCAAAAGGGCACAGCCGGCTCCTGTGGTCCTCCTTCTGTAGGTCGCTCAGGTAACGAGAGGGCTTCCGCGTTCACACCCATGTCCTCCAGGATATCGGCACGACCCCGCAGGGCATCTTGCACAACATCGCTCTCGGTGCGACGTCGCGGCGCCTCCTCCAGCAGGCCCAGGTAAGACCTCACGGCTTTCCGGTCCAGGCCGAAGTGGCCCGGCTCATTGGGAACGGCAGTTTGCGACAGGGCACCACAGCCGGGACATTGGACAGGCAGTTTTCGAATAGGCGTAAGCGGTACGGAGTCGGAGTGGGATTCTGGCGCAACGGCGTGCTCGGTATCGGCGTGCTCGACATTCTCGACATGTATAGCTCGAGTTTGGCGTAATGGGAGGAATCGGTGGTTCGGCGCGGGTGCACTTGTGCTTCGACCTGAGCGGGAGACGGTTGAGTACGCTCTAGCTGCGGCGGGACACAGGTAGAGTGGTAGAGTAGAAGCTACCGAACTGCCATGGTCTATGTTCAGGAAGTTACGAAGCAGTCGCGAGCACGAGGTCTGCTTCCCGCCGGGTTTCATGGCGTCAGTCAGAGTGGCTTGCTCTGTGTGGAGGCGCAAAAGACGAAGAGAGAAACTCAGTCGGGAACTTTTTGTAGGCTGAGAATCCCTGAAGCTTCCCGATAAGCGATCTCCCGCTGCAGGATAAGCAGATACGTAGAGTACAGGGGTCCACTGCCGCCGCGGCAATAACTTTCAATTGGCCGTGTCGGCTTTCAACGACGTGAAATTTCCAAGGCTGAATTGAGCAGCGCGAACCGACATCGCGGCATTGACGGTAACTGCACGACGATCGACTCTACCTAATTCTCACCCTCACCCTCGTCCCTTCTCCTTTCCTCCTTTCCCCCGAAGACTGAGCCTCTGGCTCACCCATACCAGCCAAGATGTCGGCCATAGGGAAGCGGATGAACAAATTGAAAGCAGTAAGCTTGCCCCCACCTAACCCCCAAGGACTCATGCGACTCGAATGCGACAGCTAACAGACGTCCCTCTACGTAGCAAGTGAGTAGCTAACCCCCACGAGCGATGTTACCCCTCGATCGGCCCGGCATTCTCCTCCCCCCTCCCAAGTCCCAGATGAACTGACAGCCTCCCCCCGCGCGACAGCTCATGAACGTACGGAACGGGCCCGGCGCCGCAAAACTACCCCCGAACGTGACCAAAATCCACATGGAGTTCGCGCACAAGTGGGACGACGGACACTTCGGCTCGCGCAAGTTCTGGGGGGACTACCTCCCCAGGCTCAAATACCACAACCCCCAGATCCCCATGATCGTCAACCGGACGCGCGAGCAGCAGGGCCCCGCGACGCTGAGCATCTACGTAAAGTCAAATACCACGACGGAAAAGCCTGCGGCACAGGCAGCAGCAGCCGCCGCCGCCGCCGCCGCCGCCACCACCACCCCGGCCGCCCCGGCCCCTGCCGTCGTCACATCCTCGTCCGAGGGCAAGGCGCGGGCACCAGAGCCGTCGGAGGGGGAGACGGTGGTGACCATCAACATGAAGAACGTCCGGTCGGACGACATACTCAAGCAGTTCATGGAGAGGACGGGCGCGCGGCAGCTGGAGCCCACGCCCGAGGACGCCGAGGAGCTGGCGAGGCTGGCGGAGCTGCAGGAGAGGTCCGTGTACGACAGGGAGGTGCAGAGGCGGTACAGGGACAAGATCCAGTCGGAGAAGAGGCTGCTGGAGAAGGCCAGGCAGGAGGCGGACGCGCTCAAGGCGGACAAGTGAGGTGTGGCTAGGGGGAGCGCGAGGGGGTGAGGAGGTCTCATGGATTTTGATGGTCTCGCGGGAGGGAGGGCCGGATACTACTGTGTACAATACCAGGCTGTGTTTGTGTCTGTACAATGCAGAAAAATGAAAACAACACAAAAGAAGACACATATCACGAGTCGCCCTACTGACTGCTGAGACCACAGGTTTTGATCACGTCAAAATTGCACATGATATCTCGACTCCTGGTGTGTGAGGATCTGGAGGCCATGAACACACGAGAAAAGGCAGCGTGGATATATGCACCACTGCATATTGTATGCTTCAAGCAGAGCTTGCCAATGATAGCAATTGTCTGTATCGGCTTTCAAGCAGAAAGAGACTAGCTAGCTCTGGTTGGTGTAGAATGTTAAAATGTGAATTGGCCAGGCTCCATATCTGCAATTCAAAGACCGTATTGCTGGACTATGACATCTCGTCATGTATGATCATGAATCTACCATTCATTGCTTGCCGGGCTGCCGAACTACTAGACGATGAACAACCGTCAAGATGGGGGCTTGCCACACTCTATGTGGACTCACAAAGTAGATTCCCAGGATACTTGAAACTACCCTAGTATTGTCAGCAAGTGTCATATGTGTAGGCTCTGCGAAGCGAAAATTAAAACAAGGTAAGGCAACATGGTCTTGGTCTAGGGTATGTGCTTTCAAGTCGTCCAGAGGGAACCAACAATGGTTCTAGAGAGCGGAGATAGAAATGATGTGCTCGTGGTAGAATTCGTCTCAGCTTGTAACGCTTTACTAACTCTGCGAAGCGCAATGCCGTCCGTATCTTTGGGAGACAGCACAAAGATCCAAGAAATAGCCTGACTAACAGGGTCTCATCGTGCTGGGGTATATCATTATACACTACTGCCGCAAGCTCCATAAAACTCAGCGGTCGCATCAACTGGCATCTCACTGGTGGATGATGATTGGGGTCCTGGCCCTCATTTGTATTCGCTGTCTGCCTTCACTTTAACCCAAATCCTTCACTCTCGTGCACAGCATCCCACAGCAACTTCTCTAGCCTCTCTCTGCTTGTATACTTCCACAGCTGCAGAGAGTTGAAACAGGTTCTCGCCGTGGGATACCGCCCAGTATCCTCACCCAGGCACGATAGCTTGATAGTCAGCGATGCGGCACCCATGGCCGGTATGCGATCACTGCCTGTGATAAACGCTAACAGCCTCCTCTGTTCTCGTGGACTGGCACGCTCGAACGATTCCCAGAACCACATAAGCGTCGGCTCTGTCCGGTCTGGTTTATAGTTCTTGGTTCCCCAGTTCTCGTACTCGGCCGACACACGTAATGCGTCAATATCAAGGGGTTCATCAGAACCGCGCACGAGTAGTTCAATCTCCTCGGGCCGGAACAAGGACAGGGCGTTGCCACCGCAGACCGTGAAGAAACCTCGCTTGAACGGCTCAAATTGCCGCGTGACGGCGGTATCCAGAAGGTACTTGACATATAGATCGACGTACTCACGGCGGTTGGCGTTGGTGACGGCCCGGTGGTCGCCGCCGGGGCAGAGAGCAATACGCTCTGTGTGACCATACTTTTCGACGTCGATGACAAAGTCGAGGCAAAAAGTCGATTCAACGTCTCCGTTGTATTCGAGGAGTTGGCGAAGTCCTTTGGCTAGACGTGGGCGGAACTCCGCTAGGTCATCTAGGGTGTAGTTCATTGCTGGTCTTGGCTGAGTCGAAAGACCTGGGGCAGGCGGCGGAGCTGCTGTCAGCAGTTTTCGAAAGGCGAATGGTGGGAAGGCGACATCCAGGATAGTCGAGTTGTAGATCGCTAGGCCGAAGACTACGCCGACGAGGAAGTACTGATCTGATGTCTCTAAGGAGTAGGGGTTGAAGTAGCAGTATTGCGAATCTTCATCATAAACGAACATGCCTAGACTTGGTTAGTTCGCCATTCGTATTACCCAAATATGCTTTGACTTACCATGATCAGGATTGAAGACCTCCCGGACGAGCAGTAAGAACCATTCCTTCTTGAGACCCCCAGCGTCAACGCCCTCCTCTCCTTGGAAAGCAATCTTCAGCCCTTTCTTGATGTCTTCGCCACCCCCACCAATCACTTCGCTGACTCCCGTCAAACTGTCCTCGACCAAGCAGTCTCGTCTCACGGTCAGAGTTAGATATTGCTCGACGTTCCTGTGGCTTAAGATGCTGTCGAAGAACGCATCCCTTGCCTTGTTGTGCATCTGTCGTTTGGCATCATGCTCCAAGATCTGGATCTTGGCACCAATGCTGAGCAGAAAGGGGTGTTGACAGAACGAGAATTTGCTCTTTTTACGCTCCCATGCCTCAAAGTCCGCGACAAGGTCTGATTCGTCGAGCAAGGTGATATAGAACTCGCTTGTTGGCACGATCTGGCCACGTGCCTGGACTTGGTCCTTGACGCTAGTACTGTTCAATACTTCCTCTTGCGACGACGGGACGCCCGCATTATGTCTCCTATGATGAGCATTGTTATTTGCGGCGAATAGAAGACCAATAACGCGTGCAGCTGCCTTCGTTTGCCAGTCTTCGTGATACACTATCTTCTTCGGTTGTTCCTTTGGCTTTTTGGACCTTGACGAGCGCCCCTGGCCAAGAGCGGCATGTAGAGTTGCTGGAGACCGCCCTGCTGCCACATTTGGGATGAGTCCGGCCGTTACGTCTACTGTTACTTCATGCTTTTTCTCGTTCTGCCGCAGAAGCCTGTACGCCAGGAATGCGCTTGCAAATTCCTTGAGTTGTATAAATCGAAAGTCCGGGAGTCGTGAGAACCAGTGAACTAGGTGATTGTGACATTCGGGCGGCGTATTGGACAAGAGGCCAAGAATACGCTTTATGATGGGGGAATGCTGGCCAGATACTGGTCCTGAGCCGCGCGATGGTCCAGCTGCACGGCCACCTAAAGCCCGTGAGAACCGACCAGTGAAGTTCTGATAAGAACTGTGTAGAAGAGGGTTTGCAGATATTATCAGGAGAAAACGAAGATCTTCTGGACTACTCAAGGGTTTGCCAGGGCGCTTGAGTAGGTTTTCGGTTGTTTTGAGGAGTGTCTTTCGCAGATGCTCTTGCGCCTCAAGAACTTGTCCTTCGATCTGTCCCAGTTCAACCGTCGATGGCGCAGTGAAGGACGGTGTTCGAAGTAGTTCATCATATACGTCGGTCCAGCGTTCTCCGGCATTTATGACAGTATAATACCACATGTCAACTTCTGCCCAATCGATATTTGGACTCCTGCTTGACACAATTGAGTCTTCCTCGCGGTACGATGGAGTCCGCTTCGGAGCGACGTTCTCTTTCCGCCCTGTCCACCATGATCCATTCTCGGCAAAGTCTCCTAGTAGGAGCAGCTTGGCATCGAGCTCGGCTACCGAGTGATCCTCAGGCACGACTTCTTTGCGAGCTTCTGATGGCCGTCGCTTAGGCGGTTGCTGAGCTCGCCGGCTGGCGCCCGCCGGATTCCGTAGGATGAAGGACGAGTTGACGCAGGCCAGAGGTGGGGCGAAGCAATTTATGATGTAGTCCTCGAGCGGCCTGAAAAGCCTCTTACCGTCCGGATCCGCGCATCCATTCTGGTCAGTTGAGCGTCTCTCGACCCCTCCCATCTCTGGTCGTGGACCAGGATAAGATGAAGACCAAAACCTTTCCTGAGAGACCATCCCAGGTCGCGAGAAGTCGAGACGGGCAGATGGCTCCTCTCCTGATCCTGATGGCGCGTTTGATATCTCGATCGTCGGTGTGGTTACTTCATTGCAATCTGCTATAGAGGCGTATTCTTCCCCTGAATTCAATGATGGGCGCCTTGCAGCTAAAGAGGCAGCAAGATATTTCCTAAGGCATTCTCTCACGAGATGCTTGGTTCTCTCGACTGAGATTGGAGCTATTTGCATTGTTTCAGCACCGTGACTTTCCACTCAAGCCTACTGGCACAACAACTCACCTTTTTGGCCGGGGTTGCCGTCTTCGGATGACCGGCGGGCATACCGGGCTTCCGAAGCATGACTGTTCACCTCGATGGCAGTGTTTAGGTCGACAAGGTCGTTGATGGTCATGCAAAGTGTACACTTGAAGACCTTGAGTCCCTTAGGCCACCTCGACAAGGCACCACATGTCATGCAATTACCCGACGCAAAGTCCTTGTCCCCTGCAGGTCTCTTGCTGGACGGACTCGTAGATTGTACAGGTGCTTTTGACCTTGAGCCAGGGCCCAGACCCAACATCTCGGCGTCAGAATCAGAGTCCGAGTCGAAGTCGTCAGGCGAAGGCTTCTTGGACGGTGACTTTCTTTTTGAAGGGAACAAGGCCGGAAAGGGATGACTTCTGGAGCGACCGTGCCTCTGCGATTTTGGAGGCGGCGCTGGCCGATGCGCAACGGGCGCGATAGGTATGAGATCTGGAGGGACTTCAGAAGCGTCCACGAGGCCTGACTCGCTCAGTTGCGAGGGGCTGGGAACCGGTTTGCGTGGTGGCGGTCTAGCAAGTTGTTTCCGGACATTGTCGAGGTGCGGCGGTGGTAACGGCGGCAAGGGAGGATCATGTTGCGGCGGGCGCGGGCGAGGCCGAGGGCCCTCGGCAACTTGATGAGTAGGCAAGGGCGGCATCGCCGCGTTGCTGTAAGGGGCAGATGGTGGGAGAGACATCATGTTGGAATTGGCATGACTATATGTGCGCCAGGTACAAGAATGCAGTCTCAACAAGCATCGATGGTTACCAGATTATTACTAGGTACCGGAGTACTCAGCAGCTTAGATGGTCAGGATTTGACGGGCACTTCGACGTCTGCTTAGGAGTGGAGGAGTGGGTAGGTAGTCGCTTCCTGGAACTTGACGGTTGCAGAAGGTCAACACAATGACGCACGTCGCAAGGTAGCCGGGCCAGCCCTGGAGCACTGAAGGGATCCGATTACTCGTAAAAGATGCCTCGCCACAACTGTTGTGGGACGGCTAGGCTGGCTTGATGCTTCACAGGAACAAGAGGAAAGACGTTGTTGCATCGGCAAAGGGTCAAGAGAAGGGGCTTGGGTATTTGGTATGGATACGAGTATGGAGATGGTTGCAGCGAAATGAATGCTGGGCACATCAATTTGACCGAACAGGGATGAATTCTCTGGAGCTGGAGAACTGCAATGATGCTGGTCCTTGGACACCTGGTCCGATCATGACCCGCATATACTCGGAAGCCTCGTGGCTGTGTAACGACGGCGAATGATATCCTGGAGTATTCAAGCAATGGACGGGTGTCGCATGGAAGTAGATAGGTACTCAACGGATCTGCCAGGTACGGATGCTCCTGAGTTGTGCCAAGACGTGACAATCATCAGGGTTGGTTGGGTACACGAGTGTCGGCAAAGTCGGTAAGATCGGTCGGAGATGCGCCTAGGTGGCACAGACCCCGGAACATCCATAGGCATGTACTGGGTGTACTGGCACCTGGCACCTGGCACACAGGCCCTGACTGCCGGCTGCAACCACTACCCCTTGTTCGGGAAGATCCCTATACATCACTAAACCCATTCCGGCGGCAGGGCTGCTTTCCAAGGCTACCAGTAGATCCAGATAGCCGGGAGACCAAATCTGCCAAGCACCGTCCCCCGATGTATACCAACCATCGGGTTGTCAAAGATATTCGCTATCATATCTTGCATGGTATAAGGCGGAAGCATGAGATCAGCCCTGCATGGGAGGAACATGCAATCTTTCAACCAAGGGATAGAACATTCCGGACAACCCTACCACCTGGGTAGGACAAGACAAGCTTTAGATCGTCAGGCAGGTTGACCGAAGGCTTGGTGAGAAAAAGGGGCGGAGACTAAGAGCTTCATCTGACTTTCATCTCTTTCCTGCCGAGGAATTTTTGGGGCAACTATTGGCGCATTATGGCTACATGTAAATAAATCTACTCGTGGCAAGAATACTCCTGGAAATACTCAAGTATACATTCGCCTCCGCCAGCACATCCCTAATCGAGATCGACTACGATTAACTCATGCCCCAATCGTCAAACGGCATCAGATTGATTCTGTAAACGCATGTTCATGGACTTCCAATAGTCTTCTGATACATACTCTTCTATCTAGGGACAGCCTGTCACTCTGGCTATAACAGCGGTCCAGGAAGGGCTGTGGTCACGCCCATAGGGCGCTGCCGTTATGCGATTGTATGGTAGAATTGTGACAGGGCTAGAAATGTGTGTCTTAACTCGTTCTCGGTGTTGCGTGGGATCTTTGGCTGCGTGAGTCTGGCGTGCCGGGGGCCCTTGAATGATGAGGGGCTGATGGGAATCCGAGACGAACATTTCTAATTCACGTTGAAGCACTGGGTAAGGTGGCTCCGAAGTACTCTGATGTGGGTTCGGTGATCTTTGATGTGCTCAGCCGTTGCATTGCATCTTTCCAAGGATCATGCGAATCCCTACTAAACTAGGTCTGCTATCCAGCCCTACATACGTGTATGTAGAGAATTTGAGATTTGCGTGAAATGGAGGGTCTGCTCGAATGAAACATACATCGTTGACCTCTTCGACAAGGCTCGGATCTCATGTATTTACCTGGGACTAATACTATGATTTTCCAAACCTTCTAGCATGAACACAATCGGAGGCGCCTTCATTGCTGGACTGAGACCGACTGTTTCACAGTGGCCAAGGCCAAGTAGGAGGCTGGATCATTGTTTTTGATCGAGGGTAAGTCCTGCTACCGCAATATAGAATCACCGTGTGTCTAGTCCCTAGGTAGTATTAGGGATGCATCAATGAAATAAACGAGTAAACATCCCCTTCCTGATGTTGGCTACCTATGTACTGTTGGCATTCAAGGTAATGTGAAAAAAGCAATTGGGCGGGAAAGTGTGCTTTCCAGCCATTGTCTCGAAGTTGGCCTTCAAGGCAGCCAGGACCAGGGTTTTCGCCACATCTTCATGCGAGAGACAATCAATGTCACAGAGTAATGATTTGAACGATATATCTCGGATGACTGCAGCCCTTAGGCTATATAGAGTCCTCGGTGTTACCGGCCACGTCCTTTGGCATATACCTACTTGGGCACTTTCACTGCGCAACAGCAAGCACATACCTATCTAGGTAGGTAGTGTGGAGTCAACCACGATCCTACCCAAGGACCCAAGAACCCAAGTACAATCTTATTTTCGCTATGTAGAGTTTCCTAGGCAGTGCCGTTCCTGCTTTCCCAATCCGAGCCCAAATAAGGCATTTCGTTGTTCATATACATGTTAATCGTTAAGTTAAACAACGCTTCGTACCAAGACAACGCCGCCAAAGAGTAATTAATCGAATACAATAGCCGCCTTGATGGCAGTCTTATTCTTGATAGAGTCAAGAGCCTCCTGGAATTGCTCGAGCTTGAACGTCTTGTTGACGATACCCTTGGTCTTGATCTTGCCGGAGTCAAGGTAGTCGATTGTGGCGGGGAACATGAAGGTCTCGGAGAAGGACCCAATGATACGGATCTCGTCGCCGAAGATCTTGGCAGGTGGCCAGGATACACGGTCAGCATTAGCGTACACACCGTACACCACGAGCGTGCCGCCGCGACGGACGTAGTTGATGGCGTCCTCCAGCAGCTTAACGGAGCCGGTGGCCTCGATCACAACGTCGAAACCATATGGGTTGTCCTTCTTGACTTGGTCAAACTGGGCCTGGGGCTCAGTTCGGGACAGCTCGATGTAATAATCGGCGGCATCGAGGCTCTTGGCCAGGTCCATCTTCAGGCCTCCAGGAGCGGCGATGGTAACAGAGCAGCCTCCGTTTTGGCGGAGGAGCTGGGCCAACATGAGACCGGTAGGGCCAGCACCGAACATGAGGACACTAGAGCCCAGGCGCGGGCGGATCTTGTCAAGTCCGTGGCAAGCACACGATGCGGGCTCAATGAGCGTCGCCTCGACGTCGCTCAGGTTCTTAATCTTGAAGATCTGGTGTTTTGGGTAGGCGCAGTACTCGGCGAAGCCACCGGGCAGGGTAGTACCGTGACCGGACCACTGTGAGATGAATCAGCGCTCAAGGTCTTTCCTAGGAGATTGCCCAGGCGGGCTACTTACGTTCTCGCAGAGAAGAGGCTCGCCGCGACGGCAGTAGAAGCAGTGACCGCAAAGTTCTGAGTTGTCGGCAGCCACTCGGTCACCAATCTCGAAGCCTGTGACATTCTGTATGGCAGGTTTAGCATTAGGCGCTCACACTGAGATGGTACATGGAACCAACCTTGCCCTTCGCAGCAACGACACCAACGGTTTCATGGCCGGGAATGAGTGGGAACTTGGCGATGAACTCTCCCTCGTGAATGTGCTGCAGTTGTATGGTCAGATAAAATGCTCTAGTGGAGGGTTGCTAGGTCTCTCATGCGAGGACATAACAAATCTCATGAGGAAAAGGAAGGGTGGCCGGCTCGTACCAAGTCTGTCGTACACGAATCATCGTCAGCATATTCACCTTCTTTTTCTATTCAAGGACTCTTGGGTCTCTGTAAGCCATACCTGTTCCACAAACTCCACAAGCCTTCACCTTGACTAGGATGTCATCGTCACGGAGCTCGGGTAGGGGGATCTCAACGATGGAGAACTTTTGGGCCTCCGAGTACCTAGATGATACATTTGAGGTTTAGCATTCGGCAATCATGGAAGACTAAGAGTCGAGATGTCTTGGTATAGCTCAGAGCAAGCCGCAAAGCGTTCGCTGTACTCCTCAATGCATTGCCTGTAAGACTTACTGCAAAGCCTTCATAGTCTTGGGAAGGTTGGCCATCTTGACGGTTGTTGAAGTGGTATGTGTTTAGTTGAGGCTGTAGAGTTTGGGTGGGTAAAGGTGGTAAAGCTGAGGAAAGGATATCTGGTGAAGTATAAAGAACACTTTCACAAGTCGAGAAGGAGGAAGCATGGTAATTAAATATTCCACTGTCTTCTCGTCAACAGTCTAAAATTTACTCCCGGTGTTTTGAGCGCAGCCCCTAAGCTCCTACCTTCCCGCCGGTTGAGCCCACCGGTGACCGTATATCGGAGGCCATCGAGCCATTGAAGCTCGATGAGGCTCTGCGAGTACCGATCGTCGAGGCGTCGTCGGCGGGGTGGTGGAATGGTGTAAAAGCTCCAGCTGCCCCAGGAACCTCATCGAAAACGGTAAATTGCGGGGGCCATGCTCGTCATGCCGCAGCTGAACGCGGCTGTATGTGGGGCATACCGTCCACCAAGATTGTCGAACTGTGCATATGTGGGACTTTACCTCGCGGCTTTGAGATACCCCGGTCTGAATTGAGTGTTGAACTTGAGACCCCCCTCCAAATCTCCAAATAGAGTTATCTGCCCCCTCAATCGTTGTTGGGATGAGAGGGCCAAGCTGCTGATGTGTTGGTCGAGGCGGACGCGATGCGCTCAGGGTGCGCTCAGGGTGCGCTCAGGTTGATAAAACCATGAGCTCAACACAACCATCACACGCCCAACATATGTAAGACGAACAACCGTGTACGACATGACCTTGGAAGTTGCTTAGCTTCCGTGCTTAACTTCGACCCCTGTGACCCAGAACAAGATTTGCCCGTCCATCACGGTAGTGGTTGCGAAAATGTCTACGGCTTTCACATGGCATGAAGGGTGCTATAGCACCGCACCGATATTGCCCATGTGCTTCTGACAAATTCTCTGCTGATGTTTGGCCAGGGTCGGCCCACGAAGCGAATGGGCTCTTAATTTGACTACATGATGCCTGTGATCATCGCCTTACCGGGACGTAGATTCCCCGTGGGGTAGTGATGCCGCTGGATGGTACCTAGGTATGCGTTTACAAATCATTTCGAGACGTACCCGGGCGCAAATTCACCGAAGTAACCGGACTATTACAGTCTTTCCAGTCCCAGGGCGCGCCCTTCAATAACGTCGAGGACCATATAAGGTGAGAAGCGCTCCTCTGAACTCCTACGCACGCGTACCGAAGTAGATGCAGACATTAGGTAATGTGCAAAGCTGCGTGCCTATGGTCATAGTACAGCAATGTACCACAAGCATCCTCCTCTGTTTGTATCCGTAGTTGAGGCAATCCTTTGTCAGGGTCGATATCACAAGAGGCTCAGGCGGGCGAGCGTCTAGGAGATAGCGGATTTGAAGTTCGTCACTTTTTTGATTCGTCCATCACTGCATATCGCACCCGAAACCCAGCGTGGTAGATGAATCCCTTGATGCATGTTTTCCGAGGAGATCTAACCTCCTAACTCCAAAAGCAGACACCCCCACGTGTACCCTTCCGTGGGCTGGCGTGGTGTTGATTCATTTGGCCCTCTTGTCCTGATCCGTAGAAAACACCCGGGCCGAGCGTTCATGCAAATTCTATTCCCTTCCCAGAGACTAGAACTGACTTAAGAAGGGGGAGCGGCACCACGGCCACGGCCGAAGCCACCACGGCTACCGATATGTTAGTGTTCATGTCCTTGTATCGCTTGTTTCGGATTCGGGATCTCTCACAACTGAGGGTTGAACTCGCCAGGGGCGCCACCCTCCTTGCCCTCACCAGCGTCACGTCGTCGGTAGCCACCCTCACGGTCGCCACGGTCACCACCACGGCCACGGCCACCGAAGGGGCGGCGGCGCTCCTCGTCACCGAGCATGCCACGGGGGGGAGCGTGGGATCGCTGCTGCTTGATGTGGGTAGCGGGAACGATCTCGGCGGGGAGGTGGAGCCACTCTCGGAGGTAGTCGAGACCCTCGGGGGTCAGGGTGTAGTAGTCTATGCTCGTAAAATCGCAATCAGCTCCAGATTCTTGTGGTTCCGTTGTCTCCCAGCGCTGCATGTTGCGTTGCTCGTTTGGGGATCACCCACAGTATTGCCAAGAGAACTGGGTCTTAACGAGACCACGCGAGTTCAGGGACTGCAGAGCCTTGATCACGTAGAGGTTCTTGACGGGGATCTCGGGGTGCTGCTCGAGGTTGTAGCTGATTGAGGCAAATCATCAGTTGAAGCCCTTGGCCATTACGAGGTTTCCATGTGATCCCTTACTCCTTCTGAGCCACGAGGACTCCCTCACGGAAGAGGGCCTGTAAATAACAGGACTGTCAGCCTCACATTCCCACCAGTATTGCAGCATTTGCCCATCCTCCCATTCATCGAAGCGATCGCATAAATCGTGTCGTCTCGTAGATGCATATTGTCGATGTCGGCTCGGTGCGATTGAGAGTCTCGCAAACTTCGGGTCGGTATTTGGGTCCTAGAGTCTGGGATTTCATACCTCGTGGATCGCCTTGCGGTCAGCCTTGGGAATAAGCATGTTTGCGATCGGTTGCCGACGACTACTTAGAGGGTGTTGTTAGGTCGGAGTCGGAGGGTCGAAACACACGAAGGCTGGCTGTCGGTTCCGCGATGGATTTCTTTGCGGTAGGAAGGCTAAGGTTCGATTGTGCGGCCCTTTTTCGAGGGTCCCCACTTATCCACGGAACAACGGCGCTACATATCTCCGCCCGGATGAGCACGAGCCACCTCGCTAGATGAATGCAGCTCCGAGGTTCTAGGCGGTTACCGCTATCGCTTATCGAGGTGGCGCAACGACGGACCCCTTTGACTTTCCAGAAGGCAATTCGACCTTGATGATCTTCCACCAAGAAACAGCGAAACTATCAATTCAACATTACCGACGTCCCTGCGACAGCACTAATCATGGCTTCGCACCAAATAAACGTGCTCATTTCGAGCTTTAATGGCCTGGGCCTCCCAAAGACACTTTGCTTGCCCTTGCCACCCTCCACTACTATACATAATCTATGGAATGAACTCAACGGCCGTCTACCTCAGAGCTTGGATGACGAAACCTTCGACTCTTTGGTACTCACAACGAACTCGAACTTTGACCTACCTCAGCACTCAGAATGTGTCATTTCATCTCTCACAACATCCACAGATGACCTCCTTCCCCTCCGGCTATCGCATCCCTGCCTAGGCGGCAAGGGTGGTTTCGGATCCCAACTTCGCGCCGCTGGTGGACGCATGTCTTCCAAGCGTAAGAAGAACCGCGGAGATGAGAACGGCTCGAGCAGGAACCTGGATGGACGGAGACTGCGTACAGTGACAGAAGCAAAAGCACTGGCTGAGTACCTTGCCATCAAGCCGGAGATGGAGCTCAAGGAAAAGGAGCGGAGGCGCGAGCGGTGGACGTCTATTGTTGATGCAGCCGAGCGGAGGGAAGAGGAGATCAAGAATGGGGGCAAGGGCAGACTGGATGGCAAGTGGGTGGAGGATAAAGAGGAGGCTAGTGAGAGGACACGTGATGCTGTCCTCGCAGCTATGAAGGCTGGAACTTATAAGGACAACCTTTTCGGGACATCCGAGGGCTCGTCTTCGGCCTCGGGTGAAGCGATCAATGAGGACTCCGAGGTTGATAACGGTGAGACAAGCTCAGGGGCTACGACACCTATTTCAGAAGACGATAAAGGCAAGGGCAAAGAGGCTATTGCATCAATGGGGAAGCCTCGATCATTTTTCGGTTTTGAAGAGGATGACGAGTTCATGAGCTCCGATGATGAGACCGGGGCCGAGAGCGCGAAGGGAAGAGCATAAACCACGGTGCGAGTTCACAGTAGCGCCTGGGTAAGAAAATAGTCACGGGTAAAGATCCTGGGGCCTTCCTTATCAGGAAACTATCAATATTACAATTTTGTTAGCAAACGCATTTCGCTGTGGTCGCTGTAGGGCCCGCTGATGTTGCGCCAGACTTCATTCAACTGTTGCAGGTCCAACAGAAAGAGTCTGATACGAGCTGCCGCCCCGACATATAACCAGGAGCACCCGTGGCTTCCTTGTTTTTGTTCTTGAATACGACTATCTCCTGTGAGATAGAGCATAACACACACGATAGCATACTATCGCGTCTCGCACTATGTGCTGAGAGGTGCAAGGTCGTATCTTATGTTGTTACGCCACTGAGGA
>LKEB01000003.1:662494-702595 GCA_003795295.1 Cytospora leucostoma | reverse complement strand
TACCCCGACTCAACATGGAAGATGCGCTGAAGGCAAACCACCTACCAATAGGGCGGCGAAGTAGTCACAATAGTTGGCTGCCCGTCGATCTTGATACCAAGTTGCCCGGCGTCGAACTTCGACGACCTTGGGCCTGGTCGCACAGGTCGACGGATGGCACATCTGTCAGCCAATTTGCCTGCGGTTTTGCATGACATATCGCCAATAACAGGAAAGGCTTTCGCAGCCAAGGCACATGCAACATGATGAAGAGGGCCCTCATATATGATGAATAGCCAATAACAGGAAAGGCTTTCGCAGCCAAGGCACATGCAACATGATGAAGAGGGCCCTCATATATGATGAATAACGCCAGTGTAGATAAGGAGATCCCACATGCCATCAGTAGCAGTCTTGCCAAGTCCCAGAAAATATCTGTATTCTTGTGGATTAACACAGACTCTATTTTAATCTCACTGGACAGCGAAGGCCAGCGAGGTTGGGCTCTGACGATGAATGTTGCATCGAGAGATACCCGGTAGAACTGACAAATTATAACATGTTGATTTGGGAGTTTATACTTTTCCACAAAGATTGTGCCTCTCAACCGTTGCTGTATTGGTTATACGGTGTCTTGAAGTACCACACCAAACCATGCGGTCTCCATGCCAACCGCCCAAATTAGCATGCTGATGACCGAGAGCGTTGAAGACATAGCATTGGAACTGCACTATGAGTATGTGACGGCTTTTAACATGGTTGCACACAAGAAAATAGCGGTTATTACTAGAACATAGGCGCTGGCAAAAAGGGTTACACGGTGAGAGGGGTGAGCCTTTCGAGCGCCGGTGACCATCGTGAACCTCGACAACTGAAGCTTCACATGAGTAGAGGTAGCGTCAACCTACCTAGGTAGACTTCATATCACGCCCGGGATGAGTCACTAGCGCCCCGCTACCCTTAACTGCCCGTGACAATTGTGAGGATGAGCTCCGTAAGTTAGTGACTATCAAGCTAGCATCGTAGATCTGCATGCGGTCATCCATCGACCGAGATGAACGTGTTCAAGGATCGACCAGCTCGGAGCAGCAGGCAAGGACAGCATGTGGCTTCTGTAATCCAGTATGATGAGCTCGAAGTGGTCTCCGACGAATTGGACAAGCAGGAATGACATTGATCCCACTCATGGACTGGGCGGAATGGTGCATCAAAACTTTTCCTGGCCGCCGCTCGATGGCACAGGCCCATCACGTTGCATGCACGGCTGTAACGAGTAGGTAGACTCTTCACTGCCAGCTTCTCCTTCCACTCTCACGCAACGGAAGGAGGTTTCTGATGCGGTCAGAGCCGGAATGTATGCAATTTCGCCCCTATCAACATCTGTCTAGTAGAACAGCCGCCGATCCGCGTGATCCTCTCCATCTATGTGTAGTGTGTTCGCGATGTACAGCTCCTTACTCCAGGCGCACTGGGAAGGTGCCGGCCTCTGTATAATTGTTAGCATCTCGCCCATCAGGGGCATGTATGGGATCGGCTGGGTCGCACCTCTCTGCTCGTCCCATCGAGTGTACCATCCGCTGGGGCACAATGACCGGTAGGCCAGCCAGAACTGACGGCAAGGGGCGAAGTCCTCACCCTTGGCGAGGATGCACTTGTGGTAGTCGACGTAGTTCTGCCAGCAGTGCTTGGTCTGGTTCTGGTTGGGGAATCGGGCGTCAAGACCTGTAAGGGGGGCATTAGGTCAGAAAGTATTCTCTATTTTAATTATGGGCCGAGACCGGAAATCCGTATCATCGTCGTCGTCGTCGTCGTCAATTGGAGGGTGGAAGAGGATCCGGAGGTTATGTCATACCAGCTGGTGGAGTGTAATGTTAGCCTTGCGGGAGAAAACCATACGATGAGCCTGAGCTGGAAGGATCCTTTGACATACCAGTGACGAACTTGAAGGGCTTGGTTTCGCGATCGCTGTCCGACATCTTGGCGATTTTGTTCTTGGGCGGCTGACTTGAAGACTGTTGCAGGGCTCGATTGAGGCGTGGAGGTGTGGGTTGAAGACGTAGGCAAATCGAGGGAGCTTCGCGGTTGCTCGGATTTCGGATTGCATCGATGAGGAATAGGATCCTGAGGCCGTTGGTTGGCTGCTTCGTGTTACATAATCATGCGGAAGCCTTTCAAATTGAGCGATTTCACTGGCTGGGTGGTGCTCCAGCTAAGGACCAAGGTGACCAGCTTCTGACGAAACGAACCTTGAAGGTAACAAAACTGCCCTTCGACCGGCGACAACCCTTTGAAGCTCCAGTAATCCCCAAACTTTCGATCTCTCCGTCCCGAACAATCTCCACTCCACTCTCCGTCAAGATGTACGCCACCAGAGCTATGCAGGTCGCTTTCCGGCCAACGCGCCGCATGATGCGCCCCGTACCCGTGAGTCCCTACACTCCCCTCCAGCCGTGCTTATGGCGTGACTTACAGAGCTCTAACCATGCTATGAATAATAGAATGAGGAACAGGCCGGTATGTGAAACACGGGGCGACTGGCTGCCTACTATGGTGCCGAGCTTCGCGCGCTCCAACGAGGCTGACAAACAATCATCCATCACAGCTCACACTGTTTCGCAACGACTTCGCGGCAGCATCAAGAAGGTGCCCGTTGAGTTGTGGCCCCTCGGTTCGTCCTGAATGGCAACGATAACATAGGATTGCAAAGACTAACCAATGCCAAGCTGTCGTCGTCGGCGCCGCCTGCGTCGCTGCCGGCTTCTCCATTACCCGACACCTGTTTACCGACAGCACCATCCGTCTCAAGCGTCAGAACCGAGCCGCTGAATCCGCTGCCCACGCTCACACCGGATCCAACGGCGAGCACTAAGAAGCGACGAGCGAGGGAGAACTGAATAGGGAAAGTCCAGGATTACTGTACACTTTGATTTATAGAGATGGCGTGCATTACGAGCAGTGCCAGATTGCCGGCTCGGAATTGCCGGCTCCGTAACAAAATCACTCCATTTATTCATCCATTTTTTGTCCACCAGAACGCCGTCGCAGTGCATATCATACAGTTGGGTATCGTCTTACGGCCGTCTGCTATCCATCTAAGCCGGGCGAGGGCCAGCCACATCCAATCCTTCGAGGCCTTGCATAGGGTCTTCTGCTCTTGTATCCCCTGCAGCTTGGGCTTGATCGGCAGCAAGTCGGTCCTCCTGGCTGACAGCGTGTTTCGCCAGCCAACTCTCCTGTTGAAACAACCCTTATCAGCCCCCAGTTCACAAATAGCCAAGGCGTGACGACATACCTGCTCCCACACAGCCTTTTTGCTTCCCAGCCCCTCGTCTGCGCTCTTGGGTGCCTTGGCCGCCGTGACCTTGATCACTCGGCCAAAGAATTCCGACTGGTCCATGTTGTCTATCGCTTCTTTCGCATCGTCTGCATCTTCATACTCGACGTAGGCAAAGCCACGATGTGGTTCCGTAGCTTTGGAATTTGGGTTTTCGTTTTTGGGCAGCGTGACATCTGCGATGTCGCCGAATGGGAGGAATGCGTCGTGAAGTGTCGCAACGGTGACTACATGCGCTAGACCGCCGACGTAGACGGTGGCCTTCCACCTTGCTGCATCTGTCATTGTGAGGAAATGTTGGGACGGAGGGTCGCTGGAGTTGTATCTATTACATGCATAAATAAGGCTGTCTGATCGAGGCTCGGATTAAAGACTTGTAGCTGAATCGATGGAGGGGCACTTGGCCCGAGTGGACCAATCACTGCTGGTTTTGGACGCGGCCAAACCCCCTGTGAAAGTACCGTCAGCGCAATCTGGCCTCCTCATGTCATTGCGTCCGTCCTGGTCCAGGTTCACGTGTGTAAGTGTGTGTGGCCTTCCAAGGTTTCCTTGACGCAACTTGTCCCCAGGCCCGCAAGTCGATACTATAATAATATCCGGGCAGACTTTCCTTCTGCGAAAACACATTTCACTGGCGAACTAGCCTTACTCCTCAATCATTTAATACCCCGTCCAGTGAATCTATCATACGACTGTCAGATCTCAACCTCCCGTCTTGCGCCTCCATCAAGGGGCCGCAATCTGTCAACAGTAGTGCCCTTCCCACCCGCCTACGACTGTTCATTAGGCATTTGCAAACATGGTTCGACTGAGGGAAATTCCGCGCACGGCGGCCTTTGCTTGGTCGTCTGGTCCCGCTAAACCACTGCTTGTCACGGGCACTCGTGCTGGAGCTGTCGACGATAGCTTCTCGGACGAGGTCAAGCTCGAGCTGTGGGATCTGAACCTGGACGATCAGGACCAGGGGCTTGAGCTCCAGCCCATCGCCAGCATTGCTGCCGACTCAAAGTTCGTTTGCCCAGAAACACCTTCCAAATGATCATCCACTAATTTACACGCGCCAGATTCCACGACCTGGCATGGGGGCCTCCCGACGACACGCACCCTCGAGGTATCATTGCTGGAGGTCTTGAGAATGGGTCACTGCACCTGTGGGATGCCGAGAAGCTCATTTCCGGAGAGCCCGATGCTCAAATAGCACACACGACCAAGCACAGCGGCGCGATCAAGTCTCTCCAATTCAATCCATTGAAGCCCCAGGTCCTGGCTACCGCAGGCGACAAGGGCGAGCTGTGGATTCACGACATCAACGATATAGAAAACCCACTCCGACTAGGCAATGCCGCGGCGAGGTCGGACGACATCGAGTGCGTTGCATGGAACAGGAAGGTGTCGCACATCCTAGCAACCGGCGGCTCTGGAGGATTCGTCACTGTATGGGACTTGAAGACTAAGAAGGCTTCGTTGACGCTCAACAACAACCGTAAACGCGTGAGCGCTATTGCATGGGACCCTCAGAACTCCACAAAGCTGTTGACGGCTACACCTGATGACAACACGCCTCTCATTCTCCTCTGGGACCTGAGGAATTCGAATGCGCCGGAGCGGACCCTCCAGGGACATGATCAGGGCGTCTTGTCCCTGTCATGGTGTGAGCAGGATAGTGACCTGCTGATTTCATCAGGCAAGGACAACAGGACCGTCGTCTGGAACCCCCAGACCGGCGAGCGCTATGGAGAGTTCCCAGAAGTTACCAATTGGACTTTCCTGACCCGATTCAACCCCCATAACCCCAGCCTGTCGGCCACGGCGTCTTTCGACGGCAAGATCGCCATCCAGACACTCCAGAACACGAACACCTCGACTGCGCAGACAGCTGCACAAGACAACCTCGATGGCGAGGACTTCTTCACCAGCGCGCAGACGCAGCCTCAGGGCGCTTCGTTCTCGCTGCCCAAAGCACCCTCGTGGTTGCAAAGACCCATTGGAGCGACCTTCGGGTTTGGCGGCAAAATCATCGCCTTCAAGAAGAATGCGGTTGCGGCTGGTCACCCTCGGTCTTCAAGGCTACTGATTTCGCAGTTCTCGGTGGACTCTGAGGTCACAGCCGAAGCCGAGAAGTTTGAGTCTGTCGTCCAGAGCGGAGACCTGAAGCAAATCTGCCAGTCCCACCTGGAGCAGGCAAAGACCGAGGAGGAAAAGGCCAACTGGCTGGTCATAGAGACCCTTGTCGCAGATGAGCCTCGTCAGCAGGTAATCAGCTATCTTGGCTTCTCCAAGGAGGAAGAGACGGCCAATGGTGAGGTGGAGCCGACTCCGGAGGAAGCCGAATCAGAGCCACCAAAGGAAAACGGTGTCAACAAGTCTGCGCACAAGAGAGTGACGAGCATCTTCGACGGTGCTGATGGGGACGACTTCCTCTCGGAACTGGCGGCCAACAAAGGAGCCAAGACAGAGGATCCGTTTCATCTTCTCAGTGAGGGCAACACAGGCGTGGAGGACCAGGTAACCAAGGCTCTTGTGCTGGGCAACTTTGCTAAAGCAGCAGAGATCTGTGTGAACGAGGACCGCACGGCAGACGCTTTCATCATTGCTAACTGCGGTGGAAAAGAGCTTGTCGACAAGGTTCAGGCAGCATACCTCGCCAAGAAGAAGGGCAGTCCCAGCTACCTTCGTCTATTGAGTTCGGTGCTCGCCGGGAACCTCTGGGACGTAGTTTACAACGCGGACCTCGCAGACTGGAAGGAGACCATGGCCACGCTGTGCACATATGCGAAGCCTGACGAATTCCCAGACCTGTGTGAGGCTCTTGGCGACCGAATCTTGGAGCAGGGCTCTCGCAAAGACGCTTCTTTCTGCTACCTGGTTGGCTCCAAGCTGGAGAAGGTCGTCTCTATTTGGATCGAGGAGCTTGGAGAAGCCGAGCAAGCTGCAATCAAGGAGCCTAGTGAGGATTCTACTTTCTCCGTGCATGCAAGGTCTCTTCAGCAGTTTATTGAGAAGGTCACGATCTTCCGGCATGTGACCAAGTTCCAGGACTCCGAGACCAACCTCACATCTGACTGGAAGCTGGCGGCCCTGTACGACAAGTATACCGAGTATGCAGACATTGTTGCAGCACATGGACTCTTGTCCGTTGCCCAGAAGTACCTGGATCTGCTGCCAACGGATTACCCTGTGGCAGAGGTTGCGAGAAACCGTATCAAGCTTGCGACGCAAAAGGCATCTGCACCGGTTGCCGCACGTCAAGCAGCGACGACAACACGAGCCAGTTCTCGAGCACAGCCTGTTGCATACCAGGCGCCTCAGTCCGCAGCGCCCTCTGGCAACATTTATGCCCCCCCTGCACCAGCCCAGGTGCCAATCCAGACTTCCGCTGCGAACCCATATGCTCCGCCATCAGCAGCATCCGCTGTCAACCCTTATGCGCCACCTGGGGTTACACCTGTCGCTAACCCATATGCTCCACCTGCCAACCCGTACGCTCCGACCCCGTCAACCACGTTTGGTCAGCCGCAGCAAGGCTACACAGCTCCTCAGCCCGCAGGCTTTACACCCTTCACACCATATGGGCAGCCTGCGGCACCCCCACCGTTGGCTGGTCCGCCGAGAGGTTCGACACCGGCCTCCGCCGCTACACTCCGCCGTGCGAAGGAAGTGGGTGACTGGAACGATGTGCCGATGGTCACAAAGGTGCCACCTCGAAGGTCTACTCCGCGAGCAGCTATCACAGCGCCATTCCCGGGCCAGCAACCTGCGACGGGGGTGCCTCCTCCTCCTCAAAGCCCATATGGAGCCCCACCGCGCGCCTCGCCCACGCCACCACCTCCACCGCCAAAGGCTGGACAGTCCGGTCCTCCCCGGGTCACCTCTCCCTTGGCGGGCCCTCCTCATGGGTCGCAAATACCTTCGCGACCCCAGTCCACGGCTTCCAATATATATGCCCCGCCGCCGCCGCCGGCAGGTATCGTTGCGCCTACAGCGCCGCCAAGTGGGTCGAATCGGTACGCTCCGGCCCCGGCTGCTCAGCAGCCTGTCCAGCCGCTAGTCGCCTCGATTCCTCCTCCAGCTGCCAGCCGGCCGCCTCCCCCTAATCCATACGCATCTGCTGTTGGTATTCCAGGTGCACCAGGACAGTACGCACCGTCGCCTTATGCTCAGGCGACTCCTGCAGCTGGCCAGCTGCCCCTGGCACCTCCACCATCAGCCGGCCCACCGCCTGCTGGGGCAAGGGCGACACCCCCGCCACCGCGAGCCACGGCTTCGCCAGCAGCAGCTCCACCAAAGGCCAAGCATCCTCCTGGAGACCGGTCGCACATCCCCGCGAGTGCTCAGCCACTGGTCGACATCTTGAGCCGGGACATGCTCAGAGTGGCTTCAAAGGCGCCACAGAACTTTGCCCCTCAAGTCAAGGACACCCAGAAACGTCTGGGCTTACTATTCGACCATATAAACAACGAGGAGCTCGTCAAGCCAGACACTATCGCGCAGCTGTCGCAGCTGGCCCAGGCCCTTGAGGCCAAGGACTACGCTGAGGCTCACAGGATCCAGACTGATATCCATGCCAGCAAGCCGGAGGAATGTGGTAACTGGATGGTAAGTACCTCACCTAGACTGCTGAACTTCGAAAGCTAACGAGTGTCTACAGGTCGGAGTTAAGAGACTGATTAGCATGAGCAAGGCAACCCCTTGAAGTGGAACATATGCCTAGCTGTTGTAAAGAAGAGGATGAACTTCTTGACGTTGAAGTATATGAGCATAAGGCAGCGATCTGCTTCTTGATAACATGCTTAGAAGTAGAGCGAGCTTAGATAAATTCATTCGACAAGGAACCAGTTGAGTGTCCGTTGCCTTTGAAGTGTCTTGAGAGGGATACTCTTTCGTATCTATCTACGTATCTCCAAGGGGATACAGTCATGTAGAGCAGAGGTCACGGACTAATGCTTCTCCAGTAGTCCAGTAGGAGCACAGATATTAGTTTACATGTGAACCACGTGAATACAGGTTTTCAGTCAGTGACGGCTATCTGCAGTTAAACGGAAGCTTGGTGGTGGTAGGATCTCGATGTGGTAACTGAGGGCTGTTGTTGGATCCCATAAGCCTGCCTAAGTACCTGAGTACCTAAGTACCCCTGACAATTGCATACGGTACGGAGCTACATGGCAACCTGGTCGTCACTGATAAGATAAGCCATCCAGCTCCATCTTTTTGGAAGCTGCCAGTCGTCACACTTTCATATGGTAGATACAACTTGTCCACGTTCAGACTTGCCAACGAGACAGAAAATACCGTGTAGTACACCACAATATCACAACACCACAACCGGACAGTGGCAATGACGGAGACCGCTGGATTGAGTCCTGAGGATGCTGCGTCTGCCCGAGCAGCCGAGCAGGCACGACTGCGCAAGGAACGTCGCGAGGCGAAGATCAAGGCAGGTGGCAGCGCACGGCTGAACAAGATTACCGGGCTGGGAGGTGGCCTTCAGAGAGGTATGTTTATGTGTAGTACATAATGGCAAAATAGTGTCTGGGCATACACTGACTTTCTTACCACACTCATAGATCCGATACCCAGCAACCCCCCATCGACAGCATCCTCGCCGGCGCCGACCCCGTCAGCCAGGTCAGACGCGGCCGCAGATCAACAACATGGAGACCCAGACGAGGTCGACATCTCCCTCTCCCAGCACTACTACCAGCCCCAGACTACAAACCGCATCCCCCCGCCCCCACAGGCGCTAGGTGGCGACAACATCTCCGAGGACCAGCTACGACAGATGATGCTCGGCTTCGACGGCGGCAGGCCCGCGGCGAACCCCTTCCTCGACCCGTCGGCACTGGGCGGCGGGGCGGCCGGCCCAGACGGGGAGGACCCCATGCTGAAGATGCTCTCGCAGATGCTCGGCCCGGGAGCCGTCCCGCCCAACCTTGGCGGCGGCGGCGGTGCGGGCGCCAACCCCTTCGCCGGCGGCGCGAACCCCTTCGCAGGGGGGCTGGGAGGGCTGGGAGGACTAGGAGGGCTGGGCGGACAGCAGCAGCAACAACAGAAGGCCGCGCCCGACTCGTACACGGCGGCGTGGCGGCTCCTGCACTTCGTCCTGGCCGCCGGGCTGGGGCTGTACATCGCGCTGCTGACGAGCTTCTCGGGCACCAAGATCGAGAGGGAGAGGGACGCGTTCGCGTCGGTGACGGCCGCGGGCCACGGGCGCGCCGGTGATGACGACGGCTCCGACTCTGTCCGCAGGTATTTCTTCTGGACGTTCGCGACGGCCGAGACGGTGCTCCTCACGAGCCGGTTCCTGCTCGACAAGCGGAGGGGGCCGGCGCCGCCGGGGATCCTGCAGACGGTGCTGGGGTTCGTGCCCGAGGGGAAGATGAAGAGCCTGGTGGGCACCGGGCTCAAGTACTCGCGTATCTTCAGCACGGTCCGGTCGGATATACTGGTCTGTGTCTTTGTGCTGGGGGCTTGTTCGTGGATTAGGTCCTGAGGAGGTTTGAGTTGAGACCGGTTTTGAATTAAGCATGTTATTACTCGGGGTCCCATTTCCATCATTGCACATCAGCCATAATCAGTGTGAACCGTTTCCGTTAACTATGTATTCAATATGTGCCATGCTAGTAGTGACTCGTCCGTCTCTGTTTAATTCACCATAATAACCACCAAGATTCCGTCCGACGGACAAAACACCAGCGAGTCCGAGCAAGAAGCTGCCAGGAAGAAGTATCAGTTCCTGGCCTGAATGCAAGCATTAGGAGCCTTGTTCAGTATTGCAGAACACAAGCCTCATCCTTGGGTTCGAAGCACTGAGGAAGCTCCTACTAATAAACCACTCTTCGGTTTGGCATGTATGGCAAGTCTTCTTCGCAAATCCCGGAAACCGATGGCGAACACAAATTATACACTAACTGTTTTGATACCAACTCGCCTGACAATAGGACAGATGAGCCGAATGTATACCTTAATAGCAGTAATTAGGCGTTTACTATTACTATTCCGCCTCTTGGGCTCTTGTTACCTTGTTTCCTCCCAAGGCCACGTTATATGCTAACAATTGCAATATTACCAGGCCAGGGATGTCGTCTACGCGGCAAGAACCGTCCTCAACACACTCCCGAGGACGCCTCTAACCCTGCTCTTGTTCTCCAGCGCACATGTAAACACCACGGCCGTGCTGGCCGCAAAGACGAGCGTCTCCCGCCACTGCTTGTCCGCGCCGTACCGCCGCGGCAGCAACGTGGCCACCGCCCTCGGCGCGACGAACAGCGCCAGCTCCTTCCTCCTGCTCGCCGGCTCGAGCAGGACGCTCCACCCGCACAGCACACATCCGGCCCCGACACATAGGCCGCCATCGATCTTCTGCCTGGCGCTGACGTCCCTGCCGAGGACGTGCGGGCCGACGCGGGTCCGCGCCAGACACACGCCGTAGTAGAACAGTGTGATGAAGGAGCCCAGGAAGGCCGCCGAGCGTGACGCCGAGCGCACGGCGCGGGCGAGACCCCGCCGGGCCTTCCTCGGCGAGCCCCTCGACCTCACGAGGAGCACGACGAGCTGCAGCGGCAGGTACGTCCTCATGCTCCACAGCCACGCCCTCGCGAGCCTCGCGAGGGCGTGCAGCTCGCACGAGGGCCCGGCGCCCATGTGGACCATCTCGCAGGGGAACGGGATGCTGACGGCCGGGTCGGCCCACTCCGCCGGCCAGCGGTAGTCCTCGCACATGCCCTGCAGGAGCGCCGCGTGTCCCTCCTCGCCGTAGTGGAGGACGCCTCCGCGGCATCGCTGGAGGGCGACGATGAGGCGCTGGTCGACGGCCGCGGCGCTGGCGATCCACTTCTGGTAGGCGCGGGGGAGGGAGGTGGGCAGGTAGAACCATCTCCACATGATGATGCCGGACGAGGCGGCGAAGATGAGCGGGTCGGTCAGCCCGGAGGCGACGAGGTCGATGACCCTGCCTGCCCTGGTGGTGGTGCTGGCAGAAGGGGAACGGCGACTTGGGCGCTGGGACCAGATTTCTCCTATGATGACATCGAGAGCGCGAGTTGCGGCAAACAGTGTCAGATCGAGCGTGCGCCCAGCCTGAGGCTTTTGTGATCGATCCGACTTCGATTCTGGTGATGGCTGCGGTGTTGCAGCGGTAGTGAGCGTAGTACTGGATGGGATGCTCTGTTTAGATTGTAGCATCTGCAGACTGAGCCATGCGGCGATGAAGGAGGAGAACCATCTTGACAGCCTGGATAGCTTGTTCCTTAGTATGGCAATCCGGATCATAATATGCCATACGGCTTTGCATTTTTCATTGGCTCACCTTATTCTTGACGTGCCCGATATGTCTTTCAATATGGTCAAAAGCGCTCTGTGAAGGACGGGCTGACACGGGGAACAGCTCCAGTCAGTTTATGCTAGTGAAAGACATGAACGCAATGGAAGACTATGTATATACCTCAAGTAAAGTGCTGCCACCGACGAGAGCGGCACAGAAGGCTGGAAAGCGTTGCCACTCTAGCCCAGCACGCAGTGTCTTCAGCATCGACCCCAGGAAGCGAGACTTGGGCTTCTTCTGTACAGCGTCACTGGCACCACTGGGCCGTCTCCGAACGAGCGTCAAGACATGGTGAAGACCCAAAGCCAACAGGCGTGGGCCAACGGAGAAGGCATAGCCAAGCAGGTATGCGCGGATTAGAGGCTTTAGAAATGGAGTGAGATCCGCTGCCCATCTCCTTAGCCCTGGTCTGCTCAGGGTTGCAACAGCCTTGGGAGACAATAATAGTAATGGCGACGGCGATGGCGATGGTAATGGCGATGACGCCATTGACAACAGGTGCGAAACACGACGATGGGAAAGGTGAATTAATTTCTGGGTGTATGAGGTTGAACAATGGGTGACATGTGACATGTGACATGTGACAGCGACAGTAACAGCGACAGTAACAGTAACAGTAACAGTAACAGTACACGTGTGGGTGTTCGAGGGTAACACGCTACACACTACCACTTTGTGGCGCCGGTCGACTTGGCGACGTTCACTGGTTCTAGGCCCGCCGAATAGTAACAACACGAAGAAGAAAATCGGTGCTGCAAATCAAGGGAATGCAACGCAGCTGCCCGCAACGGGAAAGCAATATAATTTGGGTGGGGGTAGAGTTCCTCATTGTCTGAGTCTGAGACACCACGATTCAGATGAACCGTTGGGTGGTTTATAAAGAAAAGCGAAAGCCGCCTCTGGGATCAGATTCAGAAGATATAATGATCGATTGCATGGAAGAGGAACAACAGACCGTCGTCATAATGCCTGGTCAATAACTTGGAGGCATCAGATAGACGACAAGTGCGCAACCTTCATGTTAATTAGCAGCCCACATGGAAGATCACGAGAGCACCTCAATCGCCTCAGGTATATAGAGAGGGAGGAGGTGGTGGAATGGCGGAGACACAGAGGGTGGGTGTATGACCTGCTACCACACACCAGTCAGTCAACGTACCATACATAACCTCCCTACCCAACTAATTGTCTGTTTTCAACGACAGATTGAATTCCACTGTCTTTCGCATATCAGCGGCTTCTTTCTACCTCGTCAAATCTTGGTTCTACCTAGGTAAGTATATCTATCCAGCCACCACTATTTCTCATTAGGAAGAGAGAGGTGACATCTTTTTGAGGATTAGTTACCAAAGTGATGAATTGAGGGTTGACTTGGTGGCCCAGCCACAATGGGAGTTCCAACCAGTCTGACAGTCCTGACATTTTGACATGTGAAAGTGAGGGCTAATACGACCTTAATAAAGAGAACGTCACTAACTGGATTGTCGAATATCATTGCATCTATTCGACTAAGCCATTACAATTGGAATGCAGTGTCCCGACATCCCTGTGATAACCCTGTCATCATCCCCCTTCTGATTATCCTTTGGATGCATATTGGCCCCACATGACCCTGGTCTTGCATCTATCGGGGTAGTCCAGAACCTCATTTTCAGTGCTTGTGAAATGTTGTGCAGCCCTTCGAGTCAGGCGGGGGGGCTCCTACTCTAGTGTACGGATCCGAAGTCCCTCTCTTGCTTTCAAGTTGCTTCGAGCTCGCCTAGTGCACACACTGCCGCTTCTAGTGCTACATCCTCCATCAACTGCAGGACAGCAGTCACTCCGGCCTCTCTTCTTCCACTTCAAACGGCAGACGGCTCCTTCCCCTGCTTCTTCTACCAAAAGAGGGTTTCACAGCCTCTTTCTAGATTGCAACGTCCCTCAACATCCCCCCGTTCCTCAACATCGTCCCCTCAACACCCCATGCGACGCGTGCCATTGGGCTGGTAATGCATACTACACACACCCTTCACCGTCTCGAGGCGACGACGCTGTCACAACCAAGACGGCTTACATAGCCGTCACCACCAGAGAGGAGGACACGACATCTTGGGCCGCTTGCAAGGGCAGCACCGTTGCTCTTCTATGTCCCTTCGCATGGTCGCTCCTATTACCCTTCCCGCTGCCTGATACCCTGTACAACATTTCCTTTATCAACCAGGATACCGCGAGATAGGATATCAGTCTCATTAGCTTCGACCTGACTTGGGTTGAGCCCTTGACCAACATTACGGTGGTCACACGACGAATCGAATTTCCGGCCTTGGATCCGTTGTAGACAAGGTCCGATAGATACTACACGCCCACCACGATTCCCCGCCGTCCCGCCATGCCATATACTGTTGGCGCTTGACATCGCTACAGTACTATCACAAGCATCTGCGAAGCAGGATCCGCAACCGGCATTTCACCACTCACAGAACGCACCCATGCTGGCCGTTCAGCGTCCCAGGATGGGTTCATCGCAGCCGCCCAATGGCAGGCTGCCTTTTGGTTGTACGTCCGACTATGCCAAACCGCAATATCGTTTGCCTTGGAAGCGTCAAGTCTGACATTGCATATACAGATCTTTCCGAGGACCCGATCTCAGAAGCTCCCACTTTCGACGTTCTCCCCGGTCCGCCGCCTGAACCTGCTCCTGGCAACCCTATCCTTACCACAGCTGAGACGAACGGACTGGCGAGCATGTTGGCCGCTATGACTTCGAACGCCTATGGCGAGCATAACTTCGGCGAAGGAATAACTGGGGATGATTGGATGATGCCTCCTTCACTGATGGGCACCGCCACGTCTTTTGGTCTACAGCCTCACATGCCTGTGCCAGATGGTCTCTATAACAATACCTATTATCAGCCCACAACGCCTCAGTCCTTTGCGGCCCCAGATTCCTTACTCGCTCCCGCTGCATCCACAACGACGACGACAGACACGTATACCACCGCGGCGCATCCTCGGTCTAACGCCGCGCCCCTAATAAGTGCACCTCATACGTACAATACAATAGGTGTCCCGCTTGCTTCACCCGTACATCAACACCCCATCGATCACCAGACGCCGTCTGCTGATGTACTAGAGGCTGCGAACAGTCTTATGCGAGGCGGATCTCATGGTCGATCACAAAGTCTCCAGCATGAGCCAACATTCTCCAATGGCCCTCAGAAGGCGAGCGCGATGGGTCCTCCAGTGGGCCATTTGAGGCACCAACAATGGAGCGAGTTCAGGCAAGAAGAGCGGCGCATGTCCCATTCCCATTCCAACCATGCTTCTGAGCAGGAAGCAGTCCTCGCAACCTGGATGTATGGACCGAATGCTCAGGCAAATCAGCGACATAATGCGCCGCCTCCACCTATAGACTTGCAATATGGTACAGACCATAACTTCAACAAAAATCAACCCTTCGTCCCACCCAACGATAAGGAGAGCACAGACGCCATCCACCAGGACCAGCTGCGGTACTTGAATGCTATCAGGCTGTCCAACAGCGCGGAGACCACGCGCCCACCAAGTCCAGTCTTCAACGGCGAGGAGCCACCATACAATGTGAAGAGCCGTGCTCCTCCCCCGCCTCCACCGCCAATCAAGGTCGAGACAAACGGGGACAGCGCAAAGAAGTGGCGCAAGGGCAAGCGGGATGAGGATGAAGAGGACGAGGAGGAGCCCCAGACAGCAGTATCAAAAGCGTCAGCGCGAAAACGAAAGTCAAAAGGCGAGATCGCCAACTCGCCAGGCGCGGAAGGGGCGGGCTCCGGAAAGCGGAGGAAATCGTCCGCCGCTGTGAAGAGGGAAAACCTCACCGAAGACCAGAAACGGGAGAACCACATCAACAGCGAGAAGAAGCGACGGAAGGTCATACAGGTCGGTTTCGAGAACCTGAGCCACATCGTGCCCGCCATCAAAGGCGGGAACCCGAGCAAGAGCGCCATGCTCGAGGCGACGGTGGCATGGCTCCAGGACCTGCTGGACGGTAACGAGGCGCTTAAGGCGCAGGCGTCCCAGATCTAGCCAACGAATGGGGCGAAGAGGATGGAAATCCGGCCCTGAAGAGATATCAATTGGTGTCTGTACATCAACTCAATTGGTCCGGCTCCTCCGGAAGAGCCGGCTCACGTGCATAAGGGATAGGGAAAAGGTGGTCTGCTTTCGGGGACACGGGTTTGTGAATTTTCCATGGCGAGCCAGCCGTCTTATCGGGGTGGCTCTTGTCTTGATCTGACATCACGGCGTTTTACGGCGAACAAATGGTCGGAGGTTAAGGAGCAGACTGGGCGAGGGAGTTCTCACCAAAGTTTGTGAGGGGCGGTAACAGCTCTGCCATTGATTCTGGATTTTTTTATTATCTTCATCTTTTTATACTTGATATCCCATTCAGATCATTACCTAGGGTATGGTAGTAGGCCAGGGAAGCAGTTTGTGCTGTCCATGGCCCGGCAGACATGACATGGGATAGCCATGTCCAGACACATGAGTGAACCCCTTCTGGGATGAGTTTCGGAAGTTTCATTGCACAATTGCATCTTCCTCGCATGCTAAAATGCGGAGTCTGGAATCCACTCGGACAAGTCATTGATCTCTACCTAAGTACCCATCCAGTTGCGCATACACATCAGGGGTACTGCCAATGTGAATACGAGGAGGGCCAGAGGAAGACGAAATGGCAGAGTGAAAAGAGTACCCCCAAAAGCAAAGGCGCTTCGGCCACTGACGAATGCTCCTGAAAGGCGTTTAGCCATAGCTTGGGGATGCATTCACAACTTATAAGGGCGATCGTCAAAGTATATGGGGCGCTGTGTAGATATTTGAGCACATTTGTTGCCTTTGACAAAGGGAGGCAATCAATCTTCGGTGGATATCGAGTCTCTCATTAATATCAATGCTTCGTATAAGTGCTCGTAAACTCATAAATCACAACATGGCCTCCCATGAACCGAGCCGTTTTGCCGTATTTCCAGCCATAAACCAAAGCAGACTCCTGGACGACCCGAACCTCAACACACAGCCGTGGGGGAAACAACGAGACTCAGAAATCAACTAGGCTCAAAAAGCTCCTTTTATACCTCTGTCTCCACGTCAGGCGTCCTTCCTGCCAGCGATCCGAGCTTGCTTACCCGCCTGACTGCAAATGTAGCCTCGTTCTTTGCAAACTGAGCATTTCGCATAGGTTTCCTGCCATCATTGTCAGCGATTGTTGGAGACGTTCGGGTGACGGGTCGAACTCACCATTGCATCAGACCCCGATGTTGGCGATGCAGATCCCTGGACCGCTCCTTGTAGTCCTTGTACTTCTTGATTGGGTTCTTGCTGCTCGTCGACTTGGTTGACTGCGGTGACGAGAGACTGTCCACTGACGCCCTTGTGGTGTAGCTGCTATCAACGCTATTGCCGATGAGACTAGGGTTGCTGGGGTCACTGCTGCCATCCGTAATACCAAGATCGGGATCGCTGTCGTCGTCGCTCGAATTATCGTCCTCGTCTTCATCATCCTCGCCCATCTTATCGCCCAACAAGTCTGCCGGGTCTTGGCCAAAGGCACCACTCCAGTCTGTCCCGTCCTTGGCAAGCCACTTCTCCTTGTCCTTCGGATCTGCCTGCGCAAGAATGTCTCGTCCCTGTGTAAGACTGGCCTCGTGCAACTTCTGAATGCTCGGCGGCACCTCTCCCATGACCTGCTCATTTCTTACACCTTCCGCATAACAAGCCTCCCAGCTCTCGATCGTCTCGCGGTTGTCATTGTTGCTCACGAACTTGAGGTGGTCCATATCTGTCCCAGGCTTGAAACGGCCGCGGAATCGAAGGCGACCGATCTCCTCGATCTTGAGATCCGGAACGTCCCGGTAGTTCGCCTCAGTGATATAATTCTGCGACAGTCTCAGACCGTTATCACACCGCCAGATAGGAATATCGAAGTTCTTCTCCTCGAGGTCCACAAGATCTTGCAACCAGATTGACGCAAATGTATCGGTGTGCCTCCTCCCTGCCGAGTGGAACTCAATGAAGACAGGAGACCTGTAGCGATATCGTACTGGCAGGCGGATGCGTTTTGGTGGCCCCGGGGACGTATCATCCTTCTTCTTCGTCTCCGTGACGTCCCACACGAGGTTACCATCTTCGGTCTTGCTGCAGCTCTCGCCCTTGACCGTTGCGGAGCTACCGCCTGTACGGAGCTTGAGGCGCGTGCGGGAGCTGCCATTGTAATTGACGGCTGTGACGGTATCGGAGAGAAACTCGAAAGTGCCGACATCGCCGAAGCCGAGTTGCTGAGGTGGCAGCTTGAGCTCCACGGACCGGAAGAGGAGGGATATCCGGACACGTCCGAATCCGATACCGCCATCAAGAGGATACCATCGTGTGCTCTGACTACTAGTCAAGAGGATGTCGGAGAGTTTGAGCGGTACCACGCCGATGATGGGATCATGCTGTCGGTTGCGCTGGTCCCTGACGGTGACGGTGACTATACAAGATCGCCAATCGCGGACGAAGCGCTCTGTTCCCGCCTCGAATATAGGCTTAGAAGAGACAACCTTGGTGCGGGTCTTGTACGCAAGCTCGTCATTTACGAGGATTGTACAGTAAGAGCTGGGCAACTTCTTGCTCGTCTCCTCCTTGATGTCACCAGCCTCTGGCCTCGCAGGTTCAAACTCACGACCCTTCCTCTTGCCTTCGGAGCCCTTGATATTAGCAAGTTCGAGGTTGACGATCTGATGGACGACAACGCTGACAACACCACTGGGCCAGAGAGGGTCTGGAGGTGTATGAACAACCGCATCCTCAAGTTCGGTTTCCAGGGTACCGACATCCTGCTGCAACTCCTTCATGTCCTTCAGTTCCTTGGGCAGGTTTGGATCTTTACCATCCGTCCGTAAAGCCTTGCGGAATTGAGTCTTGCCAAAGTAGCCGACTTCCCAGGAGAGCTCACCTGGCATCGTGGATTCTGCCTTAGTGCCACGCAGGGTCGAGTTCTGGGGGAACATCTTCCCGGGGTGTTGGATGAGCTTTTGGATGCTGAGCTCGATTTTGCCAACCACGTCATCAGCCGACGATCGGTCGCTGTCCCATAGCTCCAGAGAGAGCTGCTCATCAGCTTTGATGATATCCGGTGTTACGAGAAGTGCGCAACACTCAGAGAAGACGGGGTTGAGATCGTCTTGGATGACACGAGTGCAGTACTGAGGTTTTCCAAACTTCGAGAAGGCAACGCAGATGTACGGGTCGCTTCCGCCACCGTTGCTGCCTCTGCGGTCCTGTTTCGACAGGTTGCTCGCCTTGTGGATCCGGATGAAGAGGATACCGAGAGCTTCCGTCTCCTTCTGGATAGAGTCTCCCTGGAGCATCTTGCCGACGTCGAGAGTCAGAGATTTGGGAGCGACGTACATGCCAGCAGCTGCTGCAATGGCCCAGTTGACGAAGTTTGAGATCAGAGGGAGGTTGAGAATGTTTGCACCCTTCTCAACCAAGGGTATACAGCTTGCCTCCACCTTTGGAAGCCCCATCAAGGTAACGCTGAGAGTCTTGATGAAAGGCGGAGCGGGCGACAGGGCAATGCGAATTCGAGCTGTGCAAACCAGGCTGTTGAGTTCAACCCAGATAGGAAACGGGACTCCGAAGAGACCACGCATGCCGAGGTAAAAGACCAATTGCATGCCCATATTCTTAGCCTTGGACGAGACGTCTCCTCCAGAAGGCAACGAATGGTAGGCAATACTCGCCTCGAGATTGTAGAAGTCACCGCCCTCTTCGTCTGCGGCCATTTCTTGTGGATCTTTGGTTTTGGCCTGCTCTTTTGCGATGCCCTCCTTCAGGTCCTTGACATGGCTATCCGGGAGAGCTCGCAAGCTCAAAATTCTGAGCGGGTTGCTCCCCTGGGAAATGTCATTGACCTTGACGTTTTCAATGATACCTGGCACAGACGCCTGCATGACGTCTTCCAAGGTATCTGCCACCGCGGCAAACATATCTGGGTTGATCAGTCTCCAGACAAGAGCAAGGGCGGCATTCATCCATTCCACGGATTCCGGGATCAGGTTCACGACCGCCGTCTCGCCACGCTTTTGCTCGCTAGACCAGTCTATAGCACGGCCTTGGCGGATGAGGTCCTTCACCCACAAGAAGACACCAGAGGAAACACAACCTGCAAGTGGGATCAGGCCCCACAGTGAACCCCCAAATAACTTTCCGATGAAGATTATAGCCAAGAAAATGCCAATGGTGAGGACATTTGCTCTTGTTTCTAGGGCTTCGTACATCGGCTCGTAGCTGACGGATGGAGTTGGGTGGAAGAGAACGTTGGTCTTCTCGCCATGGATGGGGACATCGCTTGTTGTGCCAGGCTCGACGGGGTCTGGGGGCGCAGTGATGTCCTGGGCTCTGCGGTATTCCTCCCCAGACTGTGTGTGATCGGTCTTGATGGGAGTGTCCTTGCCGAGATTTGCATTGGGAACGAAGAGCTGTATAAGGCAGTGAGCAAACAATACCAGAGACACTTTCAAACATGGGGTCAACTCACATGAGGGTCCCTGGTGGCTTCTACCGTAGCCTTGTCGACATCATCAATTTCTACGTCCTGGCCAGTGACGGGATCCCGGACCGTCCGCCGATTGTTGCCCTGCTTCTGCGCATGGGTCGCGTGCGGCTGAACTTCACCTTTGCCAGTTGTGGTACTGTCAATCTTTGCATCTCTGTCTTTCTTGTCCCGGTCTAGATTCTCCATGAACTGCTTGATGTTTGGTATTCTGTTGTGGCCGGAATAGTGGCCTCCGGCAGGGGCCGCTGTCTGTTGCGTACTCATTTTGTCTGCGTGGCACCAGCACCGAGCCTGCTGGATATTCCTTTTAAAGAACAATGAAAAGGGAGGATGATAAACAGCCTCCTTGGTCGACTTCGACCGATCTGATCTTGGGATTATTTCAGTACCCAAGAAATATGTAGAGAGATGCAGAGAAGAGGAATTGACGAGATATGTTGGAATAAGGAAACAAGTCGAGAGGTATGGGAGAAGCTATCAATCTATAATAGCTTGCAAGAACCTAGCGACTTTTGACGCCAAGAAGGTCATCAACTGGTTTACCTGCTTTTCTAAGTCAAGACAAGCCAGTCATTGATTAGCAAAAAAGCTTAGCTTTGGCATGCCTGGCGGTAGTCAATGAGGCTGTTCTGTGATGGGAAGCAGTGAAACACGCCTGGGCAGCTCCTTGACGTCGATGAAAATGACGTCGTGTGTCACTAAAGCAGTAGAGACCAGCAACGCCATTGACCTCATACCTGGGTCGTCACTGCCCGGAGATATCTACCACAGTACACAGTATTCCAGGCCTGGCCCGGGCTGGCAGGGGAATGCTCCGCTGATCTTGGAATGGCTCTTGGCAAGCTCTGTTTCTTTGGAAGCATCAACCTTGTAAGAAAACTGGACAGTCGAAGTGTTTTCGGGATATGGAAGACGGAGCGACGGGACTGGCGGGTAGTAGTTTAAGAAGGCACTCAGTCCCTTAAAGAGAAGGGGTCTCCTTGCCTGATATTGGATGAGGGTTGGGGTTTGTGATTTCGGATGCCGGTTGTATGCCCGCGGCCTCTTAGAGCAGGTACCTAGGTATATGACTGACTAAGCCATGGTACAAACAAACTGGTACACTCAATTGGTCAATGCTTCCCCAGAAACACGCCTGTCATCATTTCCAAGTGCCCCCCAAAGCTGGGGTCGAGAAGCCACCCAAACTCCAAGCTACAGGTTGCCAGTCAACCCCAGGAAGACAGAAGCATCAATACAGAACAAAACAGGAAGAAGGAACCGCGTCGAAACAAACGCCAGTCTCAAGCCACTCGTGAGGCCCAAAAAGCACGCCCGCCACCTCGAACATCCTCCTTTGTTATCCGACTCAGTCCACGCCCCCCCCCCTCCTCTCTCTACTTAGTGCCGAAAGCCCATGAGCCCCCAATCATCCAAAAAGTTCAGCCTCCCGTCCCTCGTCAAAGACACGCGCACGCGGACCAGCCGCCACAACAAGAAGGGATACGGCGGCGGTATCCTGCCCGGCGGCGGTTACTACGGCAGCTACGGTTCCGCCTCGTCCATGGCACCTGGCCTCTGGAGCCCCTACGCCCGCCCGCCGAGACGCTCCAAGAAGCTGGTGCTGCTCTGGCTCGGCACCCTCCTGTTCCTCGGCTTCTTCGTGTGGTACCTGGCGACGCGGAACGCCCGCATCGCCAACAGCTATGAGGAGGTCCTGACGGATGCGCCGCCCAAGGAGGCTGTTGTGGATGAGTAGGACGTGAGTCCTTGGGGTAGGGGACACGTACGACGGGAGCTGGCAGCTTATCTATGACGGTGCGCGGGCACCCGCGAGACACGAGGGTCAAGAGGAGGACTTGGTCGGCAGCCATGTGACGTCGCTGTCACAATGGCAATGGCTATAGGGTTATGGTCGAAGGCCTCGTGGACTGGGGTAGAACTTGTTGCTGGCATCCCACGGAAAGGCTGTATCTGAACCGACTGGATCTATGGATGAACCACTCGAAGATGTGACGCCCGCCTTTTGCCGGCACCACAGAAGTCCGGATACACAAGCCGGCCCTATTACGCGGATGAAAAGGCCCCAGGGCTCACATCTCGCAGGTCCGGACCAACATACGTTAATATCGATTGTCTTGGGTTTATGATGAATAGCAACAGCATTGCATTGTCTTCAACTAAAGGGCGGCTTTGATGGATAGGCGGCGTTAACAATGACTTTATCAGCACACATGAAAGGGACGAGTGGCACATGACAAAGGATTCGGAGGGCTATACACCCGCATTGTACATCAACATAATACTTTCGAACAAGATTGTCTAGAAATCTATAATATATAGACTCCGAGTCCCCTCATGGCATCTATCCTTACGAGCGTCCCAACCAGATCCTCTTAGTTCTCTATCGTGGTCACTGTGCAAAGCTTAACTCATCGTACCCCGAACATCATCAGGTAAGAAAGGTGAGTTCAGCACAAGCACACAAGGTAGGCAGGTACCACCGAGTAGCCCAAAACATCAGCCTGAAGGATGCCCTCCACCATGCCCACCCAGGAGGCTGTGACCAGCGTCCCCTCTGCTGCCCAGGACGAGATCATCCTCTCTCGCCCCCGCGGCGTTTACACCGGCGAGTACTCTCTGAAGCGCCGCAATGCCAGCCGCGGTGGTGCTGACAGCAGTGCTACTGGCAACTACAACAGGGTACACCATGAGCAGGGGCTGACGCGTGGGATTCAGGCCATCCTCAGGTCAAAGAAGGCAGACACGAAGGCCAAGACGCCCACGGCCGTGCCGTTGGAGGGTTGGACTCCGCAGATATCTCCTCTCGGAGCCCGCAGTCGCCTCTTGGAGGACTTGTGTTTGGAGTTTGCGCAACTGGCTACTGAGTTGCAGGATGGATGGACTGAGTGAATGCGTTTGCTTTGCATCTCGGCAGGTTCGAACTCAAAATCAGGGGCATCTGTTACCTTACCATAGAATAGCCCAGCGCAGTAACTTTTGAGGCCTGTACATATATAGAGCTGTAGTATCACTTGATACTTGCCATAGTCTAAATAAAACGACTTGGCCAGAAAAAAGCACCTGGGATCATGAACGCGAGACCTTCGTTGCGCTGTGATTAGGGAGCCTGGGCCGCGGTGCGAGTTAGTATACCAAAGCAACCGAGAGCTCACCATCATGCTAGTCTCTCGCCAGTGTCAGCACATGTAAATCATAGTCAAAATTCTTTCGAGATAGGGTAGAAGCACCTTGCAATTCCCGGTAGACATCTAATGTACTGCTGGCGTTACCAAATCCACGAATTGTCAGCCCTCCATTTATGCCAGGCGCACGCCAGCCTCTTTCCGCTTCTTCGTCTGCTGAGCCATGGCAGAAGACATGCCGGCCTCCTGGCTGGCATCGAAGATGCTCTTCGCCATGCGACTCTTCTCCTGCTCGATTTTGGATAGCTTCTTGTCCGTCTTGCCCTTGCCGCTCGTCTTGCCATGGAACTGGTGCGATAACTCCTTGAATGCCTCCTTCTGGTTGAGGTGTCGACCCTGTTCGTCCACGTACTTGAGCTCGACGTTGAACCTGTACTTCTTGAGCAGGTTCGCCCTAATGCTTGATAATTTGAACTCGCGGTCCGCATTCTGCCTACGGGCGTATTCTTCCCTGTCACGGGCACTCATGCGGTCTAAGTGGCCACTTGCACGGTCGCGCTCACGTTGTCTCTTTGCTTCCTCGTCGACTTGTGCGACCAAGCGGTTTTGCTCTGCAAGGAAGAGCTGCCTCTGTCGGAAGTTCTCGTTCTTCTCGGCGCCGTTCTCTTTCTCGTCGATAATGTTGCGTTCCTTGAGGAGAGAGAGCGTTGCACCCAGTCCCTGCGCAATGTACTTCTCTTCCTCGACACCGGTCGTGGTGAGATCTTCTTGTGCTGCCGACAGGTCCCTTTCAGGTGACTCCTCCTTGATCTGTGGCGCGTTCTCCATTTCCTCGTCAGAAGGCTCAGCCTCCATCGCCGTAAGCGGCTCTCTGGACTTGGACTTCTTCCTGGGTCGGGTCTCGTCATCCAGGTCCGGCTTGTTCATGGCACTCAGGAACTCGGTCGTCTCATCTATAACAAGACCTCCAGTCTCCAAGCTCTCATCGCCGTTTTCTGCCGCTTGCGCTGCCTCTGCTTTCAGCTGCTTGGCAAGGTCTTCGGGTCGGACTCGCTTCTGTTTCTTTAGTGCCTGTCGTCGTTGAAGGGCCAAAGATGATTGTAAATCGTCATCATCCACAAAATTCTCGTCCAATACCTTGCGCTTCTTTGTGACTGGTGCAACATCGATGTCCATAGTGTCATCGTCAATCTGATCGCCGGGAAACAGAGCATCGGCTTCATCCCGCTGACGAGTGGACTTGGACTTCTTCTTCTTCTTTGGCTTCTTCACTTTGATATCTGAAACATCAAGATAGTCGGAAATTGGGGCATCCTGTAGCATATCGACGTCCAAATTCTGTAGCGTCTTCTTTTGCCTTTGCGCCGGGCCTTCCAAGATGTCGGCTAGATCCCCGAATGTCCCTTTTCCGTCCAAGGTAAAGGTCTTCTTCTTCTTTTGACCATCGATCTCTTCATCGTATTGGGCCAGAATGCTGCGTTCGCCCGTCTCATCGATGTCTTTCGGGTCGTAGACGGGCCTTTTCTTCTTCAAGTCCAATTTCTCATTCAGCTTTTCTTGCTCCCGCAGGTTCATGTTCTCGAGCTCATCACCCTCCTCTTCATCCAACACCGTCGTGTCCTTTAGTGTAAGAACCTGGTCATCACCGTCAAGCAACGTTGACATGTCATGAGCAACCTTCACACCAGCCAGATCCTTGGATGAATAGCCTGCGGCTTTGGCAGCGGCAGCCTTGGCCGCCTCCTCTTCCTCCTCCCGTTGCCTAGCTTCTGCGATCTTCTTCTGCTTCTTCTTCATGTTCTTGAGCCATGACTTCGCGTCGCCAGCATCTTCGTCGTCCAGGTCACCGAGCCCCTGGCCTTTCAATGTCGCAAGTCGTTGAGCCTTCTCCCGTTCCTTCTTGATGGCTGCAAGCCTTGCCTCGCGGTCCCTCTTTGCCTTTTCCTCATCCAAATGCTTCTTGTAATTATCGCCTGCAGCGGCTTGCCGAGTGTCGATGGTGCTCGCGGCTTCCTCGTCATCTTTGGAAGGATCTCTGGGCTGTGCCGGCGCCGCATTTGGGACTGGCAAGGGCTTCAAGCCCATGGCCTTGCGGACCTTGTTGAGGTCTTCGATCGCGGCTGCGTCCATCTTAGCGGAATGCTGTGGGTTCTCGGATATCGAATTTGAGAGATACGAGGGGATGACACAAGCAAGCAGAGGTAAAGTGGCACTGCGCAAATGTGGATGTCAACGGCTGCCTGCCTCATCAAGTTTAGAGGCGATAGGCTTAGAGTGGTCTGTGCGTGATTATGTAATGTGGATCCTCTGTGGGCAGGCGCGTCGTCGCGTTAATACCAAAATTTCTGGGCGGATTTTTGCGACCTTCTCTTTTCCACTTTCTCTCAATAACCACGGATCTGTGCCCAGCAATCCTCGTCCGCTTAGGCGGAGTCAGGGTTGATCGCTGCGGCAGCTCGATTACTCAAGGAGACGGAAATCATTTTATGAACATGAAGTCAATCTTCCAATCGACAGGTCCAAGATCAATCGGGTGCTGGAAACCGGGATCCCTTCGGGTGAGCCTGTGCGTGAACAGCATTTCGAAGGCGCTATATTCCAAACCGTTCGCCGAGGTCGTCGATCTATGAGGTTGGGGAAAACCATGGCAATGCCTACATTTCAGTATAGCACGTTAGAGTTCTTACTGTAGCCGTAAGACAGTCTAAGACTGCGTCCACCCTTGAGTGCTTGGTCTAGCTCACCAGGAGCCAGTGTAGGGCGCCGAGGATGCTTGATCTTGAAGGAGAGCACTTTACAGCCTGGGAGATGATGACTCCGTTCAAATGTCTGCTGGCAACACCATCGCTCTTTGCCCTCACCCGTTTAGTTTCTCCATTGTCACCACGGTGCTTCCACGCGTCCATTATTCCTCCAAGCTCCATGCTTTACCCACTTCTAACGGCACCTCGTCAGACCCTCTCCGTCCACCCGCCCCTTGGTATGGCGATGACTCTCTCCTGTCTTGATGCCTTCACTATGACCTCGGTTGCAGCCACTTCAGAAGCGACTTAACAAGTTTGTACGGTCTTCGACGTCAGGAAGGATTCGAGTCGGCCCTTTGCTCGGCTCAAGTGCATTTCCTGAGCACTGTTCCATCGCTGCTGGGGCCGTTACGAGCTCAAAAGTCTGGTTCACGGAGTAACGACTGGGGTGGTGTGCTCGGTTCACCTCGACCTCGGCAACATCTCTCCTCATATGCGAAGACCTTGCCAAGGAAGGCGTCTACATTTGAAGAATTCCTTGTCGTTGACTATCCTCGGAAGCACTTCCGTGTTGGTGACAAGTGCCGGCTCCCCGACAACTCGGCTCACCCCGGCCGATCTTCCCCGCCATTTGCGCACCGCCATCTGGGGAAGCTAGGCTCGAAGTGTCACGTTCCACGGCCGTTACCAAGCCACTTATATAGGTCACGCCCATCTGAGACAGCAGGGCGGGTGTCTCGGCGGGCCGATTTGTTACCATAAGGCGTACCAAATATGTCTTCCGACCAGCAGATACTCGGATGCCAGAGCATGAGGTCACATGTGACTAACTACCAAGGTATTTCCTATGGTCACATGTCCGGGTGAAGAGACAGACAGACAGCGGCTGAATGATACCCACCCTATAGCTTGCGTCGACGAGGGTTCGGTCATCACACATGTGCATTCATTCTAGACTTCATGTTGTACCCACCATTGTTGTCGTGTCCATATCAGCCGCCTCTCTCTTTCCTTTTTAGTCCAGGAACGGACCTCCCCACAGCGTCGTGACTACTGTGATTGGCGACACGTCGAGATCGACCTGTTCGATGATATGTTCCTTTCTTTTTCCTCGCCATGTAATTAGACGCAGGAACATCCGGCCGGCTCCGGCATGACATCGGTGCTTCTCTTTGGCCATGCATCGTGAACACCATCCTAAAGAAGCTTGTATGTGGAGCACCACCATCCTGGCTTGACAGCCTGCACGACCACGAATATTTTGATTAGAAGACCAACGGACCGCATATAAAATGGCACACAGTCCTCAGACCGAAGAGACCTTTACGGCGTTGCCAGCCAACAGCTCCAGCACTGTTAATCCCATCATGCACGGCCTCTCATCTTTACTGCTTCTAGGCACTTATGCCCTCCAGTCTGCCCTGGGTCGTCCCGATGCTAGCCGCGTCAGACACCAGGGCGACATCCTCAAGCGCTCGGTCGACTCCTTTATTGCAACCGAGAGCCCCATCGCCCTGTCCAGGATTCTATGCAACATCGGGTCTGACGGCTGCTATGCGAGCGGTGTGGCATCCGGAGCAGTGATCGCATCCCCTAGCAAGAACAACCCGGACTACTGGTATACCTGGACTCGGGACTCTGCACTCACCTTCAAAGAGTTGATAGACACTTTTGAGACCACTTACAACACCACCCTACAGACTGAAATTGAGAATTATATCGTGGCACAAGCTCTGCTACAAGGTGTATCCAACCCGTCTGGTTCTCTATCAGATGGCACCGGTCTAGGCGAGCCAAAGTTCGAAGTCGATTTGACCGAGTTCACTGGTAGTTGGGGTAAAGTTGAAGTGCATACGCCTCTGGCCTTGACACGGGTAACTGATAGCAATTGTAGGGCGACCACAAAGAGATGGTCCTGCTCTCAGAGCGATTGCTCTTATCACTTATGCCAACTGGCTCATCGACAACGGCTACACCTCCACAGCCTCCAGCATTCTGTGGCCCATCATCGAAAATGATTTGGACTATGTAGCCCAATACTGGTGAGCTCCATCCCTGGGATCCGGTGTATTGTATCACCGACGACTGATGACATTGTTTCAGGAATAATACTGGCTACGACCTCTGGGAAGAGGTATCTGGGAGCTCCTTCTTCACCATCGCAAATCAACATCGGTCCCTTGTTCAAGGGAGTACGCTGGCGTCCACGCTCGGAAAGTCGTCTACCGCTTATAGTAGCGTTGCGCCGCAAATCCTGTGCTTCCTTCAGAGCTTTTGGTCGTCTTCCAGTGGATATATCATTGCGAACAGTAAGACGCTTCTCTGTGCAAATTATCTGATGACTCTCTCCCTTGGTTGTTAGCTCCCGGATTCTTTCACACGAAAATGCTGACAGTTTGTTAGTAAATGTGAATAATGGCCGTACTGGAAAGGACGTCAATACTATCATATCATCGATCTCTACATTTGACCCTACAGCTGGCTGCGACTCCGCGACTTTCCAACCTTGCAGTGACAAGGCCCTGTGAGTATACCTTTCTACCGTTCTATATCCTCTTTGTCTTGGCAAGATCTCCAGACCTGTCATCCTTTGGCCAGGCTTGGATCGCCCACCATCATACCCACTCCTTTCTCGAAGAGTCTCCATGGTTTTGCTCCACAATGTTATTCGACTGTTCGATTCGACAATTTCCATACGTCTCTCAATGATGGCATCTTCGGCTTTATCCCTACGTCTCTCGAGTGCTCAGTAACCACAAGTCTCCTGCCATTTGATGATTTCCACTGACACGAGTTACTCGAAAGGGCCAACCATAAGGTTGTAACAGATTCGTTCCGGTCTGTGTACACCATTAACTCAGGTATATCAGAAGGAACAGCGGTTGCCGTCGGCCGGTATGCCGAGGACGTCTACTACAACGGAAACCCCTGGTATCTTGCTACCTTGGCCGCAGCGGAGCAACTCTACGACGCCCTATTCGTCTGGGAATCTCAGGGATATATACAGGTGACATCGACGTCACTAGCCTTCTTCCAGGATTTCGACTCCTCAATCACTGCAGGCACATATGCCTCAAGCTCAACGACATACACGACTCTATTTGACGCCGTGAGCACGTATGCCGATGGTTATATCAATGTTGTAGCCACCTACGCTGCATCCAACGGTTCGCTATCCGAGCAATTCGACAAGTCGACCGGCAACCCCCTCTCAGCCTACGATTTGACATGGTCCTACGCTGCCTTCTTGAGCGCAGCTAACCGCCGAGCCGGCATTGTACCTTCTTCTTGGGGTGCATCTTCAGCCGACACAGTCCCAGGGACGTGCTCTGCTACCTCTGTTGTCGGAACATACTCCACGGCTACTTCGACATCATTCCCAGCATCTCAGACCCCCCAGTCAGGTTACAGTACGACTACTACCAAGGCGACGACTACAGCGACGACTACGACCACGACGAGCACATCCGCCTCCGCCACACCGACATCGGTCCTGGTAACATTCCACGAACTTGAGACTACAGTATACGGAGATACAATCAAGATAACAGGAAACGTCGGCACTCTTGGTAATTGGGACACGGACGATGCCGTGGCGCTAAGCGCGTCGCAATACACATCGTCGAATCCGCTGTGGGCTGTCTCCGTGCAGCTGACTCCCGGTCAGGTGATCCAGTACAAGTACATCAAGGTCAGCAGTAGTGGGACAGTAACGTGGGAGGCCGACCCCAACCACACCATCACGGTGCCTGCTACTGCTACTACAGTCTCAAACACATGGCAGACGTAAAATATCGTATGGACGAGCTGCGTGGAATCAGGAACATTGTGTAATCAGTCGACATCTACAAGCGAAATCTCACTGCCTTGCTTCTCGCCGCGGTTTTCAGTCTTTCGTGATAGTAGTCCACCGATGGCTTGCCTCCTGCCATCTAGTCTCTAGTCTGCGTGATTTCCCACTCCCCCTTATGACGAGGTTGCTACTAGTAAAGTGGTCGAGGCTATCAAGAGTCACAAGTATTGATGGGACCCCGGTAGACAGGAAGGAGTGTATTTGGATTGTGAATATGAGAGACTTATCGGTGACCATTGGGCTCAACATATCTATATGTGTTGCCTTTCCACCGAGTTCAAGTCGCGTAGAATCGTGCAAAAGTGCCTGTCATATAGAATATAGCATGCAACAAGTAGGCTACAGTGAATTGGCCTGCTTTATCTCCCATAAGGCTTGCGCAAGACCATACCGTCGTCCATGCGTGGCAGCTTGATGATGTGACTATTCAGGTAAGGGTGCTGCGAAGCCTCCACTGGCACGCACTTAGCTAGAGGAACGTAAGAGGAGACATGAAGATGGATGGGACCTCAATATGGAGATAAAAACGAAAAGTAAAAAGGTCACCGGCCAGGGGTTGAATCCTGGCCCAAAAATGTGAGCATGTGTACGAGGCCTGCCCCTTCGCCCTTAAATTGGACCGTAAACGGAACCCAGGCGTCTTGTCCTCTTCTGCAACCACGAGGGCCTGACAGTTGCGCCAAGGGACCACAGAATTTCCCTGACCTCACTCACCCGTGGGCCCGAAGCTGGGAGAGGGGTGGTCCAGGGGTTTATATAGACACTGCGAATTATCTGGTAGCTGGGTACCTAGGTAGCTGTTTCGAGCTGACCATCCCCGATTCTGAACCTCTTTCTCCGGGGCATACAGTGCCGTTGGCGCACCTCCTGATTGAGGGCTGCAATCCAACGTTGTCCACTTCATTCTTCAAACCATATCACTCGCTTGCTTACATTTCATAGGTCACTTGGCCCTCCTTCTCAAGCGCTGCCTCCAAGAATCCCACCCACTCCGTAATGCACAGCAACGTCAGGCACCCGCCCAGCCTAGCTACCTCTTCCTCTTCGCATTCCACCCCTCCAACGCGGCCATAACGCTGTCAACAGCCCACTCCAGCGTGTCCTCAAACTCGAATTCCACCGCCGCCGCGTCCCCCTCCGCCTCCACATGCTGCGCCAGGACCCCCTTCTCCCCCAGCACGTCCCAGTCCAGCCTCCCGCCCTCGACGTCCCCGCCCACGAACATCCACCGGTGCGCCTCGGCGTAGTTGGGCCAGACGACGTCGTCCACGTACCCCGGCGGGTCCTTCCAGAACCCCTCGAGCGTGACGTAGCCGTCCCTGGCCTCGCGCCGCTGCGTCGCCCTGGCGTGCGACACCTGCAGGAAGAGCCTGATGTCGATGAGGTCCATGACCCGCGAGAAATCCCGCGGCGAGTAGAGGAGGAAGCCGTCGAGGAGGCACACCCGCGGCGGGCTGTTGGGGTCGCCGCTGTCGCCGCCGCCCGCTGGTGGTGGTGAGAAGATGTCGTGGCCCGGGCTGCCCGGGCGTAGCCACGCCTGCACCTTGGCCTTCATGGCTTCTATCTTGGCCGTGGAGGCGGGGCATTGGCCGACGGAGTTCTTGTCTTCTTTGGAATCTACGAAGGGCTGTATGCCGGAGCGAAGGAGAAGAGGTCGTCTGGTAAGCTGGAGTGGTCCACCTCGATATAACGTTGTCTATAGGGCCTTTGTGGGCGGGGGGGGGCTGCGCAACAGGGAGAGGAAATATACCAGACCGTGGTTGCTGCGGTGCGTCTCGGTCGGACCACTGCTGCTGGTGCTTACCGGGAAAGCCCCCTCGGCGCGTATGTACGATAGTGCCTTCTCCAAGTCGGGGATGTTGATGGACTCGGCGCAGTCCCAGTCTCGGACTCCTCCCTTGAAGGGTAGCCTAGGAGGTGTCAGTCAAATATATCTCTGGCTATCTCATTCCGGCAACACTGACTCCTCTTCCGGGCGGTAAAAGTCATCCTCGTGTAGGATGAACGTATTAGGGAAGATGTCCCGCAGTAGCCTCGCCAGCGTCGTCTTGCCGCTGGAGGAGCAGCCTGAGAGGCCCACCACGACGGCCTTTTGGTCACCCATAGTCAGACTAAGCAGGGCTGTAAACTCGATCACGCTGGGTATAATATGACTTTGAGAAGCAAAATTGTCCTTTATATGTGTTGTAGGTGCTGGTGATGCCTTGTGATGTAAGGCGAGGTCAGGGAAAACCGGGCCGTGTTACGGCAGGAAGGCCGGCCCCACACATGTCTTGGCCCGCATTGAGGCGCCCAGGCGCCGAGAGGGAAAGGCCTGAGACCCGTGTGTCTCAACTATGGTTCTTATGGTCATTATTTGTCTTCTTGAATTGAATTATAGATCGACTGGCAAAGAAAATACAAGGACTGACGACCGTGTACTTCAATCCTTCAAAGAGCAGAGTTGGGTGGACAGAACTGAGTTCGAGCTTTGGAGATATAGTACGACCAATCGCCTTACTGAGTATTCCAGCAATCATACGTGACTCCGATAGAGATCACCATGCAGAATCCTAGACTACCGACGGAAGAGGAGATCTATTTCGTTCCTGTGCAACGATGTACGATGCAGGCACTTCTTCTCAATCACCGGACTCTACCTAGGTACAGAAAGATAGTATTCAGTGCAGACGCCGGTACTGCTGGCCGAAGATTCTCGACAGGCCAGGAATGTTTGGATCTCCTCGAGGAGATGTTGAGAACCCTCTACGGACATAAACACCGGTTCTATACTCTCCAGGAGCACTGTCGTCAGGTGGACAAGCCCCTCCAGCTCAGTGCGGCACCGAGCTGTCCGTCTACCACTGAGAACACGGGAATCGCAAACCACATGGGCAAGACAGGGTATGAATGCTGATTGCCTTTTCGATATATAAGATTGTCGCGGAATCTTCTCTGTTGCTGACCCAATATATACAAGTGATGCCTGACCTTCATGAATTGTTATGATTCACGTCTTTCTCGTCTGAATATGGTAACAATTATGCCCAACCCGTGGTAGGTAATCAGGTAGTTTGGTACTTGCCTAACTTAGGTTCGTCAGGGTCCTCTGTCCACCCGCGCAGCCGATGCCAGCCCCTGAGAGGGTCTAGAGCCGTCCGCTTACCGTGCAGGGGGTCCCATGTCGACAGTGACGCAGCTCTAGTGCTGGCCTGAAAATGAACTGGGAATTTCCTAATGGGCTGAATTGGACTCTTACCTCCTATCGCCAACAAACTACACCAAACTACACGGCGTCACTACGGACTGAGTACAGATCCAGCCCGTCGCAATCACCACCTCACCAAACTCTAGCCTTCTTTCCTACCCGCTGCTCTCCCTCCTCCGCGGTACAAACCTCCCATTACCCCACTGCCACCATGTCCCAGAGAGCGACAGACGTGACAACCCTGGTGGTGATAACCACCAGCGTCGTGGCCTTCATATCCGGCTTCCTGCTGGGCGTCTACTCCATCCGCGGCTACCTCATCTCCCCGGAGATGCAGAAGGAGTCCCGCGCCAACTACGACGACCCGGTCGACAGCGACGAGACGGACATCGACGAGGGCGAGACGGTGCTGGACCACGCGCCCAACTGGGCCAACGGCGAGGAGGCCGACCGCAGGCAGGGCCTGCGCCTCAGCAACAAGGAGAAGTCGCGCCGGGCCCGCGAGGCCGCCGCCGCCCGCCAGGTCGAGGACGACAGCTCCGAGGAGTGCAAGCTGGTGCTGGTGGTCCGGACCGACCTGGGCATGACCAAGGGCAAGATCGCCGCCCAGTGCGGCCACGCCACCCTCGCCTGCTACAAGTCCCTCGCCAAGGCCGCGTCCAGGAGCGGCCCCGCGTCGCCCGAGGCCAGGCTGCTGCAGCGCTGGGAGCGCCACGGCCAGGCCAAGGTCGCCGTGCAGACCAAGGGCGGCCAGGACGAGCTGGAGCTGCTGCTTGGCAAGGCGCAGAGCCTGGGCGTCACGGCTGAGGTCATTGTTGATGCTGGCCGGACGCAGATCGACCCTGGTAGCATGACCGTGCTGGGTGTCGGCCCGGCGCCGAAGAGTGCTGTGGATAAGATCACGGGGAACCTGAAGCTGCTGTAGGGTAGTAACCTCACGGCCAGGCAAGTGGGACTCTGGTGGATGAGAGGGTACCAAGCAGGAGGGTACCTGATGCCGAGTTGAAGGGCATGGGACAAGGGAGTGTAGCATAGTTGGGATTACATTGGATGTCTACAGGGATGTGCGATGAAGACTGTCGATTTTCAAGGAACTGCATTGCAGTGGCGTTGGGGCCGACAAAAAACACAACAAGAAGAATCAAGTCTAGATGGGAGGGAGGTAACAAGAGGGACACGGAATAAGCGTTAGACTGGGAAATTCACCGGGCGAGGACGCCTCTTGGCATGATATTTGGTTGCCAAAAATGGGTATCTGAAAGCCTGTCCTCAGACTCATTTCTCCTTCTTCGCGAAGCGTGCCAACGCCGGGCCCAGCTCCTCCTGTTGCTGCTTGTGCGCCGCCTGGTTCTTCTGCTGCAGCTCGTTATAGATCTCGTCCGCCCTCATCCTCTTCTCATCGATGACATTCCTTTTCCTCTGCTTCCTGATGTACTTCTTGAGCGCCCCACTCCTACCACGTGCCTTGTTCCTGATCTCCGTCTCGATGTCCACTGCTGGCGCGTCCAGATCCTTCTCCGCCTGCCTCTCCTTGTCGGACCGCAGATCCAGGTTACCCACGAAGTTGGGGTCCAGCGCGATCATCTCTGGAGGCAGCTTGTTGAGCAGCTGCTTGACTTCGGCCTCTTGCCTCTGCTTGACTGTCTCGTATGGGTTGACCTCCAGGGCATCGAAGTTGGCCTCGCCTGCGCCTGGTACCAGGATCGAGGAGAAGCCCTGGTCGTGACCTATGCCAAGAACATCCTCGAATGGGCACCACCTTACCCTCTCGACCTGCTTGCCCTCCTTGCCCCAGGTGAGGTAAGGGCTTTGGACCTTCTCCTGCTCGGAGCGATGTTTGGAGAAGAGGCCCCTCCATACGGTCGTGTTAGTGCCCCATCCCACCGCCGTCAGGCCGGTGTCTGATATAGCGACAGAGGATGCTGGTGCGCGGGTGAAGTAAGAGTTGACCTCCTTGAACATACGGATGTCCCAGACGGCCATCCTCATGTCCTGGCCGGTGGACACCATGTATCGGCCTTCGCGGTCGACAGCTAGTGAGCGCACGGGGCCCTTGTGTGCAAGTAGTTTGACAAGGGGCTCCGCGGAATTAGGGGACCATAGTGTGACTGTGCCATTCTGATGGCCAATGTGACATACTGCGTTCCATGGGTTTTGTGTGAGGGAACAAGGAGCGCCTCCTTTTGTGTGGATTTCAGAGACAAGCTGGCCGGTCGACACGTCCTGGTATTTGAGGTTGCTCGACATGCCCAGGGTCGCGAGGAGGAAGTGGTACGGTAGGAACTCCATATGTGAAACCTCGACGTGCTTCTTCAGGCAGTGAAGCTCGACTCCGTTCCGGTCGTATATGTAGACGTATTTCTTCTGCGCCACGGCGAAGTACTGGTTGTTGTGAAGCCACCGAATATCCCTGATGGTCTCGCCCAACTGGAGCTCACACCCTAACTTGCCCTCCCGGAAGTCCATTGTCGCGACATGGCCCTTCCGGCCGGCGAGCAGCAACTCCTTTCCATTCCTTGTGTACTCGCACTGATACGGCCCAAGTTGATCCAGCTTCAAGTCAAAGCGCTTCTGCGCAGTCTCGACCGCAGTCTCCTTCGTGATGTCCTCCTGCCGTACCTTGTAGGTGCGCTCGAGTTCGTGTTCTGGCTCGAGGAAACCGGGGGCGTTCTCCAGTAGGATCTCTGCATCTTTGGCCTTGGTGGTTGCGGTCTGGTATTTGGTCTCCAACTTCTGCATGTTGGTACGAAGCTTCTTGTCGCGCACGCCGCGCACGTCGATGCCCTTGCCTCGGCCATAGTCACGGTTGGCTACTTTTTGTCGCTTCCGGCGCTGCTGCTCCTCTTTCGACAGGAGTGATGTCCTGGCATTCTGGACCTTCAGGGCACCGTTGGCCTCGGCCTTATTCGTCTCGTCGGCCATCTTCTGTGGTTGGATTGTCCAGTGTAAATTGGCAGAGAAGTTCAATGTTCGAGTCCGGATCCTGAACTTTTTCTATGCGCTGCAAGGATCGGCCCCATCTCCTGTGCTAAGATATGAGATAAGAACGATAAGCAAGGGTCCTCAGCGCAGGGACCACAAGAATTTTCAAAATTTGGCGGGGCGATAAATCGATTTGCAGAATGTAGCGGCGGGCTGCGGGCGGCATGTGCTTTTCCGTAGTAGGATAGCTTAGAAGAAAAACAAAGTCAATACCATACAACAATTGCCAATTCTTGTATCGGCAATTTTATACAGTTTCTTTACCGTATTCCTACCATATCTTCCTCAATCTGGCGTCTGTTCCCCTTCCGTTCAGATTCAAGGCAGGTGGCGACGCGAAGATGTCGGCCCCGGCAAGCCATTCGCATCGGGCGACCACGAAGGTCAACAACAAGGCCTTCAAGTCGAGAAAGGCAACGAAGGGCTCTATGAGGGACCAGCTCAAAGGTACGATTGCTCACCCCGGATACGCATATTTGATTGGAACTGCATCGAGAGGAGTGCATGCGCCTCTTCCATACAATTACAAAATCTATACACCCCACCGCCATCTCCAGAGTGCGACTTTCCGCTAACACGGGCGTTTTATTTCCAGGCAAGGTCCCTAACGAGCGCCGAAAGACACCACACCAGCAAGTCATGTCCAAAATCGACAGGAGAAACCAAGCCAGGCAACGACAACAGCAAAAGCAAAAGGAGCACCAGCAGGAGAACCTCATCTTCAGTGGCAAGGATGGCGCTCCCAGGAACGTTGCCGTCATTCCCCTGTGTTCTGACAGTGATGCCACTGCTACCGTCCGCGCTCTGAACCAGAGTGTCGATATCGAGGAAGAGGTCACCCTTGGCACGTCCCGTGTGTCTGTCGACAGGTTCAAGCAGAAGTTGCAGTACACAGCTCTGCCCCGGGATCTTACAGCTTGTGTGGACGCCGCCAGGGTTGCGGACTTCGTTATTCTTATCCTATCGGCGGATGTCGAGGTGGATGATCTTGGCGAGCTGATACTCCGGAGTGTGGAGAGCCAGGGACTCTCAACTCTGTTCACCGTTGTCCAAGGCCTTGACAGCTCTGGGCCTGCCAAGCAGAAAAACTCGGTTCTCGATTCTCTGAGATCATACATCACACATTTCCACCCAGAACAGCACAAGATCTACAGCCTTGACAACAGACAAGAGTGCTCAAACTTGATAAGATCGCTCTGCAGCACAACACCCAAGGGAGTCAAATGGCGTGACGAGCGGAGCTGGATGATGGTGGAAGACGTCAGGTTTGCGGACTCGGAGGCTGTCTCGACCGTTCTTACTGGTGTGATCAGGGGTAAGGGTCTCAAGGCTGACCGACTCGTGCAAGTCGGTGACTGGGGAACGTTCAAGATCGAGAAGATCACTGCTGCACCGCTGTCAAATAGGGGCAAGAAATCGGACGAAGCAATGAGTGTTGACGCCGAGGCCGCGCTTGGTATTCCCACCGAAGATCAGGACGATCTGGCCGACTTGGCACCAGAGGAGGCTCTCATGGATGACGGAGACATTGATCTTGACGATGCTACTTCTGTCGCGCCGTCCACGAAGAAGGGTGTGTTGCTGGACGACCATCACTACTTCTCAGAAGATGAAGGAGACGATGTAGCCAGCCGGGCGTACAAGGTGCCAAAGGGCACGTCAAAGTACCAAGCAGCTTGGTATCTTGACGACAACGTGTCTGATGACGGCTCCGATATGACAGACCTCGACATGAAGGACGACGAAGAGTCGCATGATGCTGCAGAGCCAGCAGATGGCATGGAGGGAGTCGTCGCCGCGGATGCCATGACCGAGGGTGGTCCATCCGAATACCCACAATCGGAGAAGTTCGAAGAGCTCGACGAGGACGAGGACGCAGCACAGTTGGCTGAGTACAGAGAGAGGAAGAGAGATGAGGCCGAGGAAGATCTGGAGTTCCCTGATGAGATTGAGCTTCACCCCGGCGTCCTGGCACGTGAGAGGTTGGCGAGATACCGAGGACTGAAGAGTCTGCGGAGCAGTCCGTGGGAGCAGGACGAGGATCGGGCGCATGAACCTGAGGAGTGGCGCCGGCTTCTACAAGTCCAGGATTACCAAGCTTCCCGAAAGCGTGCTCTTAACGAGGCTCTTGTGGGAGGTGTACAGCCCGGAACTCGTGTCCACATTCACATCAAGGGCGTTCCTGCTGAGGCTCGGCAAGCATATGACCCAGCCAGGCCAGTGACGCTGTTTTCTCTTCTGAGACACGAGCAGAAGCGGACGGTCGTCAACTTCCTCATCAACTTGAGCTCAGACTATTCAAGACCTATCAAGGCGAAGGAGGAGCTTATTATGCAAGTCGGTCCTCGGAGGTTCGTCATCAAGCCCCTGTTTTCTCAGGGTGGCAACACTCAAAACGACGTTCACAAGTACTGCCGTTACTTGCACCCAGGCCAATCAGCAGTAGCCACCTTCATGGCACCGGTAACCTGGGGTTCTGTACCTGCTCTCTTCTACAGGCGCTCGAAGCCTGATGAGGCGAGGCGAGAGGATGAGCCGGACCTGCCCTTGATTCTGGTCGGCACAGGTACCTCACTGGCCCCATCCACCAACCGTGTCGTCGCCAAGCGGGTCGTCCTGACTGGTCACCCTTACCACATCCACAAGAAGATTGTCACCATCCGGTACATGTTCTTCAACAGGGAGGATGTCGAGTGGTTCAAGGCCCTGCCCCTGTGGACAAAGAGGGGCCGCACTGGTTTCGTCAAGGAGCCTCTTGGTACTCATGGATACTTCAAGGCTACGTTCGATGGGCGCATCAACCCTCAGGACACTATCGGCGTCAGTCTGTACAAGCGGGTCTGGCCACGCAACGCAACGCCGCTGCAGGGTCCGTTGCTGGACAACTCAGAAGTACCGACTCTGGTCGAGGAAGCTATGGAGGTTGAGTAGGGATCTATCAAGCCATTACTGTGTATATGGTTGTATATGGTTGGGACAAGGCGCATTCATGAGGTCATGAGATGGCGTTATGGCATGGGGAATCGTCGCTAGAGATTATCATAGGTAAATACCAACATTTAGCGATGCCTGAATTATGGCAAGCCTTTACATACGTTTCTATATACTGCTTTCGACAACTTGCCATGTCAAGCATCTGATTGTGATTATGATTAGTTGAGCGAGTCAAGGCCCGGTGTTGGCGTCGGACCACCTCTTGACCTCTGCACCTCCTCAGCACCACTCGCCCTCCACGCGCTCAGGATCAGGTTGACGATATGATCCACCGCAACACCCTTCTTCACCTGCGCGAAGACAGTCGGCCCACCCTCGCGCATCTTGCGCGCGTCCCGCTCCATGACCCCCAAATCAGCACCCACAGCCTCGGCCAGATCCGTCTTGTTCACAACGAGCAGGTCACTCTGCGTGATCCCCGGCCCACCCTTGCGCGGTATCTTATCACCGCCGCTCACATCGATAACATAGATGATGTAGTCCGCCAGCTCCCTGCTATAGTTCGCCGCCAGGTTATCCCCCCCGCTCTCGATCAGCAGCAAGTCCGTCCCGAACCGCGCGTGCAGGTCCTCCAGCGCGGCCAGGTTGGCGCTGATGTCCTCCCTGACGGCGGCGTGCGGGCACCCGCCCGTCTCGATGGCGCGGATCCTGCCGGCGGGGAGCGCGCGCTCGCGCGTGAGGAACTCGGCGTCCTCGCGCGTGAAGATGTCGTTGGTCACGGCGGCTATGCCGTGGGTGGCGCGCAGGCGCAGGCACAGGGCCAGCATGAGCGCCGTCTTGCCGCTGCCCACGGGCCCGCCGATGCCGACGGTGAAGGCGCGGGACTGCCAGTGCCGGTTCTCGGTCAGGGGCATCTCCCGCCCCGTGTAGGACCCCGGCCCGTCGAGGACCTCGTGCGTGTGGCCGTGCTCTTGGGGGTTGAAGACGGTGTCGTGGCTGTGGGTGTGGGCGGGGTGGCCATCGTGGGTGTGTGTTGCCATGGTGGTGGGTCTGCGCGGGGGGTTCCTGAGGGTTGGGGTGTTGTGA
>LKEB01000003.1:575850-662456 GCA_003795295.1 Cytospora leucostoma | reverse complement strand
GGTTTGTTTATGTAGACAGGCTTGGAGGTCGTCAGGCTGTTATCAGGACAAGTATCATTGATGTGAGGTTTCGAGATGTCAGCTTGCTGGTCCTTTAGCAATTGATTTGAGATATCTCAACTGATATGAGCGCGAGGCAATCTGGGGGACACCCACTCAGACCTGAGTGGCTTACTTTGGAGGGGCATTTGCTATATTGGCTGATTGGGAGCTTGTGTGGGGTCGACTTCCCTCGAGATGGTCGCCGATCATATGCAGCTTATCTAATTATTGCCCCTATTTTCTGACTTCATGTCGTCCGTCTGCTTTGTCCAGCGTAAGTTCCCAAGGGTTGGTATGTCAACTCACGGTTGAGTTCATGCTCAACTCGTCGCCTTGTCTCCTCGAGTGAGATACCGAAGTCCAAGTCGTCTATCTCAGTCTAAAATGACTACTCCAGTGTCGCCAAAGAGGTCATCCCCATAATTACGACGGTCCTTGTTCTTCTCCTGCTCTATGTTCATCGCCGAGGTCAAACTCTCTCATACGTCTACGAGCCTGCATGCAAATGATGAGTGACTTGCGTGGCTTCCTATCTTATAGAAGGCTTGAGTGTGAAACGGGACGTGGGCTCAACTTAATTCCTCTCGGATATGAAAGTTGACGGGCCAGTGTTCCTTGAGTATGCAATCCAGCCCAACCGTCCTCACCTCCAAGGTTCACCAACCTGGCATCGCGCTTTTTCATAACACACTGGAGATGTATTCATTGTCTTCACTGGGGGTGGTGGCAGGGGGTGTCCCCCTGAAGGCTTGCCATTCAGAAGCCTTGGATGAGACTTACGACTTGAGGCGGAATATACGAACATACGAACATCACTGGTCATTCCATCAGCAGAAGCAGCGAAAGGGGGACTCACTCTTATCTCATAAACAGATGTCCACCACAAGTTATCCCACGCGTACGACTACCGAGGCACGTGCGAGGTTACTAAGCCAGCTGAAATGCAGGTCTGTGTGTTGGAGATGGACTTTCTCCGGTATCTCCCTTGTCTTCCAGGACGGACTCGATCTGGGCTAAAACGGACCGTTCGCTGATGAAACGAACCGCTCGCTGAAGAAATGAACCGTTCGCTGAAGAAACAAGCCGTTCTCTGAGCTAACTACTCCGGGGCTGTTCCGTCGTTGACTAACATTCACCACCTCTTGTACAACAACAACCCCAGCCCCATCGACGACCACGTCCAACCAGGCATGTTTACTTTGTGAAATCACAGATTGCTGTGAACTGACATTGGTCCTCTACCCTAGGGTGGCCTGCTCGACCGATCGCGCATCCCAAACAACTTTGTCCTGAGATCTTCTAGATGTCCTGCACCTGTATCTCATACCCTTCCTATCCCGAAATAAACCAAGAGAAAAGGGGGAAAAAGGCAAAAAAGGAAAACAAAACAAATTCCCCAGCGCCCTTCCATCCTCCTTCGCTCCCAAGCGCACGCACTATTAAATGTTCTCCATCCGTTCTCGTTCTCTGATCCTGTCTAGCACCTCAAGCCTCCAGGATCTCATTGACCCCACTGAGTTGCAAGGTGTCCCGAGGCGTGTCGTCAGGAGATGTCTTGGGGTACTTAGCCGGCAGCATGTCCAGACATCTGAGCTGAGTTTCCACCTCATCAAGGCTGGCCTGGCACAAGCTGCCCGCCAGATTCCATGCGGAAGCCTGTCCCTTTGGGGCCAGAGCCCATGCTCGGCAGTCAGCCCCAGGTGTGTCGGAGCGGAGGCCCGCCTCCTCTGGGCTTCTCGTCATTATTTCACATTAACGCCTCTTTCTTGGGCCACAGTCCATGTTTCGCCGTCGTGCTGTAATGTCCCGGATGTTAGTTGCATATTCCGAGGTGGTGTTACAGCCAGTTCAAGGGCTCACTTACCAAGACGCCTTAACACACTTTGAAGCTCGTTGTTCGCTTCCTCTAATTCCCTTTCGAGCCTCTCTGTCTCCCTCTTGGTCAAATCCACCTTCTTGGACATCTCTATAATCTTCTGAGTGCTCGACCACTCAGCTTTGACGAAGGGGGCACCGTTAGCCCTTGGCTTGTTGCTGGGCTGCGGTTGCGAACTCGACCCGCCCGCCTCCATATCCCCGGTGATCTGCCTGTTGGCTGCAGCGGGTAGGGCAGCGATACTCATCTTTGGGCTGTCAATGGGCTGCGGATCCAAGCCCAGTTTGCTCACCACTGTGGGCTTGTTGTTCAGCACGTGCACCTTCTCAGGTGCAGCAAAGGGGCTGTCGATGACGCTCTTTGCGCCGTCACCGGGGTGCGAGTCCGAGTCCGTGCCTTCGTCGTCGTCGTCATCGGACTCATCACTGGAAGAGTCTGTGGAGACAGAGATGATGTCCGTATCCTTATCACCCTCATAGGGGTAAATCTCGTCGTCTTGATCATCCTTGTCGTCGTGGTAGTCACCTGATTGTGATGAAGGTGGTGGGAAAGGCTCATTCCTGATATCAATGCTCAGTATATCTCGCGTCATTGTTGTGTCTGATTGGTAATACCAAGCGGGCTTGGTGACCCACGTATAGATGAGCACTTACCTTTGTACCCCTTCCTGTGCCAGTATGAACATTCCGCAAGAGGGGCATTGCGGACGAGAAGGTCCTTTGCAGGAACAGTAAGGGGATTGGAGTGGGGTGGTAGGTATAGCTATCCATCGACTGTTCTTGGTCGACATAGTCGGAATGCGATCCATTGCGTATAGTTGATGTAATTGAAGCTGGGAAAGTGTATCCAAATCGAACGTGTGATCAGAGTCGAACTCGATGACAGTTACCAAGCCTTGGCGTGTGAAGATGGATGTAGGAGTGAAGAGGAAATCGTCCGGGTCCATGAGAGGGAGAGACAGGGGCTTCATATATGGTGGGAGCATGAGTATCAGTCTGTTCCCATGTACCTAGGTAGTCATGAGCCCTTGTCGGAAAGCTAATGGGTTAGTCGCTATATATGGAGGTGACTAGAATATTATCTCGGAGCGGTCCTCCGTCTAGTTCGCCTCAATTGCTCATCACGTCAACACCAGAGAATATTGAAGCAAAACACGCGTTAGGTCCATTTTACCTGGCACTGTGAATCGTCCTATGATCACCTAGGTACCTGTAGCTAGCCATTCTTGGCAAGACTCTGCAATATGCGCACCTTGATATTCATACGTACTGTGACTACTGACCGTGTGATGTCCATGCGACACGAACTAGCCAGTCACCCTCCGACCCTGCCTGTGAATGCACACATAGTGAAGAGGTGGGCTTCTGTGATCAACTGCATTTGTAAACACAAGCATATTCGAGGTTAGGGCATAAGAATACGACTTTATCAGGGCAAGAGAACCTATCACAGCTCACAAGATCTTCTGGGACAACATCCATGCCTCTCCAAAATTGCTGTGGCTATACATCGTATCTGTATCAACTCTCCTAGCTGTGTCTTGGCCTGGGGCTGGTACCTACATATATGCCTAGGTAAGTACGCAGCTTGGAATCTGTCGTGAGGATAGTCCACGGGTACTACTGGGCTGATGGAACATACATACGCGATGATTAATACAGGAAATACCACTACCTATGTACACCCCCGTCTCTCATGGCATATCCTTGGTCTGTTCGAAATATTGCCTCTGTTGCCACCTCTTGATAGCACTCTCAGTAAAGCAAAACTTCGGCCTAGTCAGCGTGGAAGAAGGGGGCGGTGGATGATCTGGGGATAGCGTCTTTATCACATAGTATCAGTACAGACCTGAAGTACTGATTTTGACCCATACGACTTCAGACTAGTCTCAATGGAAATCACAATAAAAGACCAAATCCGCCATACAGTTTGCAAGCAGACGCGATGTGGCAGGAAGTAAGTGGAATTCACCCCCGAGCCAATCCTTAAGAAGCGGGTAAGGTATCTTCCTCTATACATGCAAGCCATATCAGTGCATCTCGAGATTACATGCCGTTTATACACTACTACTTTCATATGCACAAATAAGTAGACTTTGATATCCACGATGATCTGTAAGGGTACCAGATCACCTGATATATTCGCATGTTAATCTCAACCTGAAACAAGCCATCTGGAGGCAATACTTGCCCATATCTACTAGCAGGCAAGCTGGGTACAGGACCTCACCATGGACTTGTAAACGCGAATATTGTGGTCAGTGGCCAAGAACCCTGGATATCTCGAACACGAAAAGAAGGAACCATCATCGATCTATATCGCTCTGCTACAATAGAGAAGGATTTGAGCACCAGGGGGTGCAATATACAGTCGAGACCAGTACATAGTAAGGATGAGAAAGAAAAGCCAAAGGTCGGTTGATATAAAGCAAGTAATACGAGCAAAAAAAGTTCCATTGCATTACCACTCTCCGATATCAACTTCGGTAGAGCTTCCTCCAGGCCCCAAGAGATTATGGATGCTACCAAGGCAGCACCGAAGGTGACTAGCCTTCCCAGATGGCGGATTGCAACACAAAGACTTGGCGATGGGCACATGACCATCTATGGAGATGCAGAGCAGGCCGGAGGTATTCTCATCGACTTCAACTGTCCAATAGAGCAGGATATCGATGCTCGGGAACCAGGAAAGTCTATCAACGCCCGACCACCTATCGCGATTGGATTCCTCAGGGACAGCAGATCACAAACACCCCTGCTGTCACAGTGGACTTTGATTTCCATGATTTTGTTTGCATTGTCGTCACCAACACTGCCGATATTTCTACTAACCCCGGCAACTCAATAATCGTGAACATCATTTACACCCATCCGAGCTAAATGCAGAGATATAGAAGCTTCTTTGGAGCAAATATGAGCTTCAGAAGTATGCAATCATATTATCTATGCGGATGATTGTGCGACCAACCACCAGCCCGATCCCTCGACTGAAATGCTCTCATGAAAGGTGTCCCCTCAAGATACCGGCGTGCGATGATGGCCTGGACGTTCTGGGCTTCCTGGGCGGTTGAAGCTTCAGGGGTGTGCAGGTGGAGGGGTCGGTATGTTTGCCAAGTCCGTGGGTAGATGTCGTGCTCGCCGGTCGAACCCTGATGTACCCGTTGCCGTGCATCGTGTTCGATGTTCCATCTGGTGACCCGTCGATGTTTTCCCACGTCAGACTACCAGCCACATGAGAAAACACGCGGAGTTGCTGACTATCACTATGGAAAATCCACCTCCGTGGGCCACTTTTCTTTGGGCCTGGTTATCATGTTGGAAATACCTTGCATATGCCGTCCTTTATCACTACTAGCTCTGCCAATCAGTCGTCCTTCCGAGGAGTGCTCGCATTCGGCCAGCGCAGTTCTCATGTAGGGATCCCGACCTCGCATCCTCGGTAGCACTAAACATGGGGGCGTCATCCGTGGACCGTCGGCTACGTCTCCCGGTGAGACGTTGTCGATGAAGGAACACAAGGTTGTAATCGATCGTGTAGATTCTGCAGGGCAAAGCAGGACGCGCAGGACAACGACTATTCCGGACACCGATCTGCAGCCTCTGCAACCGTTGGGTTGGAGAGCGGAAGTATCGGCCGGCTGCAAAGTTTGATGGCGGCGTTCGATGTGCATTCATGCAATGCTACCGCCTTCTGGCCGGGAATTGGACGTTGGAGGAAAAGTAACCCTTACCGTAGTATCGGATCCTATGTATGTAAGCATGATGTAGGAGTAGTGGGTGGTATACCCACACATCCACATCCACCTCGGTCAGGCAAAGGCGGGCGGGCAGCCCAGGCAGTAGAAAGCGAAGAACCTACTTAGGTAGGGTTCTACATACCTAGGTCAGCTGTCATTGAAACGATGCCAAAATATGCAGCAAGGCGGACTTTAGCGCAGGTTGAGTATCGTCCGCTTCCGATCGAGTGCCGGGGACAGACCCGGTCCTGGGCGCCTCTTCGTACATAATGATCTGTTGCATAATACATGAGACATGTCACCGTGATTTGTTCCCCAGCTGTTCTTTCTCATTATCTCGCGGTGCCATTTACCTGGGTGGAAGGCGTTCGATTTGTGGCCGTGGCCGTCACCGTCTCTGCATATCATAGACTCGATTGTTCATGCAGGTCAAGGAGGACATTGTTCAGTTCTTTGAAACGCAATCGCATGGTAAACCACATCGCCAGTGGTTTTGACTGGTGTACCCCACCAAAGTCTCCGTCAGGTCTTCAGAAGACCCTCACTGTCTATCCCTATATCTAACCCAGCAATCATGGGGGCCCATTCCGAAATATTGCAGATTCCTGCCAAGGAGAAGTCCGACTTTGATGTGCTCGTTCAGGATGTAGCAGGAAGCGCAACACCAGGTCGCTCTGCTCGTGGCGGGTTTCACTACGAGGTAGACTCGCCGCTGCAGGGCACCAATGGACTACACCAGGCTTCCAAGGCAGAAGGATCGCATGCCCCAGCAGAGACAGATTCGGAGAAAGGACCCATGGTCAGGGAAAAGATCCCATCACTTTTCCTGGCATCAAGGCATGCGTGGCGTCTCCCGTCGATTTCGCTCTCAGATGATGAGCGCCAGCCTCCAGCATACCACTTATCAACGTCCTCCCAATCGCAAGTTCGAAGCACGATAAAGGCGTCGCTACCCGGCTGGATGGTCCGAATCTGGGATGAGAACCGGAGCTGCATATTCGTGGTGATATCGGGACTCTTTGCTTCAGCGATGACACTTTTCACAAAGAAGCTTGAGCTGAGAGGTAGCGGATTGCACCCAGTCCAAATCCTATTCATGCGAATGGCAGTGACCACCATCGGGTGTACTGCATACCTATGGTGGAAACGGATACCTCATTCTCTGCTAGGGGCCAAGGGCATTAGATGGTTGTTGCTTTTCCGGGGATTTTCCGGTTTCGTTGGCATCTATACCATGTGGACAGCTATTCGTGAGTTTCCTGCGATTGGAGGTTGAAGATTTGCATGACTGATCCCGTGAAACAGAGTTCCTGAATCTAGCCGATGCCACCGTGATAACGTTCCTAACGCCGACGATGGTGGGAATATACTCGGCTATCTTCCTACACCAGCCTTATCCCCGAAGGGAGCAGTTGGCTTCCTTGCTAGCTCTCATAGGAGTCGTCTTCATTGCTCGGCCAACGTTCCTGTTTGGCAACTCAACATATGCGCAGACCGGTGGTGGTGGTGGCTCAACGCAGCCGAACGTTGAGGTGACGCCTGTTCCAACCGTCACAGATGATGGTCAGCCCACGACACGAGCGTCGAGGGCGGGAGACGAAGCAGCAGCCCGCCATTTCACAGGGATACTGATTGCCCTGCTCAGCGCTGTTGGGGGTGCTGGCGCCTTCATCTCAATAAAGAGCATCGGAGACAGAGCCCATGTGATAACGACCACCAACGCCTTTTCCGTGTGTTGCACAGTGGTCAGTGGAGCGCTCATCGCAATCGCGCCTGTTGTTGGATATGCTCAGCCCCAGCTGCGGTTCATGCTCCCGCAAGACTTGGTGCAATGGGTGATGGTATCTGCGATCACTTTTTGCGGATTCCTGACGCAGTGGTTCATGACGATAGGCCTCAGCAGCGAAGCGAAATCAAACAAGGCACAAGCCATGGTCTACACTGGGATGCTGTGGACTGTTGTCTTCGACAGGTGGTTCTTTGGGCAGAACATGTACTGGTCGAGTTTCCTGGGATGTGCTCTTATCGTAGGCAGTGCCGTTTGGATCATCTTGATGCCGAAGCCTGAAGATAGACACAAAGGAGCTCATGACATAGAGGACGATGCTGCATCGAGAGGGCCAGAGGCAGATCCCATGATTGCTGACACGGGTGCGTTGAAGGAGGGGGATGCAGAAGAAATGATGTCGATGGAGAGAGTTCAGTAGTATTTACACCACAAAGAGGAGAAAATGAAGTGAGAAGCAGTCAGTAACAAGAAATACTAGATGTAGAAGTACAAATTCCGGAGTGTGTGAAACTTCCAAGGTTAGTCACTCCTGACCTACTAAGTACCCAGGAGGTATAATCATTGGCGATCTGTATAGTGGTGTCTTACTGGTTGTCTACAGTGCCTACCTGCTAAGTAGGTACCTAGTGTGCCTAGGTACCTGGGTAAACAATGTACTTGGCTGAACAAAGCAGAGTAGATACACCTGGGCACCTGGGCAGTGAAAAGAGCTCGCGCCTCTAAACGATCCGTGCGTACTGGCTTGACTTGATTACTGCAATCGCGTCCAGACAACGCCAAAAAATGGGCGGCTGCTGTTGGAGCTTCAGGAAAGCACAGTCAGTCGCCAGAGGAAATCCACTCCCAGATTTCCAGCACAGCCAGCCTCGTTTGCAACCAGTCTCCAGCTCCGTCGCAACGAACGACCTCTGCCCGCATCGCTCTCCACACTTCTCTCGCCGTCGAAGCAGAACCCATCTAAAATCCTCAACGCATTTCGACCTACGCGATCAAGATGGTTCAGATCAGCGAGGTCAAAAACCAGGGTCGCGATAATCGCACCTCGGCGCACACCCACATCAAGGGTCTGGGCCTGACTCTGGCTGGCACCGCCGACAAGCAAGCTGCTGGTTTTGTTGGCCAGCAGTCGGCACGAGAGGTGAGTTATCCCATATAAAAAACCACTGTTCTGTCCGGATCAAACTGACGCTGACCGTTTGGCACAACTAAAACAGGCATGCGGTGTCGTCGTTGATCTCATCAAAGCCCACAAGATGGCCGGCCGAGGTGTTCTGCTCGCTGGTGGCCCCGGAACGGGCAAGACCGCGCTCGCGCTCGCCATCAGTCAAGAGCTGGGAACCAAGATACCATTCTGCCCCATCGTCGGTAGCGAGGTCTACTCGTCCGAGGTCAAGAAGACAGAGATGCTGATGGAGAACTTCCGGAGAGCCATTGGCCTCAAGGTTCGGGAGACAAAGGAGGTCTACGAGGGCGAAGTCACAGAGCTTACACCAGAAGAGGCGGAGAACCCTCTGGGCGGCTACGGCAAGACCATTAGCACGCTGCTCATCGGTCTCAAGAGCGCAAAGGGCCAGAAGAAGCTTCGCTTGGATCCAAGCATCTACGAGGCCATCCAGAAGGAGAGGGTCACAGTTGGTGACGTCGTCTACATCGAGGCTAATACTGGTGCTTGCAAACGCGTCGGCCGCTCTGATGCCTACGCGACAGAATTCGACTTGGAGGCCGAGGAGTACGTGCCAATTCCCAAGGGTGAGGTGCACAAGAAGAAAGAAATTGTGCAAGATGTTACGCTACACGATCTCGATGTTGCGAACGCCAGGCCACAAGGTGGCCAGGACATCATGTCAATGATGGGCCAGCTGATGAAGCCCAAGATGACAGAAATTACCGACAAATTGAGGGGGGAGATCAACAAGGTCGTCAGCAAGTACATCGACCAGGGTGTCGCGGAGCTGGTGTCTGGCGTGCTGTTCATTGATGAGGTAAGTCGAATCTCCGTTTCCGTTCATGCGGCTACAAATACGAGCATGCTAATCCGAATTAGGCGCACATGCTCGACGTCGAGTGTTTCACATACCTCAACAAGGCTCTGGAGTCGCCAATCTCACCAATCGTTGTGCTTGCCTCAAATCGCGGCATGTCCACGATTCGCGGTACCGATGATATTGTCGCGGCTCACGGGATTCCTCCCGATTTCTTGACCCGTCTCCTCATCATCCCGACCACGCCCTACGATGCCGAAGAGATCCAACGGATAGTGCGCATCCGTGCCTCCACCGAAGGGGTCGCAATTACCGACGCCGCCATCCAGAAGATTGCGGACCACGGTGTACGGATCAGCTTGAGGTACTGTTTGCAGCTTTTGACGCCCGCAAGGTAAGTAGTCACCATCCCACCCCTGGACATGCATGGGTAGTAATTCAGCTGACACGACGAAAGTATCCTCGCACGAGTAAATGGACGCAGTCAAATCGATGTCCAGGATGTGGCGGAATGCGAGGATTTGTTCCTCGACGCTCGGCGGAGCGCGGCCCTGCTCAGCAGTGAGACAGGCAAGGGATACCTGCCATGAGGGGTTTGATGTGTCAGGTCCTCGGACCTTTCTCTACACGTCGAGCGCAGAGTCGTCAATTTTTTTTCTGATCTTACGAAGGTTTGGTGTTTAGCGCTGGTACAAATGGGATGGTCAAAAGGGAAGAGTCTGTTTAGGAGTCTAGTGTGGCCTGGGTTGGTCCGGAAACAATGGGGGTCTAGTTGGGTCGTTTGCGGGCCCAAGACATCTAATCCGTTCTGACTCTCGATGAGCAATGGCCCACACTGCATTGTTCGTTGAGAGAAAACAAATGTAAGATCACGTGGATAGCAAAATACCAGAGCCTGCGAGCTTCGGCTGACATAGTCTTTGTTCCAGCTCCAAGCATTCCAGAGGCGGCACACGACTGCCCACTGCCCACCATGAACTTGGCATTCCGGTGGCCATTGTCATCGCTTGCTAAAGTGGCCTGAATGGGTTGCAGGTTGGAGGGAGCATATAATCCCATGCCTAGGTCCTGGGCAACCTGTCACCTTGGCCTAAGGACATGGGAAGGGGGCAACTGCGAACGGAATTCGCAAACGCTGAACAAAGAACTCACAGTTGGCGCGGTTTCGCTCTAGGTAGTTTCCCGCTCCTCATCCGAGACAAAGAGTCCTCATTGCTCAGCGCCGGTCGCCTCCTCATCCACTCTGATAATGGCAGCCAAGAAAATCCGCCATAAGGTTATTGAGTGGGAAGAAAGCTAGCTCGCCCCGGGTCATTGTCATGGCACCTGTGGGTGGGATGGAGAGGAAGTACCTTATTACAAAGAAGACAATCCAACAAGACCTTGGTCGTCATTCATCCCGCCATGAGAGATCCAGAAAACCCCATCTTGTCCCTGAGCCCTAAGCATCTCTCTCTGTCTATTGCATCGTTGCATTGCTTGAACCCCGACAGGCTATAATCGCCCACTCCCGTGTGGCAGCGACCTCTGCTGTTGAGCGACCTTGAAGGAACACGCCTTGACCGACTGGAGTCACCGAACAATCCCATTTCGCCCCTGAACCTGGGTTTCGTCGTCTGTCTTGTCTGATCTGTCTCCTGCTCCGCTCCAATAGACTCTAGTAGAGTCTTGTCTTCCGTTTGCTGGCCGCTGGCTGGTCGTCTCCCAAAATGACGGGCCCAGCCAGCGATCCTGCCTCTTCTTCCACCACTTCGACCAGTTCCCGCCCATTATCTACTCTCCAGGGTCCCACCTCGCCGGATCGAACACATGCCATGTCTACCAGGTCTAGTCATGGTCCTCCAAACCAGCAGCTTTCGTCTCCACAACAGCAACTCTCCGCTCAATCCATTCCGTCCCCAACAGAAACTCACGGGCTCCCGTCAGTCCCGGGCCGCCTGACAAGGAGGCGCGCCCGGTCCATCAACGTCGAGGAGGCGAATCACCCAAGGATCGAGGAGTTGAACATCCGTTCTCCAGCGCTCGGGGGCCCTCCTCCCCCTTTAGCTACCGGGTCGGATCTTATATGCATCTGTCCCTCGCCGCCGAAGGTTCCCAGACCTCGCAACGGTATGTGCCCTCCAGACCTCCGGCTGCCTAGATTTATCACAGCGTAATTCGTTCATTGGCTCTTTTTGTCTCCCAACAACATTCTTGTAATCACATATGGTCGTCTGATACTGAGACGCAACTCGGACCCCCTCCTCTTTGTTCTCCTGACTCACAATTTGCCATAACAACCCAGGGAACACAACCCGCTGGTGTCCGAGAGATAAACCCCTACTTACTTCCCCTGTGTGAACAGCTTTCATTCTTTACCGCCAACACCACCAGGCTGGTGTAGTGGTCAAGTACCCCGGCCTAGCGAACCCGGACATCTCCAAAATCATTGGCGAGCTGTGGCGTGAGGAGCCCGAGGAGGTCAAGAACTACTGGAAGCGCCTCGCAGAGGAGGAGAAGGCTCGACATCAGCGCCAGTATCCCCAGTACAAGTACCAGCCACGCCGAGGCGGAAAAGGGGGCCCGGCGGCCAGGCCTGCTACTGCTCCTGGAGACGATCCTGGACGGTGTCCCAAGTGCCACGGACGGTACATCGCGACGCCCAGGACGCCCGCGACACCGTTCATGTCTGGCGTGGCACCGGGACAGGGTCCTACATCGTCCACGATGCAGCCGTTCATCACGAATAACCCGCGTGTGATCGAGCAGGTGCACCATCATCGACCGCCCATGGGCGGGCCACCTTTGCAGCAGCACGGAGGCGATCCTCGCCGGCTATCGTACTACCCACATCAACAGGAGCACCTCCACCCCATTGAGGAGGACTATGTGGCCATGCCACCTTCGATGCAAAAGCGACGGCAGCCTCAACATGATGATTACGAAATGGTGTCTCCCACAGAGGCAAAACGCCGCCGCTTCGGCGAGCACGGAACATCTCCCGACCACCCAACGGCCCTGCCAGCCGCGACTCACCATCCGCAGCAGCAGCAGCATCACCACCAACCATCCATCACCTCGCCTATCAACTATGCAGCTCAGCACCAAGGGGCCCGGCGGACGTCATCCATCAGCAGCAGCGCTTACGCTGGGACGCCGAGCAGCAGCAACTTCGGGCCGGTACCGATGCCGCCCCTGCCTCGGCCACGCATGCCCTTGGGACCGGGAGCGGGACCAAGTAGCCTACAGCACGAGACTAGAATGGCACCGCCGCCTCGCCCCCCACAGTTCGGCTCTGGCGGTCCACCGGTACCACACCCACAACCACCACAGTTACCATCCGGTCCTCCTCCACCCCGTACCAGCTCTACATACGACGAGTCCCTCACCCTCGCACCACTCAAGATCCCAACATCGCCCACACAGGCAAGCGAGACCAGCGGCGGCGGCCGGAGTATCTCGGGCGGGGCTGGGGCGGGACTGGGTATCCCGAACCAGACCCAGCACCAGCACCAGCAGCATGGACAGGGACAGGGACAGCAGAGGCCCGACAGCCAGGCCCGCGGGATCGAGGCCATGGTGATGAGCATCCCGTACATGAACAAGCTGGACGTCCTGCGCAGGATCAGCCCGGCGCTGGGGCCGCCGGCGCCGGGGAGCCCCACGGTCGAGACGAGGGGCCCGGTGCTCGCCATCGAGGGGGAGAACGCGGCGCTGATGAGGCAGGTCGGGCCCGTCATCGAGAAGGCGCTGAGGGACAGCGGGGAGTGTGAGGTCAAGGTCTGGACGGACTCGTCCGCGGCGAGGCGGGCGAGCCCGTCCGCTGTGGCAGGTAGTGCCGGTAGTGCCGGTAGTGCCGGTGGTGCCGGTGGTGCCGGTGGTGGTGGTGGTGGTAGCAAGGGAGGAGATGGAGACGATACGGAGATGGGCAGCGACGTCGCCCACCCTCATTCTCACTCCGCCGCCGTGAGCCGCAGTGCCAGCCTGAGCAGCAGCAGTGACGCGGCCGCGCGGCCGGTGTCGGGGACTTATAACTACCTCCACACCATCATCGAGTGGCACACCAAGTCGGCCGAGATCATAAAGCACATCACGACCAGGCCTGCACACCAATCCTCATCCTCCCCCCAGCATGCCCTCCTTCCCGTCGCGCTCATCTCGGACGGCTTCAGCCTCACCCTGTCCGACAGGTTCGCCACGACGGTCGCCATTACGGATCCGTACTCCCCTGTCGACCACTGGCAGTGGATGGCGACGCTGTGGCGGGGGATCGTAGGGCCTGACCTGGTAGTGTACGTCAAGGGCTTAACGGCGGAGGAGCTGGCGAAGAGTGGGGGGAGTATGGTGGAGTACCGACATCCTGGGCTGATGGTTGTCAAGGCTGACGCGGTGAAGGGGGTAGAGGAGAAGACGGAGAGGAGGCTGGCGTTTGAGGTGATGGAGTGGGTGAGGGCGGGTAGCTTTAGGGATGGGTATGCCTTTGGAGGAGCAGATTGAAATCAATGAAGTGTGTGTGAGAGTGTGAGAGTGAGAGAGAGAGAGAGAGAGAGAGAGAGAGAGAGAAAGAGGCGAGAAGCCCAGAGATGAGACGAGAGGCAGGGAAAGGGAAAGGGAACGAGACTGATGTTATCCGGACGATCTGGAGGGCGGCGCAGGTTGTATTTCTGGAAGGAGGAAAGAGATATACATGTACTGTGTATATGCATGTATGAGTTTGTACCTAATTCTGCCCTTCTTCTTCTGGTACCTACCACCTATTCTGGCGTTCAAATTTTACCAAAGCAGCATTGAGGGATACCAATATCAAGATCAAGACCAAAGTCAATCCGTTATGGAGACAGTATACGGAGTAGTTGTCCAACACCAAGGATGCCCTTGGATGAACCGTCTACCTATAATTAGGCCCGAATACCGCAGTGTCGATGCGCTAGTAGCCCTATAAGCCAACCGTGTTAGTACGCTAAACCCCCTGTCAGCCAGTCCACTAAGCGTGCCGAGTGGTGTTACTAACAGCCCCAAGCTCCCGAAAGCTGTCCCGTCCCCCCCCCCCGGCATGCTGCTGTTAGTTGTTACTGGCGTGTACTGTAACCGTACTGTAACTGTAGCCGCAAGCAATCACCAGCATCCATTCGCGTCTCAAACGTCAACAGACGTCAACGTCAGGCTGGAGTGTGACGCGACCAAGAACGAGAACAAACCAAAACAAACCACCCCGCCGTGCAGTCGAGATGCCAATCCTGCCCTAGAACCCATCAAAGTCCTCTCTCTCCCCGGAAATGTCAGAACTGAGAGATGGGCAGGTCATCCGCCTCGCCGATGGCCGCAACGCCATTGTGCGCTTCGTCGGCGAGACCACCTTCGCGCCCGGCATCTGGGTCGGTGTCGAGCTGGACGACGGCAACGGCAAGAACGATGGCAGCGTCCAGGGCGAGCGCTACTTCGACTGCGGCATGGGCAACGGCATGTTCGTGCGGCCCACTGCCGTCACCGTCGTCGAGCAGCCGCCGCCCGCGCGCCCCAAGCTCAAGGCCAGCACGAGCACGAGCACGAGGAAGTCCAGCTCCGCGAGGCCGAACAGCATGTTCCCCACGGGGACCGGGAGGAGCGGCTCCGGGTCAATTGATATCGGCGTGGGGAGGAGGAGGAGCCTGAACGCTCCGAGCCCTAGTCCGGGCCCGAGGCCGTCGCGTACCTTGAGCAATGCGAGAGTGAGCCTACTACCCTGTCCTTTTCCTCTCTTGTTGACAATCCGGTGAGCGGCCTAATGTGTGATGCTAATCAAGGCTATGTCTCTCCTCAGTCTCCTACCAAATCCCCTACAAAGCAACTCGGAGTAGCATCCTCCAGCACGGGTCCTTCGCGGACCAACACCCCTTCGAACGCAAGAGGGACGGCTACCCCCGGTAGAGGCACACGGGCTGCATCGACCGCGAGGACGTCTATGGGACCTCCTGCTGTGCCAGCAGCTCGGGTAGGCCGCCAAGCCTCCGTCTCATCTACAGCATCCTCCCGACCGGCAGCAGCCAGACACTCAAGTGGTAAATTCTCAGTGTCCACGAGCAGGACCCGTCCCGATCCGCCATCAAAACGCGGCTCGTCAGGCTCGCAGTCTGGCACCGAGAGGTTAGCAGAGGTGGACAGGAGCGTTGCATCACAGAGGGCCAGCAGCGATGATGAGGACCCACTCCCACTGCAGCCTAAAAGCACCGGTGCTCTGGACAAGGTCAGTCCAGGTCCTGCCGACCCGGACCCGGCAAGGAGGGTGTCACGGCCTACGACGCAAGCCCTCCAGGCGTCGAACCGGGAGATCGAGGACCTGAAGGCGAAGCTACGCGTGATGGAGCGGAAGCGCCTGGAGGACCGTGATACGATTAAGCTCCTGGACAAGGTACAGGCCGAGCGGGACAAGTTCGAGGGCATCATCCAGAAGCTGCAGGCAAAGTACGGTCCGCAGCAGCAGGAGAACATGGAGCTGCGGAAGATGCTCAAGGAGGCGGAGGAGAGGTTGAACGCCGTGGAGGCCATGCAGGCTGAGCACGAAACAACGCTTGAGCTCGCGACTCTTGACCGTGAGATGGCGGAGGAGACCGCCGAAGTGATGAAGGCTGAGCTGGAGACGCTGAAGGAGAAGACGGAAGAGCTCGAACTGGAGCTTGATATCCTTCGAGAAGAGAATTCCGAGTACACCAAGGGTATGTCGCCGGAAGAGAAGGCCAGTACAAACTGGCTACAGATGGAAAGGAACAATGAGCGGCTACGCGAGGCTCTCATCCGTCTGCGCGACATCACGCAACAACAGGAGGCAGAGCTCCGCGATCAGATCAAGAGCCTGGAGGAGGATGTCACAGAGCTCACAACTATCAAGGAGCAGCATGAGGTTTCTAAGGGCAAACTGACTCAGGCAGAAGCCTTGGTCGAGGATCTCCGGCAGCAGCTTGACACGGCCCTTGGTGCTGAGGACATGATTGAGGATCTTACGGAGCGGAACATGAGCCAGGCTGAGCAGATTGAGGAGCTCAAGGCCATCATTGATGACCTCGAAAATCTCAAGGAAGTTAACGACGAACTGGAGATCAATCACGTTCAAAATGAGAAGGAGATGCAGGAGGAGATCGACTTCAAGGACAGCGTCATCGCAGAGCAGGCGAGGAGGGCTGCCGAACAGGAAGCCGCCCTGGAGGACATGGAGTACACTCTGTCCCGTTTCCGAGAGCTTGTTACCAACTTGCAGGGTGATCTCCAGGATATGAAGGCATCTCAGGCTGTCTCGGATACCGAGTCGGAGAAGCTCAACAGCCGATCTCGGGCCATGGAGGACCTGACGATGAAGCTGCAGATCTCTGCTGAGAAGGCGCAGGCCAAGACGATTGACCTCGAGATGCGCCGCCTGGAGGCTCAAGAAGCGGAGCAGCACTTGGAGATCGTCAAGATGTTCCTTCCGGATAGCTACCAGAGCGACCGGGATTCTGTTCTGGCCCTGCTGCGGTTCAGGAGGCTGGCCTTCAAGGCAAACCTGCTACATTCGTTCATCCAAGAAAGGGTCAAGGGCCAAGGGCATCCTGGTCACGAAGACGATGTCTTCTTGGGCTGTGACGCCATGGACAAGCTGATTTGGGTGACTGCAATGTGCGACAGATTCGTCAACTCCATCAGCCACTGCACACTCGAACAATTCTCCAAGTACGCGGGTGCGCTGTACGAGTTGGAGCCTGTAGAGCGGGCCCTCAACCAGTGGATCGAGGGGATGAAGAGGGACGAGCTGAAGGAGAAGCAGTGTGCAAGTGAGTTGTCACGCACCATCGCCCTCATGACCCATCTAGGCGGGGTCCATATCTTCGACGATCTCGAGAGCTTCGCGGACGACATCTACATGAAGACTGTCATGGTGCAGAGCCATCTAGAATCTGCCGCTGCTACGTTCTCGACCTTGCAGAACATGGTCCAGAGAATCATCCCACCACAAAGCGAGGATGACGAACTCGCGCAATACTTCATCAGGAAGGCAGATGCGGTGGTCACGCAGACGCGCAGCTCCAAGGTCATTGCTGGCAGGACAGTGAAGGCGCTTGAGGACCTCCGGATGCGATCTCTGGCATTGTCGCCGGAGACAAAAGAAGTCTTCGAACGGTGTGAGGAAGCGTCACAGGAGCTGGCTGGACTGGCTCGTACCATTGGCCTCGATCTCCATCAGCTCCTGCACGAGGAGGGCCAGGCCGAGCCTCATACATACCTCGAGGTCCAGGAGCGAGTGCGGAAGTCAGTCCTCGCCGCGGCAAGCTCGGAGGAGTCCGACCTCTTCGCGACATACCTCAACAAGCTGCGCGCACTGACCAGCGAGGTCAACGACCTCTCCCAGCTCGCAGCCGACTTCACACAGACCCAAGAGTTCGAGCGCAGCACCGCGCCGTGGATCCTCCGGTCGCAAGAACTCCGGGCGGTCAAGACCATCCCCGTCGACGCGGAGGAGGAGCTCCGGCACCTCAAGGAGGAGTACGGCGAGGCGCGGCGCGCCATCGCGCAGCGCGAGGAGAACCTCAGCACGGCGATGCTCAAGATCGAGACGCTCGAGTCCCGCATGCGCGACGCCACGGCCAAGGCCAACCTCATCACGGACCTGGAGCTGCAGATCGACAAGGCCAGGGCGGACGCGGCCTCGCTCAAGGAGGACATCGAGAAGCAGGACCGCGAGCTCAAGACGCTCGAGGCCGACAGGGACAAGTGGAAGAAGATCGCGGGCGACTCGCGCGCCTTCAGCGAGGCGGCCGCGGGCACAAAGGCCGGGAAGGAGATGGCCGTCGCCACCGCCCGCGAGATGGACACCCTCAAGGAGGAGGTGGCCAGCCTGCAGTCCGCGGTGCGCTACCTGCGCGAGGACAACCGCCGCGCGCGCCTCACGGAGCAGTCGGGCCACGGGTGGCTCTCGGAGCCCCTGAGGAAGCCGGCGCCCGTGCAGGAGCAGCGCCGCGCGCTGGTCGTCGCCGAGGGAAGGGACGTCCTCGGCGAGCTGGTCAGGATGGCCACCTCGGCCGCCGTGTTCGACCTGGCCTCCATGCCGGAGGACAAGCTCGCGTGGAAGAGCGCGAGGACCACGCCGCAGTACCACGCCGCCAGGCAGGCCGAGGACCTCGAGGCCTGGAAGGGCTGGCGGGACAGCGTGGAGCGCAAGGGCCGCGTGCTCGCGGGCCAGCAGCTGCACGTCCGGAGGGACGGCGGCGGCGGCGGCGGCCGTCCCTCGGCGCGCAAGGCGAGGAACGCCGCTGCCGCGAAGCTGCATATCCGGCTCCCGGACGCGCAGGGGAAGATGATACCCGGGAGTGGTGGTGGTGTTGGTGGTGGGCACGTGCAGATTGTCGGGTCGAGGGAGTGGGAGGGCTTGCAGGGGCGGCTGGCGGTCGGTGGCTCGAGGGGGTGGGAGCCGTTGCAGGGCCGGTTGGCGGCTGTTGTCAGGGGTGAGGGGTGGGATTTGAGGTAGGGGGTTGGTGAGGGGGACGTGGAGAGCATTCTGTTGAGCGATATACTTTGTTGTTCTTATGCTAGGATGAATGATACCACTGCTTAGTGCCTGAACAATCTTCTCCGTCGTTTCTACTCGTGTGACTTTGTCCCGACAGGCGTCAAGGTGGGCTTGTATGTGTACATACCCTGCTTTGTTGGGCAACCTGGAAGCGTTCTTTGAGGTCAGGTCAATACATGAGACGCCGTGGCATGAACAGAGGAAGGGGAAGACAAGAAAGTATACAGTGAAATAACCACAAGAGCAAAACAGAAGGCAACAAACACTACGAAAGGCCTTGATCATTAGTGAAAGGTCGGTCATCAAGCAAAAAACACCCCGCGGGCTCCCCGAGAGGAGCCCACGGTCACGAAAAGCCCATTGGGTCTTTTTGTTGATTCTACGATCTACGATTTGAACCCCTGGCCTTGAGGCTGGGGAGTGGTAAAGGTGGGTAGGCTAGGGTAGGTAGGTAGGTAACCGTGGAGGTTGCAGGTGTAGTATGACCACTACACCAGCTCGCCCCCACGGTTGTAGTTACAGGGGGCTTGCTGACCTTTATATCTCTGGTATGATCTGGATCTGGGCTCTCTGGGGACGCAGCTGGGAGAAGGAAGAAACGGAGACGGGACATAGATCACGGTTGTCCCTTGACGTTACGGGCCGAGCCGTGAGACAGATGCTCGGACCTATCCGGTGCCGCTTGGTTGTCATCCTTCTGGATGTGGTGGCGCTCACATACAATCTGAAGGTAGACAAATCAATGCATGGCTGTTCGCGAGGGAGACACAGATCACTCGTCACCCCGCGCTGAGATAGGAAAGTGGCGGAGTCATTGACTCTTATTGCCTTGGTCATATCTTCCTGGCACACACGACAGTGCTTGAACGCGTAGGTTCGGGTCTGCTGGTCGAGCATGTCGCTAGGTGAGAAGTCCTAGACTAGATAGCATGGTAGATAAACTCGATGACCTCGTGCTGCACTGTGATGTTCTGGCGATGGGCGCTGAAGCGTATACTCGTCTGTCTGATTTGTATTGAGTGGTATTTCTAAAACGCCGTTCCATGCTTCTATATCTCATGCCAAGATCTTTCAAAATTGGTCTCCGACCAGTAACCCACCAGGCCACAGTCGTCTACCCCTTTGTAAGTAGATATGTACGTGTATGTGTGTGTACGTATATACGTATGTATGCATGTATGCAAGCAGGCATGCTTATCTCCGATGTGACCTTCCCTACCGGGAGCACGCACGTTCAAGGATCGCATCACCTCCGGCCCCTCCGCGGGTTGAGCGCCTCTTCCCTCCTTGCATCACGCATCTCCTTGGTCCCCAGGCTCCCCAGCCCACCCTCGTTCCTCCGCTCCCAGCCGCCCAGCCTGACCACCAGGCATGTGGCGTTGTCCCCGTTGTAGCTGACCTCGTTGGCGTAGTCCACGACATTCTTGGCGCCCTGCTCGGGCGTCCTGGCCTCCTTGATGACGTCCACGATCTCCTGGTCGCTCAGCGTGCCGCTCACGCCGTCGCTCATGAGCACCAGGAAGGAGTACTGCGCGGGGCCCAGGTCGATGCGCGTGAGCTCCGGCTCGGCGCTGACGCCCATGCGCTTGGACTGCATGTCCCCGAACGACCGGCTGTTGGCCAGCCCGCTGATGCGCTCCTCGCCGAAGCTGTCCGTCACGGACGAGAACTCGGCGAACCGCGCCAGCCGCCGCGACTCGGCCGGGCTCGACGGGTGGTGGTCGCTCGTCAGCGGGAGGGCGAGGCCCGTGGCCGTCTCGCACAGCAGGATGCGCGTGTCGCCCACGTGCGCCACGACGATGGTGCTGTGCGCGGCGGGGTGCCAGAAGGGCGCGGGCGTGGGTGTCGATATGAGCGCGATGGACGCGGTGCTGCCGCCCTTGAAGCGCGTAGACCCGCCGATTTCTTCACCTGACGGCGGGGCGTGCGGTGACAAGCCGGCTATCTCCTTATGGTTGAGTGGAGTCTTGTCGGTGGCGTAAGGGTCGTCTGGGTCGGGTTTGCGGGCTTGAGCGAGGATGAAGTCGAGGTCGGCACGGAGAAAGGCGTATGTTAGGACGGACTCTATCGAGACCCTGGGGCCAGTGGACCCTGAGGCAGAGTCGGTGGACTTGGCATCTTCCGAGGCGACCAAGTCGAAGAAGGCTGGCTTGAAACGCTTAAAGTAGCCACCTATCGCACGCTTGTACTCGCTGAGAAGCTCCGTCTCAAGTTTGAGCGCCCTGGGCACGTCTGCCTTGACGAGCACGGGCTCCTCGCTTGTCACAGTTGGCATCTTGCCCTTTTCAATATCTGTGTCCTTCATCCTCTCCTTGACATCCTTGACACTCTCGAACTCCAGGCTCTCGAATGCTTTGTCGTCGGCTCCAGTAGGAGGCATCAGATTCTGAGGCATGGGGACCTTGTCCGGCACACCACTTGACCCCTTACTCTTCACCAGACTGCTCTTGAGCTCGAACAGGCTGGCGGCCTCCTCGATGTAGCCTGGCAACTCGTCCCTTAGAAACTCGGCGCACTGAGTTCCACCATGACCATCGAAAACGCCAAAGTAGAATATCTGTGGATCACCAAATGAACTATCTGCGGTCGTCGCCACCCCAGCACTGCTCTTCCTGTCGCTCCTGACCAAGCTCACGGGCGCGCGCTTTGCAAAAGCCGGTATATCGAGGGTGCCAGCCTGGTCCGTATCCTCATTGTAGGCCCGGCTGCCCCGGCCGGTGCAGGTGCCGAAGTGGTGCTTTGCGCTACGTAATGGTATTCGCACTACAGTCAGGTCGCGGGATGGCATGTTGGGGGGTGTAACAGGAGCAGGAGACGAGGATCCAGGGCCGGGGGTATACGGCGTGGAAGCGTCTCGTGGGAGCTGGTGATGCGGGCCGGGGGGCGCTCTCGAGTCGGGATTCTGGGAGGAGGAGGGAAGGTGGGTAACGAAGTAGTGGTGGAAGCCCCGGGCTCGGGGAGGATGTGTTCGGGGAGTCTGCTGCCGCGAGGCGCCGTAGGAGGTCGAGGTCATAGCAGTCCTGGCCATGGCAAGTTGGCGCTGGGTATGTAGATGGCGCCTGCCTGGTTCGCGGCCACGCGCAAGAGAGTGCGCTGGTCTCGCCGTTGGTGGTTTCGCATCGTGAAAGAAGGTGGCGACGAAGCCCATGAAAGCCTCATAAAGTGCAGTTGTCTCCTCAGCCGTGCCCGGCAATTGTCGCGTTCGTGGTCGTACCGCGACTGAAGGTGGTGGGCGAACCATAGTCGCTCACGCTGACGAGTTCTAGATCAATAGTACCTAGGTAGTGTGCCTTGGGTCGGATGGGCGAGGTAGATGCTGCTGAGAGAAGGGCAAAGCAGGAGATCGGAAGAAAGGCGGGGAGATGGTCGAGTGGCACGACAATCGACCTCCATAGGCGACAGGACGAACCAAAGTAGAATCGGGGTTGGCGAGATGTAGATTGACGTATCGTCAGCTGCCCCCGGACGCTGATACTGAGAGTAGATTAGCCTCGAACCTCGGTAATCGTAACGCAGTAACGCAGTTGTGATTATTCCCGGAGTGCTAGAGACCATAGATGTTTGAGCAGTTTATGTCCTACAAGGTCGGTTGGGATAAGGCAAAGAGAGAAAGAGGGGGAGAGAGGGATATAATGCAGTATGGAGTACTATAGTCGACAAAGTCATGTTCGTAAGTGAGTCGTTGAGTTCCCTGATGGTTGAGAGGTTTCCTTGCCATGCAGCTGCCATGCACGGTGCCGGTGCCATGGTCATCAATGAGAAAGAATATGGGGAAAATCAAGATGCCATCATCGTGGGTTTCGTCCCAACCAATTCAGCCAGTAAGACCTCGGCAGCCCAGCAGTCCCCACCGTTTTGTAGCCACAGGCAGTCGCCATATGGGGGGACCCTGGGGCTGAGGGGTCCGGACTTAGCGGCTGGAACGGGTTACCCCAACAGACGGGCAGCGTTCGGTTTCAGGGTCCTCACTACCGGTACACTCGTCTACTACCGTACCACAGTACCGTCGCTAGGGTCAGGGTCTACACTACATTGAATCACTTAAGCGAGTGGAGCTGATACCGACTACACACGCCTCCAATCTTCAACACACGCATCTTATACTTGTCTGTCCATTATACATAATTCAATACCCTTCCTTCACCTGTCCTTGCATTCGAAACATAGCCTTGGCCAAACTCATACACCAGATATAACCTATGGACGAACCAGCCGAGCCCTCTTCACAAGATGGCGACCCCTCCACTACCACTCCACCTTCTCCATCAGACCTACCCGAGGTCATAACCATCGCGCCCAGAGGCGACGTCCTCCTAGAGCTGACCTTCGAGACCTCCAAGTCCACCCTCAAAGCGACCCGCAAGGCCCTCCCCAGACCACGCCCCGGCCAGCGCGACCCGCCCCCTCCCCAGCCCCTGCTCAGGGCCAGGGTCCACCTCGCCTACCGCGTGGACCTGGCCACGCTCAAGAGGCACTCCAAGTACTTCACCAACCTCCTGGGCGACACCCGCTTCCGCGAGGCGCGGGCCGTCGAGTCCCACCTCGCCGACCTCTCGCTGCGCGGCGAGGACCCGGGGGACCTGGGCCCGGGGCGCCTCCCGAGGGTGCGCATCACCGACGACGACGAGGCCACGCGCTCCGCCGGCCGCGAGGACGTCTTCCGCGACATGCTCCGCGTGCTCCACGGCGGCGGCGTCGCCGTCGCTACTGCCCGGCCCGTGACGCTGCTCTACGTGGCGACGCTGGCCGTCATGGCTGACAGGTTCGCCTGCGCCGCTGCCGTGTCGCGGTACTTGAACACCGGGCTCAAGTTCAAGTGGCCCGCCACGCCGCTGCCGAGGCCGAGCGGGGAGGGGGACGGGCTGGTGGGCCTCAGCCCTGCGGCCGAGGAGGTCCTGCGCCAGAAGATACTCGTCTCGTGGCTGCTCGACCAGCCTGTGAGGTTCCAGGCTGCTACGAGGGAGTTGGTGCTGTTCGGGTCTCACAGGTGGTCTGCAGATGGTGGAGACGAGGACGAGGATGAGGGCGACGACGTGGATGGGTCTAGGACCCCGGCTGATGATGCTACGGCTTCACGTCAGGAGGCTCTGTGGTGGTATCTCCCTGATGAACTGGAGGGTAAGTGCCCTCCACCCCTCTCTTTCATCTTCCCTTTTCCCTCTATCTGTCACTGATCTCCCAACGTGAAATGTCTTCTCATCACACACTCCCGCTCGTCCTTCATCTGTAGTACTCATACATGAAACTAAAACCCGAAACCCCAAGAGGAACTCCACTACCGGCGGGCCCTCGTCCTCCGCACCCTCGCCTCCATCACCTCCCACTTCGTCCGCCTCTACAGCTCGCGGGCCCGGCAGTGCCACCTGGGCTACGACTCCAGCGCCGCCTGCGACTCGTTCCAGCTCGGCGAGATGGTCAGGTTCCTCGCGGGCAGGGGGCTCCTCTTCCTCGTCGACTTCTCGCCCTCGTCGCCGCGCGCCGTCCGGGACTTCGCCGCCGTCGACGTCGGCGGCATCACGGCCGCGCTCAAGAAGATGCCCGCCTACCAGATCGACAAGCACCACACAAACTGCGGCCTGCGCACCCGCGTCCTGCCCATCCTCGAGTACGTGCAGGCCATGCTGGGCTCTAACGCCGTGCCGCTGAGCCTCCAGGGCTGGAAGAGGGACAGGGTGGGTACGTCGTGGCGGACTGCCCCCTCGGCGGCAGAGGATGGCGGCAGCGGCGGCGTGCGCAGGAGGAGGGAGTTCGACACCGGCAAGGCGAGTAGGATCAAGGTCTTCAGCTTCACGCGGTCCCTGGCTTCGGACCAGCGCCTCAAGTACGAAGGCGCAATGGCGGCCGATAGCATGGCGAAGCAGTTGTTCCTTGCCGAGGACTGGGACTGGACGCCGGAGGATGACTCTGGTTCTGGTAATAGTCTAGGTAGGGAGTTTGCGACGACGAAATGGCTCAAGTGATATGTCCAATCTGCATCTGGCGCAAAAGGGGGTCTGTTTGAATAGAAATAGACTTAACGAATTTATCGCATTGTTAGATCAGTTCGGAATAGACAATCGGATGGTTGGAACAGTACGCAACCAATATTGCATTTCAATCTGCGTTGCAACCGACAGCACTGTCCGGGGACGTGCGTATGAAGGTATATACAAGACGCCCAATGTTCGTACCAAACAAGCCCCCCTATATTTTTTGATTCTTGTTTACCGGGTGCCCAGTGACACCCGAACGATTGGAAGCTTCGAAGCAATGATGACGCATCTTTCCCGTATATGCTGGTGTTTCCACAAGGGACCCGCCTTCGAATCCACATCTACCCCCTCAGCGTGCGAGCGACAGAACCTGGGTAACCGAGCTTCCCTTCAGGACCTTCGGAGGCCGATCGGCACTGCACGTCTCTTACTTCCTCAGCCTGTCCTGGTAGGCCTTCCATGCCTTCACACGATACCTCTCCGCCTCGCTCTTCGGGTCGCCCGCCTTGATGATACCCCTACCCACAATCACAATGTCCGTTCCACATAACCCGATAAGCTTCGCGGGCGTGTTGTACTGCTGGCCCATTCCATCCCCTTCCAGGCCGCCTCCATTCTCCTCCTCACCTACAGGCGGCAGCTTGCATCCGGGAGTCATGTGGATGAAGTTGTCCTCTGGCTCCGAGTTCAGGTTCGACTGTGCCACGTAACCCATCACGAAGTCCTTGTGCTCCCTCGCGGCCTCGATGCAAACGTTGGTGTAGTGGGCGTCCATGAGGTTGCCCTTGCTGGACATCTGAGCCAGTAGAAGGAGACCCCTCTCAAGTGGTGCCTCCTCAATACCTGGGTACACAACGTCGTCGGCTTCAGAAAGGCTCTTGGACAGCCGTGGAGAGTCGGCCGGCTCGAATGACTGCGTCACCGTCGTAATGCTCACGATACTGCCCTTCCGGCCATCCTGATCCCTCCGTAATGGCGGTGGCGCCATCATGTTGAAATCTTTCGGTTCCGAGGCGGTAGACGCCTTCCTAGCGCTTTCGCCGTTCCCTTCGACCTTCTCGTCCGCCTCATCAGCCATCTCTTCATCTTCGTTCTCGAAGTCCTCGTCTACGGGTGTACCCACGGTCACGCTCGTCCGCACCTCGTAGTTGATCATCTCGCGCCACTTGGCCGCAGCCTCAGCCATTGCGCCCACCATGGGCTTACCCGCCGAGATGTTCGCATTGGTAATGTGTGCCCACTCGACAACCCTCGCAGTACCGCCCACGTATTGCGCCTGCACGGTACTGCCAATGTCGCAGTATTTCCTGTCCTCGAAGATAAGGAATCCATGTTTCCGTGCCAGACCCGCCAGGTAGGCTCCCGTGCCTGTTTGCGGATTGTAATCCCATCCTGAGATGAGGTCGTAGTGTGTCTTCAGGACTACGATTGAGGGACCCACTTTGTCGGCGAGAGAGATGAGTTCGCGGGCGCTGTGTACGTCGGCAGATACACACAGGTTCGATTGCTTGAGTTCCATCAAGCGAAAAAGGTAGGAGGTCAGCGGATGCGTCGCCGTGGTGGCACGATCGCCATAGGTGGTCGTTAAGCTGGAAGACTTTGAGGCTGCCATTTTCAGATCTAGGTTGGTTCGATGTCGGTTGAAGTCTGTGTTCGCACTGCGCCTGGCCGCGGTATGTCTTAGCATGGACGTCCCGACAGGGAAAGAGATGGGCACGAGGCAGTCTCACCCAAGCTGATGGTGCCCAGAGGCTTGAGACTGTTTGGCTTCTGTACGCCTAGCTATGAAAGACTGCTAGAAGCAGGGGTGATAATTCGGTGACGCAAGCAGCTAGGTTGTTTTAAGATTGGGCCAGTTCGCTTCGGAAACCGCAGTCTGGTATTTCTGGCCGGACGAGCTTATAGCCTAGAGCTATGAACAAATTTCAGGGAGAGGGAAAGAAAGCTCGTTAAGGCGCAGAAGAACAAGTCCTTGATTGTAAGTGGGTGAGTGGCGGTGTCTGATCAGAAATACTTTCTGAGCACAGTCGACTTCAGCTCTCCGAGTCTGGGCTGTTCGAAGCAAAGCTGAGGTGGGTAGCACAGCTGCTATGTAATAAGAGGTGCTGTGTGGCAGGAGGAAGAGTTGCGACAAGCGGATTGGCGCTGCCCTGGAGGGTGCTGTCGTGTATCGGAGAACACCGTCGGATTGGCAGGCGTGCAGTTGAGACGCCTGATATGGGCAATTGAGGGGAGAGGGAGAGGGAGAGGGAGAGGGAGAGGTAGAGGGAGAGGGAGAGGGAGAGATGCAGGTATCAGAGTCCCGGGTCTTGAGGCAAGCGCCGCTGCGACGGGATGTGAGATTGTGATGTGATAGGATCAAGAACGGGGAATACAGTTCCGGGGTCGTATTGGCCAAAGGACAAGGGCCTATTCTTCCGTATGCGTGAGACTTGACGCTGATGTAACTCCGATGTGAGGTAGGTCAAGCCTTGGGGAGGATGGTGAGGAGGAGGTTACGGTCAAGAAATGTTTGCTGGCTAGCTGTGGTCGGGTATGTGGGAGGTTCGGCGGAACTGTACAGCAATTTGGTGTACAGGTGATAATCCGAGTGACGTCGACGCACTTCTTGCTATATCTGCTGTGTGACAGTCGCAGGTCGCAGGCCGCAGGTCGCAGGGATTGGACTAGGAGGAGGTGTGGGAGGTTGGACGGAGGAACCTTGAAATACAAGAAGGAGGGGAGGGAAGAGGAGGAGAGGTGTTTGAGTTGCCAATGACTTTTCTTCCACCCAAGGAATACAGCGCGAAAAAGGATGGGAAACGGGCAGCCGGCAGCAAGGGCAGGCTCGAGAATTTATGAGAATTGTGTGTTTCGACCAAGGTCAACCTTGTTGGAAGTTCGAGCTGTTGTTTCTCGGCAGGGTACAGTACCTAGGTAATTCTTGCAAATGGCGGGGCAGTAGGGCAGTCGAGGTGCCGATGCGATCCATGGGTAGACAGGTACCTAAGGTAGACTGACGGGCGGTCCAGACCCCACGGCTTTGTCTCTGATTGTCTGTGATTGTGTCTGATTGTGTATGATTGTCTCTGATTTGTCCCCCCCTGGGGAGCTTGGGGAGGCAGCTGCGAGTAGGGTGCTGGAGCCCTTGGAAGGCCCTTGGTTCCAAGGTTGATCTTGGTGAGGAACTCACAACCCTGCTCGGCCCTGCCTTGCCCTGCGGCCCCATGCCCTGCAGGCCTGCCCTGGCCGCCCTGCCGTTCCCCTGGGACCACAGGGGCCACCTTCTGCATCAAACCCGGGAGGATTTCGGACGATCTTACCTGCTGTCCCTGCCAGGCAGGCAGGCCAGGCAGGCTGTGTGGCGCTTGACAAGGGGGAGAGTAGGCTGCTAGGGGAGTACAGACGTATTCAGGTAGTCTGGACTGCTCTGGATTGACGCTACTGTACTATGTAAAGGTTGATAGATGATCATCTTCATCACCACACCACCAACCACCAACAACCACACACTCAGAGCCAATTGCTAGCCCAACGAGCTGTGGTCTACCACCGTACGTACTCTCTAGGTACATCATACATGGTAGCATCGTGAACATGGTTACTTCGCTACCAAGTCCACGGCTCAAGTGTACCAAGGTACTGGGGCTACTTATGTACCTAGATACCCACTAAGTGGAAAGGAGCACTATGTCCGAGGTATAAAGCCCCGGCCACAACAACTGCATAGTCTCACCACCGCTGCTTCAGTTCCGGCCAAGTACCCTCGATCCCTACATATATTCGACCTCGAAAGCCGTCCAATCTACCTGCCGCCCTCCAATCTCATATTGGTCTTCTACTAGAGACGGCATGTCGGGTACCGGCACAACCTGCCAGGTGAATCAACTTGACCATCACAGATACTCAGAGTGAGACATGATGGGCAGCCACTGATGAGAAAGCTTACCATCCTCTATAAGGAACGGCTGCTTGCGTTTCCTTGAGCTGCAATCATTCTTGCTTATCGCTCATCTCAAGTCGGCTCATCAATCACCCAACTTCCAACCCCCTCCCCTTTCAGACCGCGTAGCCGAGTCAAGGACTCTCCTGACCCGGCCCGGCCGTGGTCGTGGTCGATTATCGTTTTCCGTTCATGGAGATTGCCGGACGACTTAAATACGGGTCCGACCCAGCTCACCGTTGCTCGGGACTTCCGGCCGATGGGGAATGGGACAAGTCCTCGCCGAGGCCCAGTCTCGGTTTGCCAATTATATCGTCTCCCATGATACTGACCGACCTTTGCGTGCAGGCATCATCAAGATGCAAGGGCAGCAAGCAAGGAACTTGCCACTATATAAGGGAAAGCTCGGGACTCGTTTCAGGAACGTACGTGAGTTCCGGAAAGTCCAGGAAGACAATAAACCAGCGAACTACAGGTCGCTACATGTGGTGTGTCCTGTCAGCCCTGCATCGTGGTAGTGCGCCTATGTGCAGGAAGGTGAGTTTTAGAGCACAGACGACTGACTCGCACATGCAGTATGTTAGGTTCATGCACATGCGGCTGGACCGTCCGGTTCTCCAGATCTCTTCAGCTTGCCCGGACATTTCTTCCTCATGTCATGTGACGATTTGGAGCTGTACCGCATTCTTGGAGGGACAGGTCCCCGGCCCGGCCCAGCTTGTGCTGAGTGTGTGGCTAGATGCTATTTCCCCGGCGTGCTACGGTAGCAGGAAGCGGAAGTGTGCAGTATATCCTTTTCGACCACGACATACCGTACCAGCTGTTTGAGATGGTTCGATCTCTATACGTACCTTGGATGGTTACAGTAGTTGATATCTCCAACAAGCTGAAGACGTCTGGACCAGAAGACCCTGAAGATTGCCTAGGGTAGCTTGGCACGGAAGGTGCAGCTAGCAGATCAGTACACCGGTTGGTTTCACTGACGTTAGTGGATGCCAAGATATCCGAGTAGGCCTGTTCAAGGGCCTGTTCAAGGGGCGGAGGCTTCGAGAGTCCCGGGCCCCGGATGCAGCCTTATCGCTATCGGGCTTATCGATCCCCGGAAGCTCCAGTAATAAGGAAATACCTTGTTACAGCAAGCAATTTGTTGCTACATGTCACCTTGTAGAGTTGCACCTCTTCTTCACCCAAGCTTTCCAGGGCAACCATCCCAATACTACTGCCGCCTCAGACTCTCGCATATGCCTTGCGTGCTCTGCCTCTAATCCTCTTTTGCCTCCCTATCTAGACAACAGTCTTGAAACTGGAGGAAGCCTTTGCAGAGGCGAAGAGCTCTTGTAGATTTGTTGGAGCAGACAATCCCACCTCGACTACACGCCACGTATAATTAAGCTTGAGCTTGAGGGCGCACCTTCAACGAAGTCACGTCACCAAATCCATTTCCAAGTCGGCCTGCCCGGAATAGAAGGACAAGGCAACTACAATACTAATAGGCTTTGGCAAGACAAAATCGACTGCAAAGAAGCGGTCCTCTGCTGTTCCTGCGACGCCAAACGGATACTCACTGGAACTTATAACAAAACAAAGTCCCCATCATGCCTGGAGCTAGGACGCGACGACAGGCTGCTCTGGCTGCCGCAGCAGACGAAACTCCCATCAAGACAGGTTCCGAGTCACATCCAGAGGAGCAGGTCGTTATAAATGGCAACGGTACAGCCAATGCCGAGGACGCACCTGGAGCTCCTCCATCTAAGGAAAACATCTTCCTCTTCGTGCCCAACCTGATTGGTACGCACCGTCCCTTTCACTGAGGCCCTCGCTATTGCTTCTCCAAGGACTTTCCAGCTGGAGACATCAAAACCTTCATCGACACAAACGGAACGCTGACTATTCTTGCTAAGGCTATGTCCGCATCGTCCTCGCCATCTCGTCCCTCTACTACATGCCGTTGCACCCTCGAACCTGCTCGATCCTTTACAGTATCTCCTGCCTCCTCGACGCCCTCGACGGATATGCTGCTCGCTACTACGAGCAAAGCACCCGCTTCGGTGCGGTTCTCGACATGGTCACGGACCGGTGCACCACGGCGTGCTTGCTGGTCTTTCTCTCGTCCGCTTTCCCTCGGTGGGCTATCGTCTTCCAAGGCCTGATCTCGCTTGATTTCGCTAGCCACTACATGCACATGTATACAACGCTCGTCATGGGTGGCTCCCAGCAGAGCCACAAGCAGGTGGACAAGAGCAGGAGCTGGCTGTTGAACCTTTACTACACGAACAGGGTACGCTATCATTACTGACGAACCCGCGGGATTTCTCAGCTGACGTAGTAAATCTAGGTTGTCCTCTTCATCGCCTGTGCCCTCAACGAGACCTTCTTCATCGCCCTGTACCTGCTGTCGTTCTCATCGCCCATCCTTTCACCCGCGCTCCTGGACACTCCTGTTGCGGACAAGATCCAGGCTGGAGCTGAGGTCAACAGCTCCGTGCTTCGTCAAGTCTTCCCTAGCCCTTACAGCGCCGCAGCCTTGGAGCTTGCCCGCGCCAACAAGATGGACAGCACTGTGCCCTGGATCATTGCTGGTATCAGCCTCCCCGTCATGCTCTACAAGCAGTTCATGAACATTCTTCAGCTCATCAAGGCGAGTAAGTGGCTCGCCGAGGGTGACATTGACTTGCGGAGGGAACAGGGCTTGCCCAGAAAGCCAAAGACTGCTTAATTCGGTCGCTTGCGTGCTGCTTGATGGCACAAAAACCTTTTGGACTTTTGAGCCCAATTAGCGACATGAAGCATCTTCAGTGACAAGCTTTTGATGGCCGACCTAGAGCCGAGCCCATGGTGTACTTCAGGACCTCAGTGGGTTCAAGACAGAACAGGAAGATAATTTAGGGCCATTCCCACGGTGGTTGATGTCTTGCTGGCTGTTTAGGTGGTTAGAACTCTTATGCATCGCGTGGTCAGGGCCTTGTGCGGTGCTCCGGCCATGTGTGAAATATTCGGCGCTTTGGGAGGATGGGTTGCAAGTCTGTGCAGGGCTGGTTTTGCCAGCACAGCAACGGAGTTTGGCGGGTGGGATGCGTTACAAGTAGAAGAGAGAATCATCGACGCTGCTTCGTCTCGGAACGCATTGGCTTGTAAGAAACTGAGCAGGAGGCTGGAAGATGTATCGACAAGTTGCCTGATGAATTTGACGCACTGATAATACATACAACTGCAGATGTATCTTGAATCATGAGAATCCCTAAATGTGGCTACAACGGCAAGTTTCGAAAAGCGATAACGCCTGCACTCTGGTTTATATCACCTGTGCTTCATGATATTGGATCGATGTTGGCCTTAGTGCAAGTGTTCCTATCTTTGGCAACATCTTGCTCACTTGCCGTGTCTTTGACCGGAACTGCTTCTACCTCGCAGCCCCTGGGAGTACAACGTTGAATATATGAGAATCTTTGCACGTGCGCGGCCGCCTTAGTATTGTCTCCCATATCCACTGATATTGTGCCTCCGACACAACATAATCTAGGTCTATGTTGGAGCGGCCAGCACTAAGAATAGCCAGATACAACAACAAGGGGTATAGGGGCCCAGCGGCAGACGAGCTTGTTTGCAGTACAACAACGTGAGGCAGTTGGGGCCTCCCAGAGCTGGACACGAGGGTTGGAATACAAGGAGACTGCCCATCGAAGGACGGGGCTATATATGGACCGCCAGGGATGACCCTCCCTGGTTGAGAAGATGGCCCTTCCGTGATCGTTCCAGCCACTCTCTTTCGATTCTCGCAAATATACATCATCACAGAATACACTCATACACAACACACTCGTCCAGAGATGTCGCAAAGACTCCTCCTACTAGCTCTCGCCCTCCTCCACCTCCTCGGCATCGCTCTCGCCAACCCCAGAGCCACCAAACTATCCGCCTCCGAACATGACGACGACGGTAAAGACCAAGCCGCCATGGGGCCCCGGGCGGACGAGTCCGTCGACGGCACGCTCCACTGCGGCACCTTCGCCACGGGGTCCAAGCACACGGCCCCGGGCCTCGTGGGCGACCTCCAGCCCGGCGGCAAGATCGCGGGCAGGGCGTGGGACGTCCGGGCGGGGACGTGCCAGAGGGTTCACTGCTGGGACACGACGGGGGTTTATGTTTGTAATGTGGGTCATGTCCGTTTCCTGTTTTTGTTTCTTGGTCCCTTTTTTTTAGACTCTTGATTTTCCTTCTATCCTTCCTCTTGTTGCTCACCTCATCCTTCATTCGACCCCTGATGCCCTCCTCCTACCGTCCCTCTCGTCGGGGTGAAACCTGCCCAACTCACCGTGCTGATATGTGACATACCAGGACGCCAGCCACGGCCTGACCGTCCGAGGGACCGACGTGGGCGATGCCGCGCACCACGTCTGGAACAACTGCTGCCGTACCGATTACACCGACAACAAGTTCAACGACGGCATCTCGGGGCAGAAGTTCGTCCGCAACGGCACGGCCAACTTCAACGTCGTGCTCGGGTATGGTGACTGTGAGCACCCTGTCCGTGTCAGGCCGTATGATGAGGGGGGCCAGGGTGTGAATGGGAAGTGCGTCGGTGGTGATATCAATCCATATTGGGAGGGCAACTAGGGTCATTGTGTGTGTGGCTTGTACCTGAGTTTTGTTGCGGAAACTCGAGCGGATCCGACCTATCGCGCCGCCAGGTGGACAAGGAAAGCTCCCGAACGTGTTCGGATCCGGGCGGGAAATTCATTGTCCAATAATTCACCTGCCCCTTTGTGACTGTTGTGAAGGGCCTCGAGTGAGCGCGCGGATAAAGTCGAGAGAGCTCATGCCTAGCATCAGTGCTGTACAACTATAGGCATGGTGACGAGTGTAGCACGTATACTGCTATTCGTAATCTCATTACTAGACTAACATTGCTGGTGGGGTGTCAGGAGGGTACCCTCCCGGGATAGAATCTCAACTATCAGGTTGTTAAGAGAGGCAAAAGATCTGGTATCTCAAGTCGTCGACATCATCCCCAGCACCCCTTCCTCCCCAACAAGGCCTGACCAGGCCCGACTAAAAACGCCTACTGGAGTCCAACCGTCCTTCGCCAGCACTTCCTGTGAATGTCATCATGGCGTCCAAAATGCTTCAAAGTTGCCCGCGGGGTATCTCAGTATCTTGGTGGATATCCACCCCAGCCTGGTGGCCCAGGAGGAGGTTGTCCATACTGACCCTGGGGTGGATACTGTCCACCCCCAGGTCCATATCCAGCACCAGGGTACCCACCACCGGGTGGAGGCGGCGGCGGGCCACCCCAATATCCGCCCGGCGGCCCGGGTGGTGGACCTTGACCATACGGCCCTGGAGGTGGAGCACCATATCCATATGAGCCCGGTGGTCCTGGAGGCTGCTGTCCGTACTGCCCGTATTGTTGTCCATACGGCTCAGGCGCACCACCGCTGTAATACTGACTCGGAGACGGCGAGGTCTGGCCGTAGGTTTGCTGCTGCTGCTGTTGTTGAGGTTGCGAAGGACGCATGTAGTCATCCGCATGCCCGTAACCGAAGGAGCCAGTTGGTCGAGTAGCCTGCGGCGGCGCAGGGCTCTGGCTTATGTACTGATCCTGCGGCCGGCCGTCTCGCCCTGCCAAGGCGTCGAGATCTCTGGTCTGGACCTGGCTCCATAGACTGCCCGCTACCTTGCCGTGGCCCAGCTCGCCGATGGCATTCTCCCAGGCCGACCATTCTCCACCTTGGCCGTGGCTGCGTCCAGTGTCCTTGTTCGGCAGGATGTGATTCTTCCCATTTTTCACGGACTCGCTCCCCAGGAGGTTATTGAGCTCATGGCGGCGGGGGTACTCATTTGCCCACTGCCGGACGGTGTCAAACATGTCCTTCTGGACCTGGATGCGCTCGTCACGGATGGCTGGGTGGTGGAAGGCTCGCAGGACGTCATTGACAACTTCGTCAACAGGCACGCCGGGGTGCTCCCAGGCATAAAGCACGCGACTGTCATTCAAATATTAGTCAAGGTATATCCAGTAGTACTCTCTTCTGGCAATATGACTTACGGAACGGCGTACCGCAGCACGCTTGTTGCGACCCTGCCGGCACATGAGTTCAGAATGTTGGTGAAATGATCCTTAGAGAGCATCGAGTGTGTTGGGTTCGTGCACTGAGGGTCCTTCCATGGCTCTAGTTGTGCGTTCGCGCTTGCGCTGATGACTTCTGAGCTACCGTCCTTGAGCACCTTGGAAACCTGATTGATGATGGGGCGGATGAACGGAGCCAGCAGGCCAAGCACGAACGCCGTCAGTGTCTCGCTGATGTGCTCGAGGAGCTTCTCCAGCCCGGGGACCTTGCTGATCAAGTTGTTGATGGACTTGACGATTTTGTCTCTGAACTCGAGAATAGGGTAGATGCGTTTCGCTGTCTGGACAGGGTCGAAGTTGGGAGACATTCCTGGCACCTGGTTCAGGTTGCCGCGAGTTTGCTGGTTGTTCATGCGCTCCTGCTCGTCGGAGGCTTCTTGAAGTTTGCGAGCCTCGGAAGCGAAGCCGCCTCCCACACCCGGCAATCGGGAAATGCTGGAGATGAAATCCTTTGCGCTGCTGCTGCTGCTGCTGCCACCACCAAGGCTCAGGCCGAATAGACCTCGGTCGCCGGTAGGACCGTCTCGATTGGCGCCCGCTGCGGACGAACCACCATCCTCTGCAATCTTCAAGGCGATATCCACCTCGTCGACCTCACTCTGGGTGAAGTGATCGGTGGCCTCTCCCAGGACGGAATGGAGGAAGTCAACGCCTCCAAATGTACCCGTCACGATAGGGTAGACGCGCTTTCCATTCAGATTGATCTCTGAGGAAGTTCCACAATGCGGGAAAACGCCGTTATATCCCAGTTCCCTCAGAGCCAGTTCGCAGTAGTTGCTGTGGGCCGAGAAGTCTTCCATGCAGTGAAGGGCTTGACCAAGACACCTCAAAGCCTCGCAGAGGTCTTCCTCCTTTCCGCTGGATCCACCAGATCCGCTGGTGTAGAGCCTGCCATAATGGATGCTCCTTGCAAAAGAGAATCGCAGATAGCCTGCGCTCGTCGCCCAGCCGCCGGACTCATTAGCAATGTAGTTCTTCATGCCCGTCCTGGTGTCGACTTCAAGCTCCCTATTGTCTACAGGTCCCCTGAGCCTCTTGTCCCATTTCCGGGCGTCCAAACCATCAGCATATCCAAGTGGGTTATCGATGTGCTCCTCGGGCCTGTAGACACCCAGTCGCTCTTCGGTAACCTCAAACTCCTGGGTCGCATATCCGAATGACATGAATGACAGGACCCAGACCAGGATGCGGATGGTAGCCGCATTGACGCCCTTGAGAGATCCAACATCGATCGCCTGGGAATAGTCACGGAGCCAGTTCCCGAAATATGTGCGCTTGACCATCATCGTGGTCCATTTCTTACCATGCAGGAAGGCGATGGTCTTGAGCACATCCTCTATATCCCCGTGACGCCAGTTGACACCCTCGACTTGGGCTATGACATGAGGGTTAGATTCGACTGCTTGCGTATGCCAAAGGGTCAGACTCACCAATCGACGGGATGTTTCCAGCACCAAAAGCATGCGCTTTACCTGGCATCAAGACCAGGAGGACGCAGAATGTGAGGAGCAGTGAGGAGGTGAGGCCCCACCTCTGGCCAGAGGAAGCCATCGTGACTTCAGTTTACAGACTCTGTGAAACCTTTGATTTGGAATGGAGGAGAGCAGAAGAGGATGTCCAGAATACAAGACTGGTCGTAAATTCTTGATTCGGCCCGCAATGATTTGGTATCGATGTAGTCAAAATATGATTATGCGAATGCAGACGCAGTTGCGTATGTCGCACTCGAGAGGGGACCTATAAATTTGACCCGAGTGATGAGGGGCACTTTCCACAAGCAACTACATCATACCTTTGGTAGCTAGTAGCAGCCTTCCCAGCTCTTCCAAGGTCCCAAGCATCCTTCAAACAGGGGACCGTCCTACGGTACTTACTGGAGGTACCAAGTACACTTCCAAGGTTGCATGTAAGCTGACTATTCCTGTGGCTGAATCACGAACCGGTGGGCTGGATTGTTACTTTATTGGGCATCCATCACCCTTTAAACTGTAGAAAAAACCTTCAGCCACAACTTAGTAATGTGGATTCGCCTTTCGCTTTGCATTTGAGCAACCGTAAGCAACCTTGGAAGGCCAGGCAAGGCAGGCAGAGCGGCAAGGCAGAGCAAGGCAGGGCACCAGGGCAGGGCATCCTCGTTCAGCCACCGGTTGCCGCTGATATATACCTTGCACTGAATAACTTAGGTAATATAGTACCTACACGTCTTCGAGTACCTAGGTAGTGTGTGCTGGGCCGATAATGTTGTCTAACTGAAGCGGAAAGCCATGAATCCATAGATAATACCGCGGTCTTCGTCGGCACGAGCGGTGTCAGGGATCTGATCTGTAAGGCACATTGGTGTAGTGTATATACCATGCATATACATCTGTCATGTCCTGACGCCGGCCTGCATTTGGACGATGACCGAATGCTGTTGTTGATTTGGTACACTACGTGTCACTGACAGCCGTGCAGCCGTGACGCTGCCCGATGAGGGTTTTCTGTGTCGCATATGAAAAAGCATGTCTATCCTATCGACCAATCGACGACTAAACAGTACTCATATCAAAAGTCGATAGCCAAGCACCAAATCGGATTGTCCCAGCATCTATAACATTAGAGTATGAAGCTGCATGTTGAGCAATTTCGAGCGTTGTCAGATTGATGGAGCACCGAGCAGAACCCCGGGGGCCCGAAGTCATGCCACGTTCGGCCGCGAGCAATTCCGGCCGTGACCGCTTTTACTTGTGCATACCACCACTAGACCACCTGGCCACTGATAGATAGCGCCACCAGTGGGACCATCGTCCGGGCCATTCAGGGCCTCTGCCCTACCGTTCCTTCCAGGGCTGCCATCCTGGCCATTTTCCGCCAGAGTTCCAGGGGAAGATGATCCCGCCCGATCAGGCCACCCCAGCGCTATCCCAGCCAGTTTCGAATTTCTAGAAAAGCCACTGCTGCTGCCGTTGCATCCTGGGCCACTCAGCCGTGCTCTTCGTCCTTATCATATACTACCACTTCAGGGCGCTCTCTCTCTCTATGTCCCTGACAATCTATACCTAATTCCTCATATTTGATTCCTACAAGAAGTTTGCTGTTAATGTCTTCGACAACCGTTGTAGTGTAAGTCATCGCCCTATGTATGGTTTGCCTTTGGCACCCACTTGACCTCGATAAGCGTTCAAAATTCGGCCCGTTGCGCTATCGCCTTTTTCTCCCAATATTTTTTCTTGCTCTTATCGCCACCCCGGCGTGGCCGCTTCCTGGAAGACCCCTATTCTAACCGTCTCTCTTATAAAGAGAACTTCCAGGAACCTCCGAAACCTCCGATCGGTCGGCTTCGCCAACTATCCTCAAGATGCCTTCACGAACGCTACCTACCTTCACGCTGGCCGAGGTCGAGGCCCATAACTCGGCCAAGTCCTGCTATGTCACTGTTGGCGAGAACGTCTACGATGTCACCGACTTCGTCGAGTCTCATCCTGGCGGCGGGGATCTGATTACCGATTGGGCTGGCAAGGACATCACAGCCATCCTGAAGGATCCGGATTCTCACACCCACTCCGAGTCCGCCTACGAAATCCTCGTCGACTCTCTTGTTGGATTCCTCGTATCAGGGAAGTCCAAGGCAAACGGCGTCAACGGCGTCGCTCATACGAACGGCAATGGCAGCACAGGTGAACGATGGGTCCATCCGAGGACGGGCATGGCTTGCGAGGAGGACCTGGAGAAAGAGACCGACTTCAGCGAGGATTACAAGAAGCACAAATTCTTGGATCTGAACAAGCCGCTATTCGCTCAGGTCTGGTTCGGTGGTTTCAGCAAGGACTTCTATCTTGACCAGATCCATCGGCCGAGGCACTACAAGGGTGGCGAGTCGGCGCCTTTCTTTGGCAACTTTTTGGAGCCATTGACCAAGACCCCTTGGTGGATGGTGCCGCTGATCTGGTGGCCTTGTGTGGCCTACGGCGTCTTCGACATTTCCGGGGGTTTCGAATACCTGCATAACGAGGCCATTTTCTTCGGTATCGGCTTCGCCATCTGGTCGCTTGTGGAATACCTGCTTCACAGGTTCTTGTTCCACCTTGACTAGTCAGTCTTCTCCTCGCTCCTCCAGCAAAATCCGTCATACTGACTTCGAGTTCCTAGTTACCTCCCGGATAACCGAGTCGGTATCACGCTCCACTTCACGTTGCATGGTGTCCACCACTACTTGCCCATGGACAAGTACCGGCTTGTGATGCCGCCCACGCTTTTCGTGGTCCTGGCGGCTCCGTTCTGGAAGCTTGCTCACTTTGTCTTTTTCTGGAACTGGTACGCCGCTTCGGCCGTCTTCTTCGGTGGTGTCTTTGGCTACACGCTCTACGACGTGACGCACTACTTCTTGCACCACCAGAAGCTGCCGCAATGGTACCAGGACCTGAAGAAGCACCATCTTGAGCACCACTTCCTCGACTACGAGAACGGATTTGGCGTCAGCACCAAGTTCTGGGACGGCGTCTTCGGCACACAGATCGTGCGGCCATCCATCATGAAGACTCAATAGGTGGATCTTATACCTGGATTGGTCATATGTAGGCAAGAAGAGGCATCGGCCAGGGTCATTACCTCACCACTTCATTTCGGTGTACATGTATACTTAAGATCATTTGGATGGCGTTTTACAGTAGCCATCACACGCAGTGAAACGGTTGGATCAAAACGCCCTCCCATACACGAGAGGCTGTACGATAGTACGATAGCACGATCACAGAGGACTTAGAGAAAGGGCCATTGTCGCTACAGCATGGCTGGCTTCTGGTTAATAATATTAATGCAGTTAAAGACTGTTCATCCAGTTTTATGAGAGTGAGATGTGGCCGAATCCTCATGGCGCTCGTGCTGGTGTCCTGCCGGATTAATGCTGGGGGGCTGCCATAAGATTGCCAGCTGAGGAATGAATCACGCGTGCACGGGCCATATACGCACGGTCCACATGCAAATTTGACAGCCTCGCAATCAATCTCAACCAGGTCTCCACCCTGGCGTGGAGTATAACACCACGACGCCTCGCTCCATCTGTCGACCCCTAGCATCGACACTCTCGATATTCTGGCAAGTGTAACTCTGCTTTTAGATAACATTTTCCCTTGATCGTTTGAAGCATGGCGTCCTACGATGTAGAGGCGCTCCTTGAGGAGACTGCCAAACAAGATGTGAAGATGGAGGACGCAACCTCTGTACAGGCAACCACTACCAACGGTGACGAAACCGACAAGACAAACGGCCACGGCGACCGAAGTCGTGACAAGAGTCGTGATCAGGACCGCGACCGCGAGAGGGATCGTGATCGCGACCGCAGCCGCGATCGCAAACGCCGTGATAAAAGCCGAGAGCATTACAGCAGTCGACGCGGCAGTCAAGACTCTGTGAGGACGCCTCGCAGCGAGACCGGCAGTCACAGAAGCAGTAGGCGCCGCAGCAGGAGCCGGGACCGTGAAGACCGAAACTCACGCCGTCATAGAGATGGGGACTTCTACCGAGGTGGCCGACATGGACGATCGCGCTCTCGCTCCCCAGGCGGACGTTACTACCGTCCCCGAGACCGAGATGATCGACGACCCGACTACAGAGACCGTCGCGACAGGAGGGACGATGACCGCGATCGCCGCGGTGGACGCACGCCCCGCCCGGATAAGGATACAGAAGCTACTCCAGCCCAGCTCACCGAGGACGAGAGGGATCGACGCACCGTGTTTGTGCAGCAGCTTGCTGCGAGGCTGAGGACGAGGGAGCTCAAGGAATTCTTCGAAAAGGTTGGCCCCGTGTCTGAAGCTCAGATTGTAAAGGACCGTGTCAGCAACCGATCAAAGGGGTACGTAGGAGGAATTCCCTTAATGCACACTCAACACCAGAGGCTCGATGCTAACACTGTCTTGTAGTGTCGGCTATGTTGAATTCAAGGATGAAGACTCCGTGAAGGCTGCTCTCCAGCTTACTGGACAAAAACTCCTAGGTATCCCCGTTATCGTCCAGCTTACCGAAGCCGAGAAGAACCGCCAAGTCCGCGAGACTGGCACCTCCGGCGGCCACCCTAACTCGATCCCGTTCCACCGCTTGTACGTCGGCAACATCCACTTCAGCATCACTGAGCAGGATCTTCAGAACGTATTCGAGCCATTCGGTGAGCTTGAATTTGTACAGCTCCAAAAGGACGACTCAGGTCGCAGCCGTGGCTATGGATTTGTCCAGTGAGTAGCTCCGAACTCCTCTCCGGTGCGCAGCGCGATCTGACCGTACGCTAGATTCCGAGATGCCGGTCAAGCACGTGAGGCTTTAGAGAAGATGAATGGCTTCGATCTTGCAGGTCGTCCAATCCGCGTCGGACTTGGAAACGATAAGTTTACCCCTGAATCCACTGCCAATCTTTTGCAGAGGTTCCAGGGCCAGAATCACAGCCAGTTCCAGGGATCTGCCTTCTCCGGCGCTGGCGGACGTGGTGCACCAACCTCTAATTTCGACCGTGCCGGCGCCCGTGATAACGACAAGGGCACCGGTGCCAGCGCCTTGGACGACACTGATGTGGCTGGCGTAAACTTTAACAATTACAGTCGGGATGCCCTTATGAGGAAACTTGCGAGAACTGATGAGCCACCGAGCGCAACCAATGAGCGACAGGTTCTGAAACCCAAGACGGAGCCGAAGCCGCTGCCCGTCAATGTGAACATGGCCAGCCGCTGTGTCATCCTTCACAACATGTTTGATCCTGACGAGTAAGTCCATCACCGATGCTAAGATGTGCTACAACATTGCTAACGGTCTCGTAGGGAAGAGGGTGAGGACTGGGTCAAGGAGCTCGAGGAAGACGTACGAGAGGAGGCAGAGAACAAATACGGTCACGTCGTCCACATCTCTGTCGATCCGAACTCCAAAGGAGACATTTATCTCAAGTTTGACAAGGTGCAGGGAGGCGAGAACGCCATCAAGGGCCTCAACGGTCGTTACTTTGGCGGCAGAATGATCACTGCCGCCCCTGTTGTTGATGCGGTTTACGCCAGTCTCTTCCGAGCAAACTCCAAGGCTTTCTAAGTCGCTAATTCGCATCCGTCCATTCTTCGCTCTAGGCTTTCTCGCGAACGGTAAGAGAAAGCAAGGCGACCTGGGATTTTCTGCGGTACTGATGGCTGCAAGATTTTGACATTTGAACTACGAACCACGACAAGCGACAAGCGACATGAACGTTGCCGCCAAAATCGACACTCGCTCGTCAATGTTCGCCCACCGCATTCACCCGCATGTCGAACCTATTTATTTCCGAAGTCGTCGGCGAAGCACGATTCAACGGACGACACAAAGGCTGGTTTAGTCCCGCACTTGGAGCACCCACCACTGACGGGCAACGAGTTACAGGTTCCCCCTGAACTGGTAACACAGTACACACCAATAAGCCCTACTCTTGACTGATTCTCATAGCTCTCGGCGTTGGAGGTCGCGCATTTTACACACTCTATTACTAGTCACATGATTAGGGACAACACCTGCGCATCTTGACAACTGGGGAGCATTCGACGGCAACATACTGATGATAGTACATAGGGCGTCTGCATTTATCGTGGTCGTTTCCGTGGTCGTTGGCCTTGCGAGTCTACCGTTGGCTCGGCATGGCTGAACGACCACAGGATCTAGTTAGATTATGTGCAATAGATTCTCTCTCGTGAAGGGTGCTGTCGTCTCTCTTTTATATTGTCTTCTCAGGTATAGTGTTGTTGCCCTTGTGCTTCACATGACTGCCAATGGCTGAGCTCTGTCTGATACTCGATCACAGCGAGCCTTTAGGGTTGCTCGACCCGTTGTTACTGGTTTGCCTGCTCGTCACTGTCCGAATGCTGCTCCTCGAGCCTCGGTGACTCGGAAGATATGCCGTGCCCTTGTCGCTTCTGCCTGCTCCACCCCCCTTTCCGGTTTCTGGTTGTCGCGTTCCTACCTCGATAACTATGAATCACCGTGCCTTCTCTTCAGTCAAGCCCAAACTTCTCGTCCTGTCTTTTTCCATTCTGCCTCCAGATCAAAGTAGGGGCCACTCGTTGCTCGATCTATCTCATGCATTTCCTCAGTGTCCTCTTCGGCAAGACGTGGTCAATCCTCCCAACGACACTTCCTGCCCCGGGTATATTCGTTGGGAGAGTCTGAGCAAGGACTCTACAAGGCGAACGGCTTCAGCTGCCCAGGCTGGGCCTCTGGCCCCTGGTGCTTACGCTTTTCGGTAGAACTTTTGGGCGTCTCACACCTCAGCAAGCCCGGATCCAAACTGTTCTCAGAGTCTTTTGGACGCCAGGTACTCGTAGGCTATCGCGCCTGACAGGCTGATGGTCTGACGGTCAGTCGCTTGGATGCACCCCTTGACAGCCCTGACTATCAGTCGGCTGTGTGAGTTGTGTGTGTTTTTGAGGTAGTTTCACCCTTGATCCTTCTGTACTACTCCTTTTATATTCTGTGATGCTTTCTCACGCAACCCTGCTCCGGAGCTGCCCAACCCCTTTTCCTCATCGTACTATGATTTTCCCATCGACTGTGGCATGCACTTGGAGTGGTCTGTGTCTCTACCTCATGGGTCGTACCTTCTTTCAGATGTCGTCTGGGCAAGTCCTAAGTCAATGTTTACTTCTGTCTGGACCCCTGCGGAAAGAACATGGGCGGTGCTCTTACCTTTTCGGCTCACTGCTATTATGTGCCCAGGTGGGCAGTCACAATCTGTCTCTCAGACACGTATCTTGACCCCAAGCGCACGCTTTTCGCTTGTACCTGGGCGGTCGAAGGGCTTGGCGGCCGGGGAATCCTCAGCCTTTCTACATACCGCCTCCACATCCGGGCCCGTTGCGCAATCGTCAGCCAGTGGCCTAGATCGACAACTCATGTCAAAACGACTCGCCTGCTGCCTTGGTCTTTAAGGCCCTCTTCCCTTGGTACCCAGTGACTCATCAACGGGTCCCACCGAGGACTTTATTGGTGCTCGATCTGTTGCCTCTCGGGCCTTCGACCACATGACTTGGTCGGCTCATCGGATAATTATTGCAGGACGCAGACGTATCCCGACTCGGCTGTTTACCTTCTTGCGTCTCTCCGTCAGCATCATCACGGCTTAGCTGGTGCCATGACTTCCAAAGTTGTTACCGCAGTTGGGGCCTAGTTTCCTTCATGGCCTGGTCGGGAAAGTTGGCCCAGTCATGGAAGGAGGCAGCGACTTTCCTGCCAATACATGGAACTGCATCGGCATCTCTCCGTTCTGCATCTGTGTGGGCCAAGGCTTTTGCTTTGCTCTCGCTGAGGACATTCCAGGGCACAGCTATGTATGTCGTCATTTGTTTATTCGCCATCGGTGCAAACAGTACCATCCCTCCGTGGATCTGTATGGTGCCTGCAGGATAAAGTCCATCATAGGATCTAACGATACTCCGCCGATACGATAAGTTGCTGTTCAGCCGGATGCAACCCGACCTCGGCGGCTCTGAGCCCCTGAAATAGGTCCCAAACAAGTGCTTGCCGTCGAAGATCCTTCGAGGCCGGAAGAAGGCAGCGTGGTCAAGGTCACCAACTATCTGAATCTCGCCAATATCGATGGTGTCTCTCGCTGTCGGTCTCTGTGGCTAGGTCCTGGCCAGCGCGGCCACAACGAGGTACGGAGGCTCAGACATGGAGATGGAGTTCTATGTCTGGGCCGGGGCGCATACGTTTATGCACCCTTCTGCATGGGCCTGTCAACAGCACTACAATTCGGAGTCTCGAAGCCAAAAATAATAGCAGGTTACATGCATTGGATGGTATTTCTGCTCCTCCCTGGGGAGGCGGACCACCGCCTTTTACCGAGTTCCTGGGCCTTGTTTGGATTGCAGCCATTGATGAGTGCTTTCTCAAAGGTCTATGCATTTGGCTGGATGGTTGTCCTCCTCCTCCCCTGAGCTCTGACAAAGTTGTGTTCTTGCTGCAGACGATTTATAGCCTTGTCCCGGGATCTCGAGCACACCACATGGCTGGAACATCCTTCCTACTCGCCCCCGGTCTGCCTGGACGATTGTTCTGCTTTCGCCCCGGTCTGTCTGGACGAGGATTCTTCACCCACCCCGGTCTGTCTAGATATACCCTTCACAGTCGCCCCGGTCTGTCTAGACGATGATCCTTCACTCGCCCCGGTCTGCCACCAGAATCTTCCCACTTAACCTCTGAGTTTTGGCAACCGAAACTTTGGCCTTCCGAATCTGTATCTTCATCTTCACCTTCTTACCTACACACATCTCCAACAACCAAAGCATCTTTGTTCCAACGGGGTTCTGATCTGGATACTCTATCAGAGCCACTCCTCAATACTTACAAGGAGAAGCCATCGTTTGAATTTCATTTCAAGGGAGCGGGAATACGTTCCACACAGGCCTACGCCGACGTTGTTGCGAACCGCTCGAGGTCAACGCCCTCCATAGTCCCAAGCAGCGCGGCATACTTCGTGCCCTGACCATCACATCTGACAATTGAGTTGGCGATACAGCGACTTGCAAGTCCTTGTTGGCGAGACCGCATCACAATGAGTTGGTATCCGTACTACGGGTACACTTATGGCTACGGCCAGCCCGTACAGAACTCTGAGGAGGCCACAGCGCAGTCGTGGTCATATCTCCCCACGAGCTCAGAGACTCTCACAGGCACCGCAGATCAACAAGCTCTACTGTACGTTCTCTTTCCTGTAATCAACACCAACGATGGACACAACTGACACATGACACAGGGCGCCTGGCTCATGGAGCACATCTCGCGCGAGTGATTACGCGTCGATGTCATCCACGACCGTGCCGACGGCCACAAAGACCCAGGTACGTATAGGCGTGCCTTACGACCCCTTCCATACGCCCAACGACGGAGTCCACGCATCTGATTTCTCGGGCTTTGTCTTGCAAATGCTCTTCATCGAATATGTTTCACTGGTTCTCTCTGCTCAATTACCATGGTAATAACCACGGAGGCGTTGTCTTATCTTATATGAGCCAAGTGGCTGGATTCCTCGGAGACTTGCTACAACACAGGGCCTGGGAGCTTATACAGCAACTGGCGGATCACATGACCCCCCTGTTACTGCCCAGCTGTTTGGGCACGTGACCACCTTGGTCTCTACCACAGCAACCACCAGCCATCACGGTTAGCACTGGAGCAGAGAGCTTCAGGTTTACCATGGTCTCTATGGTATTCTACACGCACTGTGTACCATTGAAGCTGCATTATTCTCAGCATCTTGTGGTCAGAGCCACCACCACCTTCTACAAAGTCGCTGTCTGCCATTTGGTTTTCTCCTACACCCCCTTGACCAAAGCATTCTGGCAGCAAGAGCCTGCACTTTGGTTTTCGTCCCAGCTCCCCCCTAGGAGTCTACATCTCCAGTTCTACATCTGTCAACATTGACCTTAGCCCTTACTTGATCTGGACTTCAGAAAAACCGTCCGATGTTTGCAGGACTACTTGCCTGTTCGTTTTTGGCACACACAGTTAAGATCGGCAGCCTGTTTTCTTCCTACCTCACACCAGCCCCTCCCAATTCCTTCACACATCGCACACATCCCTCTAGAAAACAACACCATCATCACATCGTGCAAGAGGTATTCTTGCGCTTCTACTCCATCTCGACATTCACAAAGGTTCTGCCTCTCTAGGCCTTGCCTTTCCCTCATAGCAAACATCATTCTGCGCTTGTCGCGGTTCCCCGCTGGCCACACGGTACCAGGAAGCACTCTGTTCCACCTCTCGGGGACTCAATAATTACAGCGGTCGCTGCAATCGTTGCTCTGCCGTCTTTAGCACAGGTTTCGTTGTCAATGATCCACGTTCTGGGCTCCTTTTCGCGCGTTGGGCATATTTCCTAGGGCTCTGGGAATTTGGTTTGGAGTCTTGGGCAGTCTAAACCGTTTGTTTGGGTTTTGATTTTTCTAGAACGTGTTCAGCTGTCAAGAAGCAGCCGCAATGAGCACCACAAAGTCGTCTGAGACTGGTGGAGCTAAGCTCTCCTCGCCTCAGTCCGCTGCCGTCTCAGAGGGCTCAACTAACACCGCTCGTCAGACTCCGTCTACTGATGCCTCAATCAGACCGGTCCAACCCGACCCATCTGCCGCCATTAGAATCTCGGAGTCCGCTGGCCCTGAGGACGTCACTAATGTGCGTGTTGTACCATCCCCTCGAGCTGACCGTTTTAGATTAACATTACTTACTTCTATTCAATAGGCGATTCGCAAGGTGTGCACTGACTCCCAGGGTCGAGTGCAAGCTCTTACCCAAGCCATCGGCCGTCAGCCTGGCATGCCCGGTAGTCTGTCAGATCTTCTAAACAATGACCTGCGGGGTCTCGCTCAGCAGTTCATCACTACCACTCATTACTGCCATCTTCTCGAGAAGAAGATCGAGGAGCGCACCCGAACGACTTTCCAGGAGCGTACCGCCGAACGAGCTGCTCATGAAGCCCATCTGGAGAGCTACCGCCAGCAGCTAAAGAAGGCTAACGACACAATTGATCGCCTCAGTGGAAAGGTACGAGAGTTCGATCATGCTTACGAGAAGTTCGACAAGTCCGACAAGTCCGACAAGTTGCGTAAAATTGAGCTGGAGCGCAGGGCCGAAAAGTTGGCCGAAAAGATCAATAACCAGAAGCGCCGCATCAATGAGCAGCAGTCCCAGATCGAGGTAAGTCTCTGCCTTAACATTCTGAAAGAGCCATGTGTGACTGACTTGTCCAACCAGACCTTGAAGAGGAAGGTTAGCGATGGGAGCAAGCTAAGCAAGGGAAGTAGGCTCGTCGACAATCGAGATGATGACAAGTCTCCTGAGCTTGAGTTCCCTCACTCCGCAACATCCGAGCTCGGAGAGAAGCATCGCAGGAGTCCTCCCATTCCGCAGCCAAAGTTGCCTTCCGGCATCAGTCTGAAGGACGAGGAGTTTCTTATCAACAATCTGAAGAACCTGAAGGCAGACTTCCCGGCATCCCGCGATGCATTTCCCGTCCCAGTTCGCCCTGCGCGAATTGAGAGGGACAACGATTTCAGACATGGATTACCTCCTTCGTCTTATGGTCACTTCGGCAGCCAGGTTCCTCCAATGTCTACCATGGCTCACTTCGGACCCATGAGTGGTGCCCTTGCTCCATACGGTGCTTACCCTCCTATCGGAGGTTATGGTCCTCCTGGTCCCACCTTCAGAGGCAACACTCCAACCAACGGACCTCAAGGCATGTACCATGGCTATGCCAATACCAGCTACCAACCACCTACGTTCTCTCGTACCCGGGCAACCCATTCGTCGCGAAACTCTCAATCTGGCAACGCAGGCGCCCTTGTTCTTCGCCGAGACGATGACTCCGACTTTGATCCTGAGACAAAGGCTTGGAAGGACATGTTCATGAGACTATTCAAGACTGTTGGAGGTTGGAGCGACACATACTGCCGCCAGATTGTCCCTGGCTCTGTGGAGGCTGCCACCAGGAGCAACCCCAAGCTGTGGGAGTACATGCTCAAGGTCGCCGCCTGCTACAAGGACGCCCAGGCCGCGCCCAAGCATGCGCTGTTCATGCTCAACTCCCCTGAGCACCGCACGCACTTCATCACTCGCTTGGTCCTCCAATACATCGAGCAGGAGATGCTGCACAACAAGTTCTGGATGGGTTGGGATGACGAGACTGACCGCCTGCTGCAAAGCATCGGCCCCATGATCGAGTCTGTCAGTCACCCTCTCGAGCAGCGCCGCTACGCACGCCAGCAGTTGCGTGCCACCATCGAGGGTATCGTAGCTGACCCTGACTACTCTCGCTTCCGCACGTTCAAGACGACCGAGCACGCCGCGCGCTTCAAGGACATCGCCGGTCCCTTCCTGAGCCCCAATGCAGTCAAGTCCGAGGCTAGCCTGGGCTTGCACTCGGTCGCAAACCTTGCCATGGAGATCAGCCACAAGATGATGACCTCTCGTCTTTCCTTTACGTTCACCTGGAACGAGTGTGCGGTCAAGTTCAGCCACGACTCTCACATCGCCCTGAACGCCGATCAGCACGGCCTGGCCTTGCAGCACAAGCACACTCGTGTCATGCTGGTGATTACTCCCAGCATCAGCTACCGTGATCACAGCGGCGTCAGCATTGTCCCGCGTGGTGTCACCAAGGCTCAGGTCTTGATCATGAACTAAGCTGCCTGCAGCTTCTCACGTTGGAGTGAGGCAGAAGGTCCTGGTCTGTATTCAGTTTGGCAGCTGGAGAGCCCGATACCCACTATTGGTCTGGTCACCATGAGACAGATGGGTTGATCATTGCTGCGTTCTCACCAGCATCGTACTTGGCTGCGGGATGAGACAGACCGATGACCGGGTCCGACACAGTCTACTCTACTTCATTATTCGACTTGCATCGACTTGCATCGACTTTACTATTGATTCTGGCCAACAATTACCTCTTCGTTTTCGATAATGCATATGCTCTCGATCAGGCTTTTACGATTTTTACGATTTCGATTTTCGGCTGCAGCTTGTTCAGTATCTTGGCACTTTTCGCCGAGAACATCGCCAAACTTGCCATTGTCTTTCAGCACATGGCTGCATTGCGGGTTCTCCCATACTGCTTACAGTTTGCGATCAAGCACGCGCATCGGCATAGCACAAATATGCTGCTTCTGCTACTTTGATATTCGCCAGTGGCTTGCCCACTACCGCGAAATTCCCACCACAAGGCTGAATGGGCTCTCGACATGGTTTGCTACGCCATCTACCTGACAGTCATCCATTGTCATGGGCGATATGGTGAGAATTGGACCATCACTGGTCTGATCATGCTTCCTCATGAGAGTCATAGCAAGGGCCTGTGGCACGGATACAGCACTAATTGTTTTTTCTTTCACTTTTCTATGTTCTCTTGTTTGGGACCCTCGCAATTTGCGGCGGCCAGGTTAATTTCCCGCGTCTCCGATGGCCTTCCATGGCCCAGAACAGGAGATGACATCTCGATATTTGACGTTTTTGGAGGATGAAAAGTCCTAATGGCCCCCCTTTCCCCACTAATTCAGGAACGCGTATGCGCTTTCATCACCAGGCGCGAAGGGGGCGGCATCGACTACTATCCACACGAAAAATTGTTGCGACTTCACATTGACGACTTCAGATTGACGACACAAAACAGAAAAACGGTGCAGATAAGGCATATGACCTGGAAATTTCCTAGGTTCTGGTTTCTCTTCAGCATCACTTGCCTGCATCGTTCGGACTTCTCTACTTGGAGGTCTTGGATGATCTTGCGCTTGGTTGGCCTTGGGGGACTGGATATGCCTTTCTGGGTTGAGTGTTTCTAGAACAGAAAATGGTAGCAAAAAAACTTGAAAAATAAAAAAAAAGTCCTTATGGACACCAAACCACAGGCCAATTGATTTGGTGATGTTGATGGTGAAGTGATGATTCAGACGGCGTTATGGAACGGCAGGTGAGGTACCAGCTGTGGGATCGGACGGATGTGCAATGTCAGTCATGTCCGTATCGCTTCTCCCATCTAGTACCATTTGGTCGCACTTCCTCCTCGCTGCAATGTAAACCTGGCCCGTCCCAGTCACTCGTCTCTCTGTTTGTTGTAGCCGCCGTCCTCGGCGCTGTCGATGATGGGCATCGTACGAGGCACAGTTACTTTGCTGGCTGCAATGTGGATTATCATAGTTCATTCCGGTTGCCCCTCCTCCTCTATTCTGATAAAGGGTATCTATCTATCATCTATCAGGCTCAAAGTTACACTGCCTATGTAGGTAGTCCCGTAACGGAACAGCAGACCGGGAAAACGCCAGGGGCCTGGTAGCATGGGCCCAGAGAGAAACCACCCCGATGATATAGGAGAACGAGTGCCACCTTTGATCAACGCCAAGCCACCGACAGCCTCCTCCCACCCCGTGACGCCATGGAACCAAACTGCCGCTCCCCCTTATAGCTGCGTTCCATCAAGCCAGCCAGCCTATTCGAAGCATAGGATTGACCACGAAGAAAGCAGGTCAAGGCACCCAGGCCAGCCCGCCGCCCTGGGGAGCCCACCCCTGCTGGCGCTGCTGTTCCTCGCGGCCGTATAGGTCCTGTTGAAGGGCCCGCTCCTGCTGCTGCTGCCACGCCTGCGATGACGATGATGTTCTTGTCCCCGGACGGGTCTGAGGAGGCGGGATAGTCGGTGGTGAAGTCTGTCCGACAAGAGGTTGTCCGAAGGATGGCCGTCCAAGGGTAGTCTGGAATGCCTGTTGGTATACATGCGGATCGGCGCCATACGGTTGCCCATACGGCTGCTGTTGTCCCTGATTGCCATAAACTCCGCCGTTGACTTGATCGCTAGTCTGCTGCGGCTGAGGCTGAGGCTGAGGCTGAGGCTCAGGCAGCAGATACTGACCATACCCCCCACCACCCCCAACCTCCTGCGCCGCCCCTGCCCCTGCCGCTCCATCCTAAGGTCGCAGCAGACCACTCCTCTGGCTCCTCCTCTCCGCATCCATGATCCTAGCGCGGTCGAGCCTCTTCACCACCGCACCGAGCACCGTCTTCAGGATCCCATCGGCGCTCAGGACAGGCACGGAGCCCCCCGGCGCCACGGCGCCAAACGAGACCGTGTCCACCATGTCCCGCACGCCACCGCCGAGGCCGGAGAGGTCGTCGTCGAGGGCGCGCAGTGCCTCCGCGGCGCCGGGCTCGCGGCCGACCTGGAAGAATTGTATGCCGACCTGGTGGGGCGGGGCGTCGAGGCGGTCGAGCCTCTGGGCGACAGAGAGGATGACCGACTCCGGGTCGTCCGAGGGCACGCCGTCCGTGATCATGATAAGATTGACGGGCTTGACATCGGTAGCGTCCGGATCGCCGCCGCAGCGGGCCACGGCCGCCTCGTAGTGCCGCAGGTAGGCCTTGAGGATGTGGTTGAGGCGCGTGCCCGTGGGCGTCATGCCGCCGGGGCGCACGGACGTGAAGATGGCGTCCACGGCGGCGGCGTCCGAGACGTTGGGGTAGCCGCCGGCGGGCCTGCCGTGGGCGGGGCTGGCCGGTTGAGGGGAGCGGTGGTTCAGGAAGTAGATGTCGACGCCGTCTGCGTCGTGGGCCGTGCAGATGGGGGTGATGGACGAGAGCGCCGCCTGGACCTCCCGCCACGACCGGCCCGCCATGCTGCCGCTGTCATCGATGAGGAAGATGGTGTCGAACGAGGACAGGAAGGCGTATGGGTCCTCGGGTGTGCTGGCCTGGATGGCTGACAGGCGAGATGGGGTGGGGCTTGGGTCCCGGACGGTATAGGAGGGGACCGGGGCCGGGAACGGAGCAGGAGCAGGAGCGGGAGCGGGAGCTGGATCGGGGGAGGGCAAGGTGGTGGCCCCGCCGGTAGCTACACTAGTATATGCCGGAGGCGGCTCATCATTGTCTGTGCGTAACTGTCAGCGCTCGGCCACAGGGCTTGACTAATATGCAAGGGGGCGAAGGACGTACGAGGCAGACGCGTGCCAGATGAGGGTGTGGAGTAAGTGTTTGAGAAGGGATTCGCGCTGATGCCCTGGCCAGACGTTGCCCCTGCAGAGAGCCTCACGGGCCGAGACTGGGGCTGAGGTTGTGGGTGTGGTTGTGGTGTTCCGGACATGCTGCGCTTCTGGTTGGGGGAACGCTGAGAGGCGTTGCCGCCGCTGCTGCTGCTGCTGCTGGTGGACTTGCTGAGCTTGTTCCTAATCGAGCCCTTGAGAGAGCCGAACAAGCTGTTTCTGTTGCTGTTGCTGCTCATATCCAAGCTGGAGGGGTTCCCAAAGCGGTGGGAGGACGACAATTGACGATCTGGTTGACTATGGTGAGAAGAGTTTGTTGATGGATGGATTATTAGGTGGGACATCGGAGAGGAGGTGAGTGGTTTGTAATTGTAGGGAAGTGAAAGTGTTTGGCTTGTGATTTGTGACTTGCAGGGTAGGAAGTATATTCCTTATGATGATGTATCGCGACTTCTCAGGTTGTGGTGCTTGGACAACTATTCCGTACCAACGTAGACATCGTCAAAGCGCAGGAGCTGCAAACGACGCCGTCTTTATTGAAAAGGCACTTACAATTCCCTGGAGGTCACACACCAACACTTGGGAGTACGGTGGGAGCATATATTGAGCCTACATGACTGCCTTTTGGGGGCTGTACGGTCTGCCGCCACGGTCTGCTGCCCTTTGTTGATAAAGGACCCCTCCAGAGCCAACATACCACCTTCTTACTAAGTAGGTAACTGAATAGACGGACACTTCGAAAGTTCATCGCCATCGTAAGATCAACTCTCACTGCCTAGGTACCTAGGTAGTTTCAGAGATCGATCCTGTGGTTTTGAGATTATCGACCTTGCTGTGCCTCTGTAAAGGATAGTCGGATGTACCCCGCCACACCCAATTCATACAAGCTTGTTCTGTGCCTCGCTGTGCCTTAGAGCTGGCCATCTGCCAATGCCCATTTGACAATTTGACAATTTGCCCTTCGAGCAATAAGCACGAGCCTGGCCCGGTATGACTTGCAGTGATAGATATCCTGATTGTGGCTGTGTAGGTATGCTACAATACGAATGAATGGTTACTCTGCTGTACAGCCGCCCGGGGCTTCGGTTTTTCCATGTCTCCCACATGGGCAAACACTCCATCTACCACGTGCTCGCATGCACATGTAGGCCAAGACATGATCTCCAATGTCTTACATTTCACTTCGGCATCGTGTTGGAACCAGAGGAATGGGGGCCTACGTAGTGGGTAGCGGGTAATATATATCTTACCCGCTGACTTGAGAACATTTCCAGATACGATTTATATGTTCACAGTTCACTGCCGACTTGAACATCTAATTCATTTTTTTGAGCATTCAAATACAAACCTACTTCGTACCTTATATGTAGTTCGGACCAGGGCAGAGTTATTTCGGCGGATCCGAACATCACATACCCACCCTTCGGCCCGGACGGACATCTGGAAGTTACGGCCTCGTTGACCTCGGCCTCAGACGGCCGCCGGCTATGGCTAACCTGGATCCTTCTCCTTATATGGGTTCCTGGTGGAGGATCAGGCTCGTCAGGATAAGGAGGAGGAATACTTCGCTGCTCCCCTGAGCCAGCCACACCACTCGATGCGGCTGCGACTTGTACCCTGGGCATAGCCCCACGTACTGAGCCTTAGCCGCAGTATCGTTTACAGCTACTCAGCAGGCTTTTTGGTGTCGCGTCAAGAACTGCCTACCTACCTAGGTAGGTATCTGGTCAGTAACTGAGTACTCGGTCAAATACGTGGCAACATGTCAAACTTCAACTCTTCGAGCCAGATAGATGTGTATGCTCAGTTCGTCACCGCCTTCCCGTTCTCCCGTTCGCCCTAGTACTGTAGTACTGTACAATGGCTGTACCCGCTGCCGCATTACTGGGCGTTCGCGTCGGTGGGGCAGCTTCACGACACCCGATCTGGATCTCTCAGGGGATGATGCTCCGTAAGGGTGGAGAGAGGCGTCGGCATCGGCATTGATCGCCGAGTTTCATCCAGTGTCTGGGACAAAGGCAAACAAGACATGTCCATGTGTCTGTCGCCCTCAGGTGCCGTCAGCACGGGGCCAGGTACGGTACCTATCAGGCCTGAGTACGTGTTGACCGTGTAGGAGAGTAAGTATGCGAGCCTCTCGCTGGCAAGTAGCATGTAACAGGTACGGTAGTCCAACAAAGTAGATCGACTAGTCTGACGCCTCATGCCTCCTGATTTCCGCCAGACATCTGGGATCGGGTTTCTTTGAAACCGTCAACACTGCGGAAAAGTGGGAAGGACCCTTGCCTTTGGCCAGAATACCGCCTATCAACGTCCAGTGCCGTTCCGCGATGCGTGCTGCGTGCTGCGTGCTGCGTGGCCCGTGTGGCCCCCATTTGCGGATAACTTCCTATTGCTGCTCGGTGACATCGAGCTGGGCCCCCCTGGCAGGTGGCAGATCATATAACTGGTATAGCTGGCATATCTGGGTATCTGGGTACCTGGGTATTTAGAGGGAGTCGACATCGAGCAGGTGCATACAGAGAGTCAGACTTGCTTCTTCTTAGCGCGAGGTCAGGCTGTGACGACGACAAAGTACTTTAGAGCCGATAGTCCTCTTTGATCCTGGCGACGAGGTCAAGCCGTGTTTAATCTATATTGACCACATTGACCACCCCGATATTGACTACCCCGACCATCCCAGGTCACTGCCAAACTGCCAAACTGCCAAACCGCCAAACCGCAAGCGGCGAACACCCCAGACCAACCTATCCTACCACACCAACACTCGCCCGTCATGTCGAACGCAGCGACGAACGTCGGTGCCTTCGTGAAGCGCAAGTTCTCCATCAACCGCAACACGGGTGTGCCTCGCGAGTCCCGCCGCTATTCCGTCGGCGAACCAACTGCCACCGGTGAGTCTCTGTCCAATTGTCCTCTTGTCTGCAAGGCGCGAGAAGTACGGGCATTCTTGGCTGTGTCGCCCTTCCAGGGGCAACAGCAATCACTGGTCTTCTTTTGCCGGGCAGTCTCCCTTCCTACATACAGGACCGAACTGAATACGCCGCTGACATTACATTTTCTGCGACATAGAGTCCAGCTCAAAGATCCACCGACAGTTCCGAGCTGCCCACGAGTAAGACCTCCCTTCCCGCGCGAGACCGCCCTGGTCTGCGACAGCGCTCCGGGATACAAGCTTATACTCGTCAAACTTTTTAGGGGACATCTGCCGCATGCTGGTCTGGACCCTTCGAGGTCTTCTACCGGTGTTGTTTGGTGTACAGAGCGAGCGGGCGAGTTCGGCTACTTCGAGGATGCCGAGCACTGGGCGAACCTAGGTCAGGGTGCCCCTGAGGTACGTGGTCTGGAGCGGAGAGGAGAGGAACGAACCGAGGGAATTGTCATAAACTAAAGCGTGTTTTCTGGCCAACAGGTCGAAGATGAGATCGAGGGATGCTTCCAACGGCCCACCCACCTCGACATCAGCGTCTCCAGCAGGGAGTATGCGCCGACCGCCGGCATCAAGCCCCTCCGCGAGGCCGTCGCCAAGATGTACAACGAGCACCATCGCCAGGGCAAGTCCAGCAAGTACACGTGGGAGAACGTTGCCATCGTCCCTGGCGGCCGTGCCGGCCTGATCAGGATCGCCGCCGTCCTGAACCAGGCGTACCTGGGCTTCTTCATCCCGGACTACACGGCCTACAACGAGATGTTGTCGCTGTTCAGAAACGTGAGTTCTGGCGGGCTATACTCAACCTAGCGCACCCCCCTGAGGAGGTATGACATGACGCTCACACACAGATTGCCGTACTCTAGTTCGCCGCCATCCCCGTACCCCTGGATGAGGAGGACGGATACCACATCCACCCCGACAAGATCGCCGAGGAGATCCGACGAGGAACCGGCGTCATCCTGACCTCCAACCCGCGCAACCCGACGGGCCGTGTGGTGCAGAACCCGGAGCTGGCCGAGATCCAGGACATCTGCCGGGGCCGCGCGACCTTCATCAGCGACGAGTTCTACTCGGGCTACAACTACACGTCCAACTGCGACGGGACGACCATCAGCGCGGCCGAGAACGTCATCAACGTGGACGAGGACGACGTCCTCATCATCGACGGCCTGACCAAGCGCTTCCGCCTCCCGGGCTGGCGCGTGGCCTGGATCCTGGGGCCCAAGGAGTTCATCAAGGCCATCGGCAGCTGCGGCTCGTACCTGGACGGCGGCACCAACGCGCCCTTCCAGGAGGCGGCCGTGCCGATGCTGGAGCCGGACCTGGTCAAGAGCGAGATGGTGGCGCTGCAGACGCACTTCCGCGACAAGCGCGACTACGTCGTGCGCCGCCTGCGCAGCATGGGCTTCGTCATCAAGTACGTGCCCGACTCGACCTTCTACCTCTGGCTCAACCTCGAGGGCCTGCCCGGCCCCATCAGCGACGGCCTGAACTTCTTCCAGGCCTGCCTGGAGGAGAAGGTCATCGTCGTCCCGGGCATCTTCTTCGACCTCAACCCCGCCCGCAGGCGTGACCTGTTCGACTCCCCCTGCCACCACTTCGTGCGCTTCTCGTACGGCCCCAAGATGGACGTGCTGGTCAAGGGATGTGACGGTATCGAGAGGGTGGTCAACAAGTAAGTGGCGTCCCCCCCCCCTGGTCCGGACTTATGATACCTTTGGAACTGTGTGTGACTGACTGACTCTTGCTCCCTAGGTACAAGACGTTCGGTAACTAAACTGTCTGTTTGACTTGAGAGGGTCTGGGACTTGGAGATTGTGGAGAAGTCGGTGCATCATGAGAGAGAAAGAGAGAGAAAAGGTTTCTGTATTTAGAGGGCAAAGCATACACGCATAGCGTAGCGAAATCAGAGGCATCCTTTCACGGTAATGTGCAATGATCAGGTACCATATGATGTGCATCACGTTCATCACGCACACTCTCCAGGGCCTAGGTCCGAGTGCGATGATTCGCGATGCGACGGGGTTGGCATAGTTCGAGCGGCAAGACCAGTCGGGACATATTGACGGCGCGCCAGTCTCGTCGAAACGGGTTGGATGGCCCGTAGTAAGATACAAGACTGGGAATTATGAGTAGATGGTCGATGTTGGGGCCTATATATGCGAACAATGCTCCTGTTGATAGTGGCCGGGACGTCACGTTCGGGTCACAGACATCCTTTGCGGACGCAAGAGACATTGCACAAGAGGCACTCGAAGGAGACTGCTGGGAGCTCCGTGGTAGGATTTGGGGGAATGCGGAGAGTGGGCGATCAACGCGTTACAGCACAACCCCCACCTCCAAGACTGATGAAACCCAATTGCCACCGGTGGCATGACCCCGACCCAACGTTCGTAAAACGTTCTGGACGTTCAAGTGAAGTGGATTCTCAGTCGCAACGTCGTGATATTGCAGGACGGGTGTCGTCCCGAGGATCGCCGGGCTGAAGCTCTGGCCAGCCGGCTCGGTTCGGTCTGAGGTCGCCGAGCGGGAGGCCGGGCCCGAGGATGCTTCCAAGCCCTTCTAGAACTGACGCGACAGCCATGAACAAAGGTCGTACATACACCAACCTGCTATTAAACGGTGATATCCAGACGGTCGCACACACCCCTCTCGAAGGGAAGGCACAGCTGAAGAGAACAAAGTCACACCCGGACCCAGTAAGACCGAACAGACAGTGATGAAGACGTTCAGCAGGAAGCTCCCGAGTCTGCGACAACGCCTGAGCATCAGCATTTCGACACTGTCATCGATACTACCACCAGCATCATCATCACACCACAGCAGTCAATACTCGACAGCTCCGATCCCATACCCCGCGGGACAGCAACAGCAACAGCAACACCACAACCACCGCCAGCCATCGGCTAGCACAGTCCAGAGCGACCACCCTGGGCGGCCGCAACCCCAGCCCAACCTCCTGACTCACCACCGCCGCGAACAGGAACGAGAGCAACAGCAACAGCAACAGAAACAGCTACAGCTACAACCGCTAAAGCGGCAGCAGAAGCAGCAGCAGCACCCCGGAACAAATTTTCACCATTACGAGAGCGTTAACGACCCGCACCCGCACCCGCACCCGCCTGGCCTGCACGACCTGCGCGACCCCACGCCGGGAGCCACACACACCACGAGGAGGGCGATGAGCACGCAACCCGCCCCCCGGAGCACGGAAGACGCGGGCGCGGCCAATCAGGCCCCTGCTGCGGAAGGCTCAGGCGCAGGCGCTGCTGCAGGAGCGTCGCCCCCCCGTGGAGGTGCAGGAGCAGGAGCAGGAGCAGGAGCAGGAGCAGGAGCAGTAGTAGGAGGAGAAGGGGGTGCGACATCATCATCATCATCAGCTCCAGCCCCAGCCTCAGCTGCTGCTGGTAGTACTAGTGGGGGACAGCAGCCGACAGTCGCCACCACCAGCACCACCACCACCACCATTAGAAATAACAGCACCGACGCCGGCGGCAGCAGCCCAACACACCCCAACCCCGAAGCAGAAGGCACCGCAGGAGGCACCGCAGCAGCTGCTGCTGCAGGGGGCGAGGGGGTAAGCGACGGCATTAGTAACGGCAGCGCTGGCAGCGGCGACCAGCTCGACCAGGGTGCTGGTGCTGGTGCTGGTGCTGGTGCCGGTGCCGCGAGGGCACTGCCGGCGCCTGGGGAGGGTGGTGGAGACAACAACAGCGCCGTGCAGACTCTGCAGGTGGACGGGAAGCCCCTCGTGCTGGACCAGCTCGGCCCCATGGTCGTGCACAAGGACGGCACGCTCAGCAGGATCGCCAATTGGCCCGAGATGACGGAGATCGAGAGGCGGAACACGGTGCGGATCCTGGTCAAGAGGAACCAGGTCCGCCTGGGCGCCCTCAGGGAGGGGCTGCCTAAGGAGGGCGAGACGAAGGCATCATCGTGATAAGGTAAAAAGGCTCCATAATTAAGAGGGGGAAAAAAAATCCAAAGATGTCCGTCAAGGAACGACACCAGGGGGGAAATCTGGAAGTCTTTTGTTGTAGACGGCGTAGAGCGTGTTATTCCCGAAGTTGCATTGCGTAATAATACCTCGTTCTTTGTTCTCCCTTTTTATACTTTTGTACACTCATTAAATCAATCATTCATAGCGGAGTGACTCTCTTCATGATAAACAGCAGCGGAAGCAAATTAGGATTTCCCGTGTAAAGTCAAAGAAAACAATCCACCACCCATTTTCCCCATCTTCCAGGGGAAGTATACTCCTTGACCATTCCTCTGCCGTGCTGTCACACGCAGTGAAGATGGCTCTAAAACGCCTGCCAATGTGTATGCACCTGCACCTGCACCTGCACCTAGGGATATCCTTGTGGCCTAGTCAGAGCTAGCCGGTATATGTACCACTCCAGAAACAAATCATCCCCGCGTCTGCAGACACTATGAGGACTTGACCTCCACCTTGGCCCTCTTCGCTTCCGGCTCTCCATCTGTCTTGGCGTGGATCTCGTCCTCAGTCTTGTTTCCGTTGGAGTTGCCGTTCATGATCTTGGTGATGTCCTCCTTGCTGGCGCTGCTTCCCTCGTTCTTCTCCAGAACGAGCTTCTTCAGCCACTGGTTCTCCGTCTCGAGCTGTGATATCTTCTGCTCCAGGGCAGCAACCTTGTCCGACATCTCCTTGGCACTCTTCTCTAGCGCCTGCTCCCTCTGCTTCTTCTTGACACGGAACCGAGCGCTGGCGGCTGTGTTCCTCCGGCGCTTGTCCTCCTCGGCTGCTACCCTTGAGACATCTTCGATGGTCAAGGCCCGGTTGGGGACATGAGGCTCTGTGTTTCGGCGACCCTCGCTGGCCTTTGGTTGGCCGGCAGCATGGTGAGAGTAGGAGTGTTGGTGACCGTGCTGGGGCACAGGTGGGTAGACGCCCTGGGGGTTGGGCTGGATGGGCTGCAAGCTTCCGAGGCTGTCGGGGAAGCTGTTCAGTGTCGGCGAGGCGTATGTGCTGTTGAAGTCGCCAAAGTTGAACTCTCCTGTACGGACCATGGTGCCATGATCAGCATGTGTTTTCGCTTCGTGGAATCCGGCAGAAAAACGACCACAAAAGCAAACAACAACGAGGGGGTGTTGAAAAGAGAGAGAAGGCTAGTGAAGCTCCTCTGGCCCTGGATAATTGACCATTCTGGACATCATATGAAATAGACGGCATGCGGAGCATGAGGCATCGAATCTGGCAGTTGACAGTGATGCTGCGCAGGTCACGGGGTATTGCACCATCGATGGCCAGTATGACGGGCGCATATCTGGCGGTGTCCCGAAGCTACCCTTCGCAGAGCATGACCGGGGTATTGACATGTCCTTGCATATGGGCGGAGTGTGTTCCAATCAGACGGGAGAACGATGGCGCAAGCTCTGAACCAATGCAATCGCAGGGTGGGGACGTGTCCAAAGAGGGATGCTCATCTCGTACGCGATAAGGATGTCCCATCGGCTCCCGGGATTTCTTTGTCGCACACCTGAACCTCCGCTTCTGGGATAACGTTTGAATCCTCGGAACCGAGAGACTCACGGCACTTGCCTGCCCAACTATTTGCCCACCGTGCTCACTGTCTCCTGCCGAAACCCCGATAGAGGAGACCAAACAAGACAGGGGCACGGAAGACATTCAAGCGATCGTTGCAATGGGGATAATATGCGGCATTCTGCACATCCCAGGGGTGATACAAAAACGCACAGACAGGAAAAAGCGATTGCCAAAAGAAACCTCGCAGAGACAAGGAACAATACATAGAACACGCAAAAGACGCAAATAGAAAGACTAGAAACCTACCAGGGTTGATCAAGTCCAGGTTCCCAAATTCTCCTCCCATTATCGTCGACGTCGCTGACGTCGGCTCGGACTTGGACGATGGCGGGCTGTCGGCAGGTTTGAAGTCTGTCCGCATGTGCGTGTCGAAGTCGTAGAATTCGGTGTTGGTGAAGACATCCAAGTCGTCGAAACGAATGTCCTCCTCGGGCTCATTTGGCTGCACCGTGTTCAGCTGTTCACGCATGAACTGAGCCAGATTCGACCCTTGGCGCCCGTAGTTGGCCATGTTGACGTCGGCCTGGTTTCCTCCCTCCCGGCGACTGTAGTCGTCGATCGATCAAACGTATGGCGGTGTGTTCGGGACACAGCGGTTATCGACGAGTTTTGATGTGTCGTCGAAGGTTGCAGAATTAAGGTTTCGGTGGTTGTCAGGTCGATGAGTCGTTGGACCAGAGTCAAAATGCTCAAGGATCCAAGAGTCAAGACCTTAATTGACTATATTTGGCGTTAAGACAAAGCCGGGCCGTCGGGACTTTTCGTAGGTCTTGTAGGTGGCGAGACGGGTCACACACGAAAAAGCCGCTGTTAGAAGCCGAGCGTCATCCGATGATTGACGGATATGCTGGACTCGACTGTCGAAGCGATTCTGGTCCGGAGGAAGTTGTCGACAGGCTGAAGAGGTGCTGGGCTAGTTGTCCAGAGTCCAGATTGTGCTGGAGTCAAACAAGATAGTTGTTGGAAGAGGACGGTGCGCTGCAATTGAAGGCATCCGATCCAAGCACTGGGAGAGGGGAAAATGGAGTGAGGAAAAAAAAGGCAACGTAACGAACTACCAAGGTGGGGTCTGGCCGAACGTCGGCGGGGCCTGGACCGTCCTTGACCCGTCCTTGACCGTCGAATTGCAGGTGTGGGATCGCTGTGGTTGGCCAACTCTGGCCAGGGCTATCTCTCCGTATTGTGGGCGTCAGTGGTCGTATACGTACAGTACGTTACCGTGTGCCCGACAGGTGAACAGCCAAAATCTCGGTGTTTCTTTTTGCAGGGAAACCTCTCATTAATCCCAGGGCATCCCACGTCTGGGACAAGCACCAGGTACCTAGTCTCCGACGAACCAGCGAGACTGTTGGAGTTGGAGTGGATCATCCAACCAGCGTGCCAGAGTCGAACCTTGAACATCCGGTGCGCCATCAAGGAGGAACGGCCGGATTAGGCGTGCCCCACTCAAGCCACCAGTCGACCACGCCGCCACGCCACGCCAAGTCTCTCTCTTTTTCCAGTTTTACGTTTTGTTTTCCCCTCTTACTTGACTAATAAATTGGTGGTCAATGTGGAGGACGTGGAGGTCATGGAGGACGGACGCGGGCATCGAGGACGACAGGCGACACATGAGACAAATGCAACACCCATTTTAAAGATTGTGACCCTCCAGCCATCATCGCAAACCCTCTAAAACGCTATTGAGCATCGAAGCTCCCTGCTCATGACGTCTCTAAACTACCTAGGTGCACGTGTATGTCCGCAAGATGGCACAAAGACTCCAAGTTTACCAATACTATATACCAACCTAGGTAGGTAGAACCGAACCTACGGACCTGGGTAGGTTTCTTGGCACCTTTGGGTGATAGGTACCACCTAATTGCCGCGCCCTTTGGCAAGCCCCCCTCAACAGTAGGTACCCTGCATGCAGCAGGAAGTGGGAGCTTACCTCCTTTGATTACAGAGCCGCCTGCAAGCTGCAGCTCATCAAGCCTCTCCTGCATCCAAGCAGGCCAGGTCCCTCGTCGGAGAACAAATCATTTGAGCCACTGATTTCAAAGGGTCCATGACATTTTGAGTAATCAATCCGGATTCCGGTCGACGCCTTACTGGCTTACCAATCTCGAGGAAATATCTCTCACGACGACGATATCATTGGTTACAGTACCTACTTATGTAGCTTTTGATGATCGGGATTTCACAGAACTCCACCCGGCTGTCGTCTCCTGATAATCGGCCGTGTGCAATCGTGACGTTTCTTGACGGTTGGACAGACTAAAGATCGTCTTCTATGAAACTTTCTCATCTCGGGGATACTCTTGCTCTAGGACCTAAAAGCCGTGAAAGCTTATCGTATTTCCCGGTAGCATGTGGTTGCTGACTCGGCGTACAGCTCGGAGTCTAGAGTTGTTGATCCACTGGTGTATCTGCCAAAGTGGGCAGTGGTGGGGTTCCTGATGCGGTGTTCCGTTTGATGTTGCAAGCGGAAGGCAGCCTACGGATCCGTACGGATCGTGTGCCGAGGTAGCAATGATTCCCACGGTCGGATCCCGACAAAGAACGAACGGTAGAGCGGTATGCCTTCCAAGGTTGGCTTGACTACGGGCTGTGCGGGAGCTGATACATGTAAACTCGAACGCTGGAACCCACTTGTAAATGCCGAGGCCAAGGGCCCCTGAGGGCAGTGCAGGCACTCAGCCCTGGAGTGCCAAAGTGCAGGACAGTGCCAAGGGCAGGCAAGCAGGCCAAGCAGGCCAAGCAAAGTTCGCTTAGATAAGCCCTGCTTGATTCGATAAGCGCGCCTTGCCTAAAGCAGCGGGGCCTACAATTCACATGTGAGGCTCGCCGGCGCGTCACCCAACGCGTCTAGTGCTTGTCACAGTACATACATCGCAGGAACATTGCCACTTTACCTGACCAGGGGATACACGATCCGCTGCAATGATCCATTGGAACTTAGCGAATGCATAAAAGCCCTCAGTGTATCTGCTGTAACGCTGCGACACGATGGCCCGCATCTCCATACCCACCACCGCTCGCCTCTCTCCGACCCTACGCCTTGACCCCTCCAATACCATAGTCATCAAGATACTCAACCGACTTACACGATCCTCACTCCTGAGCCTCGCTCTTGATTGGCTTGATGACAACAATGCGCCAATATGTGCGCCGTATCTTCGCGAACCCGAAGATGAAGATGAGGACGCAGCCGATCTCTACCCCCCAGTACACTCCCTGGCGGGACTGCGCGAACTCTACGCCGACATGCAGACTCGGAAGGGCTCAAAGCGTGAGGCTCTCGACCGCATCCTGGAAGGCGACTGGCGCCACGGACTGACGCTGTACCAACTGTCAATGGCGGACCTGCAGTATCTATACGACCACCCGGCATCGCAAAAATGGAGCGCATATCGAGTTGTGCCTCTCAGAACACCTACCACACAACAAGCTGCAGAGGCCGATGACCCGTTGAAGACTGACCTGGAGTCCCTGGTCGTGCCGCGCTTCCATCCCTCAACGTTCTTGCAGAACCTCCAGGCGCAGGTGCTGCCGGACGTGAAGGCCCATTACAATTTTGACCGGCCGAAGGATATGTCACTGCTATTATTACGGATCTTCATCTTGGACTCGCCATATAACACCAATCTTGCGACGTCTGCATTGGGCCGTGACAAGACGGCCGCCAGTTCAGACGCCAGCCGAACAATTTACATTGCCTTTCCTGACGGAAGCCCGCATGTCTATATCAGCAAGTCGCAAACTGTTGGTGCGGCCACAACAGGGGAAACGAAAAGCCTGCGCGCTCTGCTTGTCAAAAGCATACCGAAGGCTTTGTCTCGGCCTCGACAAAGATTCGCCCTCAAATCCACGAGCCTAACGACCAGGAACTTGCAGGAGCTGCTGCATAGACGAGGGTCGGGGAGGACGAACACTGCTGGTGGAGGGTGGGGCATCTACGCCGACGATAAGAAGAAAGAGTCCCCGCTTGATACGGTGCTGCCTACGCCGCCTCTAAGTGAGGTGGATGACAGTATCCATGGTCAGAAGAAGAGCGAAAACGGAGCGTTGTATAAGAAGCGAGCTGCCTCGCCAGATACGGAGCGTGACGAACGAAGGGCAAAACGTGCAAGACTGGTCGCCCAAGCAAGGTTTGGCGACTCAGCGAGGGTGGACGATGGAAGGGGCGTGGAAAGGGTGGATATCGTGATTGATGACTTGTTCCCTCGGAACGTTGATCCTGCAGGTGACAACGTTGAGGCAGAGCAGAACGTTGAAGACGATCCTCCACGAGAAACTTCAAGGGGAGGCGCCAATCGCCAGCGTACCAGGGATATGGAATCCAATCGTGCTCGCGAGCAAGGTGATGCGAACGAAACAATGATACATGATCCCGACGAAGACGAAGAAAGGTCATGGCGCCCGAGTGTCAAGCTGACATTCCATGGCTCGCATGTCTTCGCCGGCATCCGGCAGCTCGTCGAGGCCGGCATCATAGATGGTGAAAAGATGCCAGGCTGGCTAACGGGAGAGGAGGGGATTACTATCGGCGCCGTGCGTAATGGCAGGATACGAGGTAACAAGGGCTCTGGCATATAGTGCCTGAACGGCAGTAATGATGAGCATGTTGCCATTCTGTGCAAACCTTCAGCAGTTTGTGTTTCACCAAATCATGGTGGCTGTCTATTTGTCCGCTTCTCTATAAGTCTAACCCAAACACCTTGGCCGTGTTTTGCCATGCAGCCTCGCAGACTTCCTCGACCGAGGCACCTTTGATGCCAGCCACGATCTTTGCCACCCTCTCGATCGTGCATGGCTCGTTGCGGCTTTTGACCATGGCCCCCTCTACCCACTTCTCCTTCTTGACTGTCTTGAAACGCTCTATCACTTCAGATTCTTTCTTCGGGTTTTTCTTAGATGACTGCTGCTGTTTCTTAGGTGCTGCTGGCGGGTGCGCCTCCCCGTTTGCCGCTGGGGCGCCCTCGGCTGCAGCTTCGGGCGCCGGCTGAGCGGCAGCCTTCTCCTGCTTTTCCACCTCGATGAGATACTTCCAGCCCTCGTGGCTCGGGCGCACCTCACACCACGGGCCGTCCGTCTCGATCATCAGCCTATCCAGCCTGACCGCCCTCACGACGTCGCAGTTCTCGGCCGTCTTGAAGCTGCACCCGTTGAGGCCGATGTGCAGGCCGAGGCCCATGAGCTCCTCCATCTCCTCCACCGTGCCGGTGAAGCTGTGCACCACGCCGCCCCTCTCGAGCCGCTCCAGCGAGTCGCCGAAGGCGGCCTTCAGGCACGCCACGAAGTCGGCGTGCGCGGCGCGGGAGTGCAGGAACAGGGGCAGCTGCGGGCTCAGCGCGGCGGCGAGGGCGAGCTGCGCCCTGAAGGAGTGCAGCTGCAGCTGCCTGGAGCAGTAGTGCAGCCTGTCGTAGTCTAGGCCGAACTCGCCGAAGGCGACCAGGCCGGAGCCCCGGGCGCCGTCGACCAGGGAGCGCAGGTCGGAGATGATGGTCTCGGTCTTCTCGGCGTCGATGACCTGGCCGTCCGGCACGGGCTTCTCAGGGTCCGGGCCGCATGCTGGGGTGTGCTCGCCTTCGCCGTCCTCCTCGTGGGAGTGAGGGTGAGCCGTGTCAAAGATGGATGAGGAGCAGGGGTGTATGCCTGCTGTTGTGTAGACGGTGCCGGCTGGGAGGTGTCGTTAGTATATCCATAATATGGGTTTAGTGAAGGGCTGGGCATTGAGTGGCCCACCGTAACTCACGATATTCCTCCGCCAACGCGAGGGCGTCCCTGGAGCTCCTGAAGCTGGACCCGGTGACAATAAGTTTTGTACAGCCAACCTGGCGGGCGCGGTCTATCACGCCGCTCAGATCATCATCGTGTCGTTGTTTACCATTGTACACCCCCCGGAATATGGGATCGGCAAGGTTGATTCCGATCTGATGCCGGTCAGCTCATCAGTTGGGGATCGGGTTTATCATATCCGTCCCGTGGTTCCGGATCTTCAGAGCGGGCTCGGAGGCAAGGGGGCAGGGAACATACATACATCGATGTATCTTGGTTTATAAGCCTGAGTTGGGATTACGTGGGCAGCTCCTAAGGACGGAGCCGGAGCTGTCGATGGAGACGACATCCTGGCGGGTGCACAGAGGGAGAACGAGGACTGTCGTATTGTGGTAAGTCTTCGTACCGGTCGTAGTCCCAGTCTTCCCACAACCATTCCTATCTACTTGGTACCTAGGTATCCAGATACTCGTGAGAGTTGTGGGAGCGTGCAAAGGGACAACCTTAGCACCTTGGAACGCTGGAGCACGATGGTTGGTTTGTGTCCTAACAGATAGAATCGCCAGAATGCAGGTCCAATATCAGTCATGCTGATAGCGCGTAAAGTGCCTAGTTCGGCGCCTTAGTGGCGTCTAACTACCCACCCCTCCCCAGAATTAACCCCTGTACAGGAAATATCTCTGTGAGGTGAGATCATGTATTTGTTTTTTTGCAGGGGAGCTGCAGGGGAGGGGCGCCCAGCAACTGCGCGTCCACTCTTCAGCACGCCCGCTACCAGACGCGTTTTGCGGGTTGGGACACGCGCTTTAGTGAAAGTACGACTACTTAAAATCTTCCAAGACGCGGTGCCTTTCTCTCCACTTCCACACACAAACCTCCACAACCACACACACACACTTGTATCCGAGGACTATCTGTGTTGCCTCGCGAGACTATAATCTTCTCTTGTCCTGTTACGTTGCCCAACTCTCCGTCTACGTCCTTCTCTTTCCCATAGATTCCTATTTCAAAGTGCAGGTCGCCATCGTCGACAACCTGCCCCTCTCCCTTGCTCTCTATTCTGTCCGATAATACCCCGACACAATGTTCGTGAGAAAGCGAGGCAAGTCACCCTCAATATTCATACTCTTGGCAATGCAGGAAGTCTAACTTTGAACCAGATGGACGCCAGGAGCGCGTCCAGTTCGACAAGATCACAGCGCGTGTCTCGCGATTGTGTTACGGGCTTGACATGAACCATGTCGACCCCGTTAAGATCACACAGAAGGTTATCAGCGGTGTATACGGTGGTGTTACGACAATCCAGCTCGACGACCTCGTCAGTATTCCCCCTCTACGTCCCCCCTTCTTTAGAATTTAGTAAATCTCGGTGCTGACATCTATTCTTTTTCCAGGCCGCCGAGACTGCCGCGTATATGACCGTAACCCACCCTGACTACGCCATCCTTGCCGCTCGTATCGCGGTTTCCAACCTCCACAAACAGACCAAGAAGCAATGGTCTTCGGTCATCAGCGATCTCTACCACTATGTCAACCCGAGAAACCGCAAGGCATCGCCAATGATCTCACAAGAGACGTACGACTGTGTTATGCGCCACAAGGACGAGCTCGACTCGGCCATTGTCTACGACCGAGACTTCGGCTACCAATACTTCGGCTTCAAAACCTTGGAGCGTTCCTACCTCCTCAAGCTCGATGGTAAAGTTGTCGAGCGGCCACAGCACATGATCATGCGTGTTGCTGTTGGTATCTGGGGTGATGATATCGAGAGGGTCATCGAGACCTACAACCTCATGTCGCACAAATTCTTTACACACGCATCGCCCACACTCTTCAACGCCGGTACACCCCAGCCACAGCTGTCGTCGTGCTTCCTTGTCGACATGAAGGACGACAGCATTGAGGGTATCTACGACACCCTCAAGACCTGCGCCATGATCTCCAAGATGGCCGGAGGTATCGGTCTGAACGTCCACCGTATCCGTGCCACTGGCTCTTACATCGCTGGTACCAACGGCACGTCCAACGGCATCATCCCCATGCTTCGTGTCTTCAACAACACTGCCCGTTATGTCGACCAGGGTGGCAACAAGCGTCCTGGTGCCTTCGCCATCTACCTGGAGCCATGGCACGCCGATGTCTTCGAGTTCCTCGACCTGCGAAAGAACCACGGTAAGGAGGAGGTCCGAGCTCGTGACCTCTTCCTCGCCCTCTGGATTCCTGACCTCTTCATGAAGAGGGTCGAGAAGAACGGTGAATGGACCCTCATGTGCCCTAACGAGTGCCCTGGCCTTGCCGACTGCTACGGCGACGAGTTCGAGGCTCTGTACGAGAAGTACGAGAAAGAGGGTCGCGGTCGCAAGACCTTGAAGGCACAGAAGCTGTGGTACGCCATCCTCGAGGCCCAGACCGAGACCGGTAACCCCTTCATGCTGTACAAGGACCACTGCAACCGCAAGAGCAACCAGAAGAACCTGGGTACCATTCGCAGCTCCAACCTGTGCACCGAGATCATTGAGTACTGCGCTCCTGACGAAGTCGCTGTCTGCAACTTGGCCTCCATTGCCCTGCCAGCCTATGTTGACTACGAGAACAACTGCTACAACTTCCAGCAGCTGCATGAGGTCACCCAGGTTGTTGTCCGCAACCTGAACAAGATCATCGACGTAAACCACTACCCTGTGATCGAGGCATACAACAGCAACATGCGACACAGGCCTATCGGTGTTGGTGTCCAAGGCCTTGCTGATGCCTTCTTGGCTCTCCGCATGCCTTTCGAGTCCCCTGAGGCTCGTCAGCTGAACAAGCAGATCTTCGAGACCATCTACCACGCTGCTTTGACTGCATCTTGCGATATTGCCAAGATTGATGGTCCGTACTCGTCATACGAGGGATCTCCCGTGTCACAGGGACTCCTTCAATATGATATGTGGGATGTCCAGCCTTCTGACCTCTGGGACTGGGAGTCGCTAAAGGCAAAGATCAAGGAGCATGGTGTCCGAAACAGCTTGTTGATGGCGCCCATGCCCACTGCGTCCACGTCCCAGATCCTTGGCAACAACGAGTGCTTCGAGCCATACACCTCCAACATCTACCAGCGACGTGTGCTTGCTGGCGAGTTCCAGGTCGTTAACCCCTGGTTGCTCAGGGACCTTACAGAGATTGGCCTCTGGTCCGAGGCCATGAAGAACCGTATCATCGCCGAGGACGGTTCCATCCAGAACATTCCCAGCATCCCGGCCGATATCAAGGCCTTGTACAAGACCGTCTGGGAGGTCTCCCAGAGGACGATTGTGCAGATGTCTGCCGACCGCGGCGCCTTCATCGACCAGTCACAATCTCTTAACATCCACATGCGTGAGCCTACAATGGGCAAGATCACTAGCATGCACTTCACCGGCTGGAAGCTGGGTCTCAAGACTGGAATGTACTACCTCCGCACCCAGGCAGCAGCAGCACCCATCCAGTTCACGGTCGACCAAGAGGCTCTCAAGATCCAGGAGAAGACCACAACGAAGCACAGCGGACTGGGCAAGCGCGCTCCTCCGGCGGGCACGCACACACCCAACGCCAGTACATTTGTCCGTCCCATGTACGTGAAGAAGGAGTCCATCAGCAATGGCGTCGCCGGGATCTCAAACGGAATCCCCACGCCCAGCATCACCCCGCCACCTTCAGGCGCATACACTCCCGTTGACGGTGAAGCGGCCTCGCGTATCACAGCATCCGCGTCCAAGCCAAAGGAAGTCCCCTTCAAGGCCGACCTGGAGGAGGCTGAGAGTCCCAAGGCTCTGCCTGTAGAGCCAACCGGCGCGCAGCCCTCGGAGGAGCAGCTCCAAGAGCCCGCCAAGGACGGCGAGAAGCCCAATGGCCAGTCTGAGGACAACGACGAAGACAGTGCTGACAGGGAGGTGGATATCTATTCACAAGCTGCTCTTCAATGTAAGCCCCCCAAGACCTTGATATACAAGATGGCCTTAACTAACAAACCTCATAGGCAGCATTGACAACCCGGAGTCTTGTGTCATGTGCAGCGGTTAGATGGAATAATGTCCTGTAAAATTGCGTACTACTGACAATCGATTGATGTTGATGGGTTTTGACGAGATGACATCGTTATGTTTTTCTGGGATTGGGTCATTTAGGGGTCGGTGCAGGGGGGTCATTCATTGCTTGCGAGACTTTGATGTTATTACGGGGCTGGGACTGCTGTACATCGGCGACGGGCAACGCACGCTACACAAAAAGGAAGATGGTGAGGCTTGTGCGAGGGCACATCTCCGTCTCAGTGTCACGAGGCTTGGCTCCTTCCTGCCTTATTTTCTTCTTACTTGTTATACCACTGTATTTATGTTGGATTCAGGGACGGTCTTAGTGCTTTGGCAGTCCGAATATCTGTTTTGATTATGCTTCTGCTGGCTTGCTTGCCTGACTTGTGTACTCGCCGTGGTTTCGAAATGCCCGCGTTCATCAACATCAGATTGATCCGCGGTGAATTACCGGTGACCAACGAACAGCTCAAGCATCCATTTCTGCTTCTGTAACATGTCTGTTCGGCTCCTTGCATCGCCTTGCACAGCTTTAGCTCGCCCCTTGGGGACGGCCACCTAGATTTCCTCCGGTATTCTGCCAAATGATTATGACCCATCTTCTCCCCAGCCCACAGGGAGCGCATGCACGGCATGTCATTTACTTACGGAGAGTCGAACCTTGTGCTGAGTTGTTGGTTGCTTTGTTTCCACTCCACCGGTTGCAGAACGTGGAGGAGTTGTCTACACCGAAGAGGGAGAAGGCCCTACAGCTGGAGTTTCCTGATCATCGCTGGACGACTACAGATCTAGTCTCGTCCCTTGCGGATGGTGGAATAGGCCAGGCCAGGCCAGGCCAGATCGTCAACCTCCATAGTAGGGAAGAAATGCAATGATGTACAGGTGTTTGAGCTCATCCCTCGCCATAACTTCATGGCCTCAGCGCTCCATATACGCGGAACTCCATGTCCGAGAAGCTGGTCTCCTCCTACCATGACCACGCTCCTGCCCATATCTGCCACTCACAGATAGCTGAGGATTCCGCCCGGATCTTGGAGCAGCCGAGCATATAGGCTTCTACAAATGCCCAGGGTGAGCTTTCTTTCGATGATGAATGCTTCGACGACGCACCAATATCTTTTGAAACCCAAGTTGGACCAATCTCGAGTACAGAGGGATGATTGGGTTTCTCCCAGTCGATCCTAATCTGACACAAAGGACCCCAAGAGTGAAACTAGGGAGGCAACACCTTTCTGATCACCATATCACGGCCTGTAGTGCCCAGGGGGGGGGGGCAGTGTTTTGTCCAGTCCGTGCTTGTAACCTCAGTCGACTCATCTAAGCCGGCGTCAGACTACAAACCATCTACACTAGCATCGCTAGTCGGGGAGCCTTCTTGTTGGGGACCTGGTTCCTGAAGCCATCAACGGTAGGACAACGTCGGAAGGCCCGTGTTACACGGAGATGAGCTACTTGTAGTGTAGTGGCCCGTTTAACCGCCTCAACGGCAGGATGGGACATAGCGGACTGGGCGTCTGGACCATTCATGTCTGCCGACCCGTGAGATAGAGCAGGCAATATGCGGAGGTTATCAAGAGCCGTCGTCTGTAGACACATGCTCGAGGCTGGTCCAGAGAAGGTACGTGACAACAACTGTGGAACAAGTGCCACAAATCGCAGATGCTTAGGCAAGGGGAGAGTTTTACTTTCGGTAGCTGTGATGCACCACCATATGATACTGTACGCGCGACAGACGCATTTGGAGCTGCCCGAAGCATCACGACCCTCCCTGGGTCTCGAATTGGAGGCGCGTTCCTGGCTAGGTTGGACCTACGGCCGAAGCAGTTCGGGACCTCATTTCACAAGGGTCCAATCAAGCAGGAGGGTGGCTGGGCATCGCGTGCGCCCCAACGCAGCAGCTGCGATCGAGCACATCGATCCAGGTGCGGTTGCCACCCAATTACCTTGCTCCTCCAATAGGCGCAGGCAGGGACGGTCGAAGTTGTTTTGGTGGTGTGCGACTGGGATACACAGCAGCAGCCGCGCGCAATCTTTGCAGAGAGGGTATCCCCAGCAGCCATGAGGATCCCAGGGTTGGCTTCTAGGCACGATGTGGCGTGCATGGACCACGCTCTGCTTGGGTCAGCACAGTCCTGCGCAGGTCCTGGTTTAGAGTTCTGACTGCAGTCCGGAGTCCGGAGTCCGGGGTCCGAAAAACATGGTGTTTATGATGTGTGGTCCCGGCTGCTGATGCATATAGTTGCCTGCCTGACCGAGCAACGAAGGCAGGACTCCTTCATACGTATCCGGGTGCGGGTGCGGGTGCGGGTGCACTGTTGTTGAAGCTCGTGTGGCTCGTGTGTGGTGTTGATTGTGTTGTATTGAACCTGCTGCAGTGGCCATCTGTTTCGTAGTAACTGATATCATACCTACCTAGCAGGCCGGATGGGAAGCGAAGGCTGGGGTCGATCGGTAGATACCGGTAGTTGCAAACCAGGCAACGGCTAGCGACCCATGTTGTCTCAATTCGACACAGATACTCAAAGAACGGGCAGGACACACACGGCAGTTCCGCCGACGAAACGAACAGTTGGAGTGATCGATATTGAGGACTCTCTACCAAACCGTGTTTTAAAAGAGGAAGACGGTCCGAGCGAGGCTGTATATGAATGAATCAAGTTTATAGATGAAGCGAAAAGGACCTATTGTTGTGACTTTTGAAATGCAGCGCGCACAAAGCAGTGGAAGTGAGAATTGTAGTGTATGACGAGGTCGGAGAAGGTGGTCTGAGATTTGAGGTCGTCGTACGAAAATTACCATAGATATGTCGTACGTCTAGACTTGACTGTATACGGATGGAGTGAGGCAGGGTTAGGCATGATGGAGCTCGGGAGTCAACTCAGGTACCTAGGTACATCGACCTAGATTTCGGCAAGAATCTCAGAAGCTCCCGTACGCGGCACGGACGCCACTTCCAATGTTTTTGTTAGTGACCCTAGGACCTTGCACTGCTTGTTTAGCATGACATCACTACTAATAGTGGCTGTGATGGAAATATCGTAGATACGATTCAGTCATATAGACGTCGGTTTGGTTTCCAAGCCGTTGAAAAGTCCGTTGAATGGTCACTGTGTGCGTGCAGGGTTTTCGGCCTTTTTCCAAGCTTGTGGAACGCGCTTTTCCACGACGTCAACGGCTTTCGATGTTTTTTTCTTCTTTTCTTTCTCTGTAAGAAGCCAGAGACGTCCAATGACCGACATCCATCCGATTCCCGTGGCAGCGTGGTGTGGCATTTTCCCTCGATGATGCGCGATGCAGTCGGACGCACAGATCAAAGCCACGGCGTCTTTACCCCTGCCAAATACGTCAAATTCCCTACCTACTTAGGTAAGTACTTAGATACCTAGGAAAAGCAGTGACACCCTCCGTGCTGGGAGTACCCTGCAATCCCCGCAGTCCCGGACCGAAACCGAGCGATTGTCCAATCATGGGCGGCCAACACTCGGGACCAGCCTCCAAACCCACCCCTGGCGCACTCAAAGTTGACTTCATCTCTTGCTGTCAGCTTGCTTTTCAAGCTGAAGCTTCCCTGCTTTTCGTCACTCGAACAGACAGACACAAACACGTAGGCCTGCCTGGCTTGTCGGTTCTGGTTTCAATGTGCTGGCCATGCGCAAGTACTGTACAGCGCGACACACCATGAAACCTGGAATTCCAAGATCCAGTACATACCTAGGTAGATACCGTAGAATCTAGAGGTAGTGTAGGTTCTATGCTATGCTATGCTATGCAACACATGCAGGCCTAGTCATTCGTCCATTGATCGGTGAGCTCGGTTATTGTGGACGCGTCTGGAGCGTATCCACGTAGCAATCGTGAGGTCCGAGAATGGAGGGGCCCCGGGCATTGTTGGACCAGACTGCCCACAGTTCCTGATGATGATGAGCTACCGGCATGGTGCTGTGGCTTCCAGCCCTGGTCCTTCTGAGTCCCGGCGAGTCCTAGCACCTGACCGCTGTTGCGTAGCATCTACAGGTTTCAAGGTAGCTACCGTGCTGCGTAATATGTGCTTGTACCCGGATCTGTGATACCAACTGTAATCCCAGCAGGCGAGAGCTTCCGTCACCGCAAACACCGCTCTTGATCTACTTCTTCAAACTTTTCAAGGGTCCTTAGAGAGTCATGCAGGAGGTCACCGCTGACCTGGTGACCCTGGCGATCATTCAACGGGGCACGAACTGCTACATACGATGCAGAAGTGGAGGCCTCGCCGCGAACCTTGGAAGCTTGGGGAAGAAGTTTTTGGAATGCCCCAGGTGGGCAGGTGGGCAGGTGGGCAGGTATACAGGGTACTACTGTAGGTAAAATATGCTGTAGAAAGATATATGGGAATCTGCAGCTACCCGTGCGCAAATCCGGTAAATCTGCCTTCTGGTTCTGGGTCGCGATCGAGGTAATCTGTAGATGACATCCTACCTGTTCCAAGATTTACTGTGTAGAAAATCCTGGAAGATCCCAGGTATCCGATGCCATGGACAGCTTCACCTGTACCTGTAGACAACGTGGTTTGGTCATGGCCGTCAGAGCATGCTGAGGATCTTGACAGAAGTGGCTGGCGGGCAGGACAGGGTCCAGCCGTTTCCATGACAAGGTGATGGGAACTAAGCAAGGATGCGCAGCCCGGTTGTGGAGGTCGTGGAGGTCGAAGAATATCAAGGCAGGTACATCCAGAGCCAAGCTTTGGTACTTTAATTCTGCGGCACAATGCTTTGTTCCCCAGGTATCTGGGTTTGTAGCTCCCGCGAAACTGACTAGTTCGGGAAGGCACGACCTGCAGAGGGCCTGCCCTGCTTCACCTCATCATTTCCTCACCCGTGGACGTCAAAGGCGTGTTGAACCTGATGATGATGATCAGGACGTACCTTCTTTGATTTTTCCTCCTTCCTACCCCCCTGGCAATACGCAGTCCCAGTAAGTGTGCGCCCAGTTAGCCTTGTGAACCGCTGCACTGTCCATCAAGAACGTCGCACCTTCTCCGGTTACTTCACCTCCTTCATCCCATCTGTGCCCTTCTTTAAAAGATACAAAGCAACCCACCAAACTTTTCTCCCTCCCACAACCTTCTTCTTCTGTTTACCTACCATCTCGTATTCGATCTCGCCGAACTGACGTGTTGACCCAAATAATCTTCACCCCAACAGCCTTCACATCTCGAGTATCACTGTCGCGCATCGACATTTTTGAATCTCAGTCCATCACCAGTATCCTCCCATCCCAATTACAAACAAAGCACCAAATCGACAAGATGAAGTCTTCCGTCATCCTCGCCAGCGCCCTCCTCGGTGCCGCTTACGCCCAAGACGTCAACTCTCTCCCCCAATGCGGTGTAAGTCTTCCATTTCGCTTCTCGTCTGCTCGCCAAACCCGTTCCTTTGTGTGCTTGGCTTGCATCCTGTCGCTGCTCGCCGACATCCTGACCACTCTGCATCGTCACGCCTTGTGTGCTAACTCCTGCCTCAGCAAACTTGTGTTTCGAACATGCTCGCTCAGGCGGCCAGTTTGGGTTGCGATTCTGCCGATGCCTCCTGTCTGTGTGGCAAAGAGGGTTTCACCTACGGTCTTCGCGACTGTTCCAACGAGGCTTGCGGCGCTGATGTTGCGGCCTCTGTTGTCTCATATGGTGTCGCCTACTGTTCGTGTAAGTAGACGAGACAGTCCAATGCCCGCAATCTGCATCGGGTATCAAATACTGACACTCCTCTCCCCGATTTACAGCGGCCGGTGGTGTGTCTATTCCCACCACTGTTGTCACCGATACCTCCGCCACCGCGACTACCACTGTGACCAGCTCTGACAACGCTAGCGGTGTAAGTTGTACCCTCAAGAACCTCAGCCTGATCGACCGCTGTACTGACCTTGAACTTGCAGGCTTCGGGCGCTTCAAGCGCCATCACCACTTCCACCTTCGCCACCACTATCACGAGCGACAGCTCGACCATCACCACCTCTGCTGCGACCACCATTTTCGGAGCGGGCGGTGCTGCGGGCTCTGCCTCCAGCGCTGCTTCTGATGCCAGCAACTCAGCCTCGAGCGCCGGTGCTTCTGCCTCCAGTGCAGCTTCTGATGCTAGCAGCTCGGCCTCCGGCGCTGCCGCCTCTGCTTCCAGCGCTGCCTCCAGCGTTGCCAGCGATGCTTCCAGTAGCGCTTCCAGTGTTGCCAGCTCCGCTTCCAATGCTGCCAGCTCCGCTGCCGGCAGCGTCAGCTCGGCCGCCGGCTCTGCCACCAGCTCTGCAGGCTCTGCAGCTTCCAGCGCTGGGTCCAGCGCAACTTCCAGCAGCTCTGCCGGTTTTGTAAGTCTTTCCCGACGCCGTCTGCCCCACATCCGTCACGCCTTCAATTGTCTAATAGTATCACCGTATAGGCGCCCCAGATGACTGCTGCTCCCATGGGCTTCCTGGCTGCTGCCGGTGTTGCCGCGCTGTTCATCTAAATGGAGAGAGCATATGATCTCCCATGAGGAATGTTGAGATCCATACAAAAATTGAGGGTCTCCCCCACCTGATACTCGACTTCTCCCGGCTCTCGAAACTCACGCATGCACGGTCTACCTGACCGTCGTCCATCTTGAACGTTCGCTGGAATCCGACAGACGAGTTTGAGGGTAATGGAGGCAGAAGAGAAAAAGAAAAAGAAATGAAAGAAAGAGGGGCCGGACAAAAGGAACTAAAGCCAAAGGACATATCGAAGGTTGCTGGAGGTAAATCAAGGTCAGTATTTGCTGATGCTGGTTCCAGGCCTATGCATCTATTGATGGTGTGGATGGTCTTGAGGCGGTTTGCCGGAACATAATGCGGATGATGGAATAATGAGGCTTCACGATGGTTATGGTTATTGGAGGCGTCCAGAACGGTACTTGAGATACCCCTCCCTGAGTGTTTTTGGGCCAGGGCGGTGATATTGGCTCTTATTGCTCTTCTTAATTTGAGTTTATTGATAGACAAAGGGGATTGTTTGTCACTTAATTGTTCGGGCCATCCGTGCTGTTGAAGTCGATGCAGTTGAAGTGAGTGGTCGAGTGAGTGATCGAGTGGGATTGTGTTGATGGTGCAGGTACGGTACCGGTAGTCTATCTTAATCGTATGGCATGCAAGGAAGGGAAGAGTGGACTTGTCCAGTTTTCGGTTGTTTTGGTTTCGCATGTGCAGGATCCACTCCGCACTCAATGCTGCAGCTCGGTTACTAAAGGTGTGGGCCTACCCAGGGGTCCCAGGGGCCCCACGTCGCATTCGCTCCATATGTCTGTCATTGCTTGCGACACCTTCTGAAAGAACACCTTACGACAACGACGCTCGTTTGAGACACAACAACTCTCTGTGCCATCTTTCTTGCTAGTAAGATGGCGGGGAAAACAAAAAGGAAGACAATCGTCTTCTTTCACCCAGATCTCGGCATTGGCGGTGCTGAAAGATTAGTTGTCGATGCGGCTGTCGGACTCCAGGACCGAGGACACAAGGTTGTCATCTACACAAGCCATTGCGACCCCCAGCATTGCTTCGATGAGGCTCGAGATGGTACGTCGCACCCCCTCCCCCCCAACCTCCAACACTGTGCCAGCTCAGACTGAGTTGACATAGAACTAACAACCTGTGTCCTCCTTGCACAGGGACTCTCGAGGTCCGCGTCAGGGGAAACACCATCGTGCCGCCGTCGATCCTTTCGCGCTTCAGCATCCTCTGCGCGATCCTGCGCCAGCTACACCTCCTCATCTCCATCTACCGTGACGGCGAGCTCGCGTCCCTCCGGCCCGATGCCTTCTTCGTCGACCAGCTCAGCGCGGGGCTGCCGCTCCTTCAGTACCTGCACCCCGGGGCGCCGATCCTGTTCTACTGCCACTTCCCGGACCTGCTCCTGGCGCAGGGCCGGGACGGCTGGCTCAAGAGGGCCTGGCGGCTGCCGTTCGACCTGATCGAGCAGTGGAGCATGAGCTTCGCCGACGCCATCGCCGTGAACAGCAGGTTCACCAGGGGGGTGGTGGGCAGGACGTGGCCTGCGCTGGTGAGGGGACGGGAGCTGAGCGTTGTGTACCCGTGCATCGACACGCGGCCGCCTAGGGAGGATGGGGAGGACGCGCTGCTGTGGAGGGACGGTGATATCATACTGAGTCTCAATCGGTTCGAGCGGAAGAAGAATATTGCCCTGGCTATCAAGGCATACGCCGGGCTGCCGAAGGAGAAGAGGAAGGGCGTCAAGCTTGTTGTTGCTGGTAAGAGCCTTCCCTTTGCCCATTGGTACTCCGTATGATGGCGCTATACATACAATGGCACGTCCTAATTCGTGCACGTTACTGACGAGGGAATATCCTACAGGCGGCTATGACCCTCGGGTCTCGGAGAACGTCTCCTACCACAGCGAACTGGTCGAGCTGGCCACCTCACTCAAGCTCTCCAACGCGACCGTGCACACCCTCCAGACGGCCCTGGCGGTGCCGGCCGAGAACGAGGTGATCTTCCTCCTGTCGATCCCCAACGCGCTGAAGCAGTCCCTCCTCCGGTCCGCCCGGCTCCTCGTGTACACGCCCTCGAACGAGCACTTCGGCATTGTGCCCATTGAGGCCATGCTCTCGGGCGTGCCCGTGCTGGCCGCCAACACGGGCGGGCCCGTGGAGACGGTCGTCGAGGGCGAGACGGGCTGGCTGCGCGGCCCGGCCGACGTCCCCGAGTGGACCAGGGTCATGGACAGGGTGCTGAACGAGCTCGACGGGGAGCAGCTCGCCGAGATGAGCCGCAGGGGCGCCGAGAGGGTCCGCGAGAACTTTGCCGTCACGCAGATGGCCGAGAGGCTGGACGGCATCCTGGCGGGTATCGAGAACCCCCGGCGCAGGAGCAGCCTGGGTGTGGTGTTGATCTCCCTGGTCTCTGCTCTCGGAGTGTTCCTGGTGGTTGTTCTGGGCATGGTTATGGCGCTGTCTAGGAAGACCTGATGAGTTCATGTATGGATGCTTCATGAAACGGTTCGATGGGTCTGAGAAGCCAAATGTGGGAATACATGCATCCTTGGCACGAGCCATCAGCCGTGCTTATTGCTGAGCTACCTCTAGAACAGGGTAGAAGAAGACAGGAAGGGGTGGTACGCAGGAGTTGAGACGGGTATGTGCCTGCCGATCCACGCAGGCTACGTAAGATGGGATGATCAACTACGCATCATCAACAATAACAGCGACAACAACAATGCTGATTCAAACAAGAGGATGCGGAACGGCCGCTCGGGATAAGAGCCACGTCTACCGGGCTGTGGAACAAGATGGAGTCTCCAAGAAGACCAGATCTGACGATGTACAGGTTATGTATGAGTAGGGAGGATGGAACCACCAGGGGCCTCTACCAGCATACTCAGGGGTCATGACAGAAGCATGGCAGATAGACGAGAACCCCAGGACTCCACTGATGAAATCCTAACAATATAGTACATGAGCACCGTGCCCTGTCTGTTCTTCCTGTAGTATGGGGAGATAGAACAATAAAGGGTGAGTGCATCTACGCATCATCATACTCCATATCCAAGGTCCTATAGACTCCCGCTTGGACTACCTGGATGAGGCTCGAGGCAGTAAGGGCAAACCTGGGATCCTCCCTCGATCACCTCGCTTTGCAAGCCGTACTAGGACTATATTTACAAATCACCTGGTCGTTGCCATGGAATCAGGTCAGCAATCTTTATGGATAGAAGAGGGTGGGGTATCCATTTCACTATCGTTGCAACCTTCTATCTTGTCTCAATCAATGCAAACTTGGCAAAGTACATGCTTCCTCCCACCATCTTGCTCATTGCTCATACTTCCTACACCCAACACATCGTCCACCGGCAGATAGTCCCCGTTGACCATTTGTGCCATCGTAAACTCGGTCCGCCTGTCCGCCATCCCACTCATCGACACCGCCCCGCCCGTACGCGGGTGGAGGGAGATTGTATATGTCAGATGAAGACCGAGTCCTATGCGTGGGGTTCCCGTGTCGACACGGCTGGGGTTTCCGAGGCAAGCGGCGTTGCGCTTATTTCCGAACAGACGTTCGAGCCGGCCGAGATATATGTATATATATATACCTAGGAGACGTGACGCCTGATATGAGTGCATCACCGAAGATGGGACCTTGCCCCAAGGACAAAGCATGTGCGCTGAACATGGAATTGTTGCCACCAAGGCAACTAACTCTCCGAGGATATGGAACACCTTCCATACGGTCACTGAACCGCCCAAGACTTTTCAGAGAACCATTGGCGCCGTTCGACCCGTTGTGCTGTTACCTTGTCTATCCCACTGCAGGTACCATCGCTTCCTCCCAGAACACCTGGGGTAATATCAATCAAAGTATGCATAGCTCAACAGGCAAAAAAAGGCCGCCCGCAAGTCCCAAAATGCCTAACAATTGGAACAAGTCTGTACTCGTATATCCGACAACCTCGAACCATGCGAGGAAAGTGAGGAAAGTAGAAGGCATCAATGCCTCATCCCGTCAGTGGTAAGAGTGAACCAATATCAAAGGTCTGGAACGCCGTCAGGCCAGGCCTCGTAGTCCCCTGCCGTTGCGAGGAGGCCAACGCCAGATGGTAATATATGCAAATTTCAAGCCCTCTTCGAGGAACAAGAGTTGGGGTATGTACTGGTGTGAGTTTCGAAATCAGATAGCCGACCAATGCAAGTCTTCTGTAATCGCAAGCTGGGAGCCAAACTCAAATCAGATGACCGACCAATGCCAAAATCCTCTGATCCGCACCGGAACCATTCCACTCGAAGTACGTCGTGGGAAACACAAGTCAAGCGCCGGATGTGCATTACTTAACTCCATGGTCGTAGAGCAAGCCGTCAATTGTGCCCCCGGTGTTTCGGCGTGGCAGTTTATGGCGTATACGGGGTATTTGTTGGGAAGCTCGAGAGAGGGGTCTTTTCACTCCCCAGGAGTGAAAATTTTCTTCGCTGTGTCTGTGCTGCCAACGGACGCGTTCGTGTTGCGTCTTCTGGTTTTGAGGGCCTTGCCCAACGAACTGGGTGAGCCTCTGGTGGCGTTCGACTTCTTGGATCTGTGGCCCATGATGAGAATCCCCTCGTCACTATCGCTGTCATCATCATCATCCACCGAGCGAGGAAGTGGGGTGGGCGTAGTTCGCCTGATCGAGGCAAATTCCTGGTCACCAATACGAACAGCCCCACTAACGTCTTCGAACTCCGGTGCCTCAAGGGGAAAGCCTGTAACGGGTTCTTTTGCCAATGCTGGCGGTGTCACTGAATCGGTAGTCTCGAGAAGGGTGCCCCGGTTCGTAGCCCCAGGGTTCCCTGGAACACCGAGGAACTCGCCCTCAGGATCTGCCGAAACAGAGGAGGCGCCACTGAGCAAGGCTGGAAGAGATGGATCAGACTGGAAGGCTAGAATCTGCTGCGAGTCTTGCTCCGCAAGGTCCTTTTGCGATGCAGAGGCACTGTAGCTCACTGGGCTGTTCACCACACTGGGACTCGTCCAAGGCGTATTGATTGCTTCACCTGAGCCGTAGTTTGACGAGAGCGCTGTGCAGCAAGTCGCCTCACGTGACGGTGCCCGACTCATGGTGGGCGCATCATCATCCGGAGAAGCAGGCAACGGGACTTGGGCTGCATTGATTTCAGCGGGTGGTTGCAACTGTCCCTGTCCCTGTTCTTGTCGACGCAGCTGCTCCTCATATGCGAGCCTGTCGCGTCGTCGCATAGTCTCCCGGGCTCGTGCAAATGACTCCGGGGTCGAGGATCCGTACATTCTCGGTGGAGGAGTCTTGCCTTCGGGTATGTCATGTATGCGGTGCGCCGTCATAGGCCTCTCCTCAGTCTTGACCACAGTGCGAAACTTGTCCATCATTGGGTCTGACTTGTGCTGGGCCTGTTGACCGTATTGATAGGAATCATAAGCTTGAGGGAAGAATTGTGATGAAGATAATGGGTCCTCGTTGGAAGCCTTTCTGAGGTCCAGAGATCGCATCTGCGAGAGCTTCCTCGGCTGCTCGACGTTCCCAGCCGCGTTGAGAGAGCTCAGAGCGACTTTGGCATCAGCTCGTTTGTCGGGGCTTGAGAAGACTAGCGCCCTGTCGGCCGACTGAGCCCTGCTCGAGTCATCCGAAGGACTCATGTCTCGCCCTTTTCTTAGCAGACCAAAATCATCTGCTGGTCCGTCAACGGCAGGTGTGGTGGGTGCCGTGCGGGTTTCGGCACGTAGTTTCTGCAAACTTAGAATAGCATTCGAGATCGATTGCGAGTGTCGGTGCCGTGAGAGGTCGAGCTGCGCTTGAGTCTGCGTTTGAGTCGGCGTTTGCCGGTCTGTGATTGAATCTCTGCCATTAAAATCCGTAGCGACCTCAAGAGCTTGGTGTGAGGGGTCGCCGCCTACCGCTGCCGGTTGTGTCGGGGCCGTTTCTTCACGTATTGGCGACTCATCCGGGCTAGCCGTCACGCTGTAGGTCAGAGGGTGTTCACTGTGTTGGTGCTCCCTTGCCGTTGCAAAATAATCGGCGTCTGAGCGGATGCTTTTCCTGCGAAGATCGCGCAGGTGGGGTATGATAGGGGTATGAACAGGGGTCTCGCCGACCGAGCTGGCAGCACTGCTGGTGGCTCTTCGTCTGGACGGACCCTCCGTACGCTCGGTTGAGCGGCTCTGAGTCAACTTGCCAAAGGTTTTCTTGAGGGTAGACCTCGCTCGTTCCAACAAAGTGAGAGGCACGACAGCATCGTCGACTTCCTTGTCGGTAAGCTCGATCTTGCGGCCTTCCATGGTCCTCCGGGGATCCGTCTCGTCTATCCAACCCATATAGTTGGGTAGGTTGCATAGGACCCAGGGGTGAGCCTTGACCTGTTGTAACGTGATCCGCTGCCTGGGGTCCTTGATAAGCATCTGCTCTAGTAGATTTCGAAGGCTCTCGTCGACATCTTCGTAAATCAGCTGGTGGTCGTCACGGTATGGAGCACTGTTGACTCGGTTGTAAAGAGAAGAGGTTTTCGGCGATGTTGATGGATCCACGGGCCGCAGCCGCCGGGTTGGGATGTACACGTTCTCTGTCGCAATCTTCCTGAACATCTGGAATTCATCTTCGGCCAGGAATGGGATCCGAGCAAAGATCATGCAGTAAAGGGTTACACCTAGGGACCACACGTCGATTTGTTCAGTGACTTTGGGTGGTGGACCGCTGTCAAGGTCGGTGTAGCATAGCTCAGGGGCAAAGAATGCAGGAGTCCCGACAGTTTTGGAAAGTTCGACCTCGTCATCAAAGTCCTGTGCCTCGGATTCGGAGACGGTATCGTCGGGTTCGCCATCCCGCATAGGCCTGCCAAAGTAAGATACGCCAAAGTCTGAGATTTTGACGCGGTGGTCCTTGGTACACAGAAGGTTCGCCGGTTTGATGTCTCTGTGAACGATGCCCTGGTAGTGCAAGTACTCCAGTCCAAGGACAACATCCCGAAATACATTTCGTGCTTCGTTGATGGTGAAGCAAGGCACGTAAGAGAAGTCATCGGCGAATGGATCGTGGACCTGAGAATTAAAATCGATAGAGGACATGTGTGATATAATGGAGTCGGCCATGCTGGGAGTCCGTTCCCTGAAGCTGATATCGTCGTATGCACCGTACATCGTGCCGTCGAATGCACCGAGCGCATTTGGAGGTGGTTGGAAGGGGATCGGCGTTTCGAGGTCATCCTCGTTGGACGACAGGCTGCCGATTTCCGCCGCCGCGGACACTGACCTTATGGATTGTGGCCTTGAGGGTGTTCGGGATGGTGGCATGGATCGTTGAGCGCCTGAAAACTCCGACTTGAAAGATCCAACAGCAACGTCCGTCCCGTCCGAATCGTATAGCCTTGATCTATTGTCAGAGTCGTCTTGTCCAAACTCCAGGCTCCAGTGGTCGTTGCTACTGCCGTTCTTCTCAGCGAGATGGGCGCGTTTCATCTCCTTGATGTTGAATCTGCGTTCCAGTTCCAAGAGGTAATGCTCTTCCTCATCGGTCAGCTTCTCTCCCCTCATCTCCCTCTCGACTCGCCGACGCTCAAAGCTGCAGATGTGCGGTAGGCCTTTCTTCCTCCAGACAATCTCTCCGCATTCGACATGCTCAAGGCAGAGATAGATCTTCTTGTAGTCTGGATCGTCGATGACTTCGAGCAAAGCGACCACGTTTGGGTGTCTGATCTTCTTGAGGATGGCGATCTCCCTCTTCGTCTTCTCGTAAGGAGACACATTCTGTGTGATCCTTCCGAGTCGACGCTTCCTGGAAAATCGGGGTACAATCTTGATGGCTACGTTCTGGCCATTGTCAAGATCGCGAGCCAGTTTCACCTTGCCGTGGACGCCTCGCCCTATCTCTTCGATGACCTCGTAATGATTTATGATCTTTCGGCCCGTCGTAAAGTCACGGTCCACGTTGGCAACATGTGTCCTGCACCCACAATTGTCAGTGACTCCTTTGTCTTTCGAAAATCCTCCATGCATGAGATCCCCCGTTGGCTGGCTACGGTCACTGCAGCCAGGCCAGTTTCAGAATCCCCTTCAGCTCGGGCCTTGGTCCTCCACTAAACACGAGGAAGGCTGAGGGAAGACTGTAACGTCAGAATATAGCAGACTACTTACTCCCTGACTCTGTGGGTCTGCAATGGATGTAGAAAAGGACTATGTGCTGCAGTGGGCGTCGTGCCCTCAGAGGCGGACTGCGGTGGTGGGAGAGACATGATGGCGCGGAGGCTCGCAGGGGTGAAGAGCCCCGGGGACACAGGTGTACTACTAGCAGTCCGCGAAGAAGCGTGGGTTTGGGCGAAAGGCTGTTGGTTGAATAGTATGTTGTGGGGGTGTTGATCCATTGCTTCGTCGTGATCGTGGTCGTCGTAGGCTCGAAAGGTGATGTGTGCGGTCACTGCAAATCGACATAGTGAGCTAGAGAGGTCTGACCGAGGCCGGTGAAACTTCTATGAAGACAGGAAACACGAGTCGAAGAGAAGGAGGCGTCTAAGCTGCCATTGCGAAAGATCACACCAAAAAGAATAAGATAAGATGACCGTGGAAGAAGTGGAGGCGGAAATGGGAAGCAAAGGAAGGATTGCGGTCGGATTAGTATCAAAGACGAAGAGGAAGATGGAAGAACGGTCAGGCAGGTCTCGTAGTCTATTGGATTGACTGAATGGACTGGACTGGACTGGACTGTGACTGGAGGGGTCGCGATTGTGGGAGTTGAGGGTCGAGCTGGTCAGAGTGTCCAGGCCAGGTTCCGGGTGGATTTGAGTGGGAGGGAAGAGTCCAAAAGTTGAAGCACAGGCCATCGAAAGGCCAAGAAGGTTGGAAAGTGGGTGAAAGTGGTGCGGTAATAGTACGGTACCAGGGTATGCACACTCCACAGGCAGTGACAGGGTAGCAGGTGGTAGGGGGGTACCCCTGGGCGTACGATAGCGGCTGTCGGCAGGCAGTGGGTACCGGTACCAACCTAAACCTACTTCGGAACCACTTCGGAACCACAGCGTGCACCCCTTTTTCCTGGCTGCGCATGTATCTCGAGGTTACAGATTACTAGGAACAGAACTATGCTACATGCCACATCTAGCTACCCAGCAGCCCTCTCGAGGTTGGGTCTCTTGGGGACCTTCAAGGCTGGCTGTGCTGTGCCGTGCCGTGCATAGATTACCTACCTAGGCAATCTAGGTACCTGTGGAGGTATGTGTATTATGATCCGGCTTACGTTCCACGATGGGTGTCCCCAGAGGATTCATACCGAGAGGTGGGTACAGTTGCTTGCAGACTATACGCGCTTCGTACCTGGGTACCTAGACAGTAGCCAGCTATACCATAACGACGACCAAGATGTAAGCACACTGATGGGATTCGTTGA